>OX457088.1:51933207-52294407 GCA_949752835.1 Empis stercorea
TTCAGCACCACCAGATAATATACAAACTGGTATGATAAATTTAACAGCTGGTTGGGTTAGATGGTCACCACCTCCACCACAACATCATAATGGTATTATATTAGGATATAAAATTCAGGTAAATTACATATTAACAGTAACAACAGAAAAAATAAAGTAGGAAAATTCTATAATGACAAAAGTTTTTTTTATGACAAAAATTTGTTGATTAAAAGCTTTTTTATGTCTGAAGAGTTCTTTATTTTTGTATGGAGTGTGGTGAATTTAATCAATAGAATTATTTAGTAGTTGTTGAAGTTTTTGTAAGAGTTTCTTTTGGCTGGGGGATATTGAAAATAATATTGGTTCATATCTGAAAAATTAGGCAATATAATTAATAATCAGAAATATTAGCTCTAAACTTAAATGTTATTTCAGAAAATTATAGATATATAGTCTATATTTGACGATCTGTAGTAAATTATGTAATAGAAACAGATTTAAATTTTTTAGAGTCTATTTGCAGAGATACAGCGAGAGCTCATTTATTACCTATTTCTATCAGCAGAGCTAAATTTCCAGGTCGATATTAATTAAATTTCAATCTTGAACTCACAAAAATTTAATCACTATGCTACACTAATATGATGGTTCACATTTTTAAGTATGATTCAACCTTAAATTAAATAACGTCAACTGGTTATTTAAAACTGAATAAGGACTCAGTTAAATAAATTCCTCAGAAAATATAGTAAAATTCAGACTTGATTCTTGCTCTTATTTCCGGAAATAATCTGCAAATTTTATAATTATTTTCATCTTGCTATAAAGCTCTAAGCTCTAAATTTGCAAATATATTGCTTTAATCAAACTTTTACAGCGACATTTGACTACCTCTTTTCCTCCATCAAAAAAATCTAATTCAATTTCTGATTATTAATTTCTAATTTATTCACATATTATTTCCACTCCAAAAAAAAATTAACAAAATCATCCTTTTAAATCAATTAATTTAACCAACTTATGCTACCTATATATATAGAATCAAATATTATCTATAGCTACTCAATTAAATTTTCTATAAATTCCTAAATGTTTTTTTTTTTTTTTTTTACAGGTAAAAGCTGGTAATTCAACAAAAATATTAGCCCAAATGACACTAAATGCCACAACCATGTCTGTAATGTTAAATAATTTAACAACTGGTGCTACATATAATATAATGGTAGTTGCATATACAAGGGTTGGTGCTGGACCATATTCACAGCCTGTAAGTTGAATTTAATATATAAAATTACATATATAAATAGATTTCTTTGACTCCATTCCCATTTTATATTTCTTCCGAACAAAAATTTGAAATTTAGACTAAAAATTTGTTGTAATGACAAATAAAAAATGACTTGTTATTATCAAAAGAATTGATTTTATTAATGTAGTATACCTAGTCAATTTTTATGATAACGAGAAAAAGAATGTAGAAAGTCTGGTATTTGATTAATGATAAATTGTGTGTAAAATTTATGTACATAAATATTTTATCTGACGCATATAATTTTTTTTTTGATATATCCTTTTTTTTTTGCTTCTTAAAATTAAATTTCACACATATATAAATAAAATTTTAATATTATTATAATAGAAATCATTGGTTATGGATCCAGTACATTTAATATCACCACCACGTGCTCATCCAAGTGGATCAATGAATGGTTCAAATAATAATGGTTTAGATGAAACAACAACAACAACAACACATCGTAAATCATCAAATAATGTTGTACATGAAACATGGTTTATGGCATTAGTTATAACAATGTTATTAGCAATATTAATATCAGCTGCAGCAGCAATGATGTTCTTTAAAAGACGTCATCAATTAACAAAAGAATTAGGACATTTAAGTGGTAAGTTTTTTTTTTTTATTATCATAAAAATGGGAAATTAATGTATAAATCCTTTTTAATTCATATTTTTTTCTATTCAATTCCCGGTATAGTAGTGAGCGCAAATGAAATAACTGCTTTAAATATTAATGGTAAAGAAAGTTTATGGATTGATAGAGGTTGGCGTACAGCTGATACCGATAAAGATTCTGGTTTAAGTGAAACAAAATTATTAACAAATCCAAATAGTAGTCAATCAAATTATGCATCAGATGGTGGTACTGATTATGCTGAAGTTGATACGAGAAATATGAGTACATTTTATAATTGTCGAAAGGTTAGTTGGATTTTTTTTGTTGTTGATAAATTTTATGGATGCATTTAACTATATATGCTATATATACATAAATATGATAATTTAATTTAATTTTAATTTATTTTCATTTAAAAAACATAGTCACCTGATAATCCTACACCATATGCTACAACAATGATAATTGGTACATCATCAACAGATAGTTGTATTAAAAATTCATCAAATATTGTTAATGATCATGATTCTGGTACACATAGTCCACATTCAGATCAAATACCACAAGGATATATAATTGCAAATAATAATAAACATAATTATCATCAATATCCACCAGGTAAATAATGAAAAATGTGAGAGTATAAGTTGAATTTATACAAGAAATTGAGTCACAATTTTAATTATAAATTCAATTTTTGAAATAATATTTTGCTTTTGATATAATTTCTTTGCTAAATTAATTATCCTTTCCCCCATCATTTTATGTTTTTACTTATACTTTTTTATTTCTTTTTTTTTTTATATATTTTGATTTTTTTTTTCTCTGATGCATGTGCTAAATTTTATCCTAAACCAAATTCAAAATCAAATATTCAAAATAAACAAAATAATACAACAAAGATCCAATTAATTGGTCAGAATTTTTACCACCACCACCGGAACATCCACCACCAGTACCACAAAATATCTGTTATCCATCGGGTAGTCCACAATCTAGCCGAAAGAGCTCAAAATCTGGAGGTTCAGGAATGTCTGTACATCAAAGGTGAATATTTAAAAAAAAAATTAATTACATAATTTTCATTTATTTTCTCTTTATATTTATTATTTTTTTCTATTTTCATTTTCTCTTCATTTTGTTTATTTGTGTGAAAATATTAAAAAAAAAAAAATATGTAATAATAAATTAGTACCATGAATACATCTCAACATAGTAGCTCATCGGGTGGTTTTTCAACATGGCAACAACAACAACAACAATCTCAACCAACATCAAATCATTTTGGTCGTCATGAGAATTATTATAATAATCCATTACCATATGTAGCAGCACCAACAAATGCTATTATACAACATTCAAGTAATGGTGGTGGTGGTGGTGGTCAGAATCGTTATCAAATAACACCAACTGGACAACATCCACCACAATTACCATATTATCCACCAATAAATGGTGGACAACAACAACAGCAACAACCACCGAGAAATATACATATACATTATCCATCAACAAGACATACATCAGTATCAGAGTATCAACCAATAAATGGTCAGAATTCAAGATGTTCGAATGGAAGGTCAGTGTTTCATAATTTTTGTATATAGTAATTTCTCTCTAATATTTGAATCCTTTAACTCTATATTTAGATCTTGTAATAGTTGTGATGGATTAGGATCACCACAACAACAATTACCACCACCTAGTATTGCTGATTGGTATCAGCCAATTCATCCAAATACAACAGTAAATCATCAAAATCAAATATATAAATGTTCATCAGAATGTTCAGATCATTCATTACGTAATGGTCATCATAGTAGTAGTGGTAGTTCATCACATCATTCAAATGGTCCACCATTATCATTAAATACAAATAATCATAATCATCATCATCATCATAATCATAATCAACAGCAATTAAATGGACGTCAAATAGATAATCATCATCAGGATATAAATAATATTAAAGCAGGTAATAATTATATAAATAGTAGACAATTAAATGGCTTCCATGAATCTGATGAAAGTGAACATATGCTTGTTAAAACATCACCATGCGGTTGTGAATTAAATGGTATTAGTAATAATTCTGATGATCATCATCATAATAATCATAATAAAAATAATAATAATAGAAATTGTAATAGTGAATATTGTATTAGTTTAAGGAATAATGATGTTAGTGGTGTTGCTGTTGATGATGGTGATACATGTTCTTGTAGTGAAAGTTCATGTTTATATGCTGAAGCTGGTGATCCTAATAGTTTAAATAATGTTCCAATACAAGTTGCTAATACTAAAACATCAGTTAATTAAGATTAAAAAAAATTTTTTGATATAACATAAAAAATAATATTTTAAACAAAAAAACTTTTGTTGAACACAAAATTTATTTGGAAAATTTTGAGACAAATTGAAGAATTTTTGTGCAAAAAAAAATTGATATACGTACCCAAAAATAAGAAGAATTAATCATGAATTAAGGTGAAACATAACAAAGCTTTTAACGTTAAACTTTTTAATAAAAAAAAGAATTTATTTCTAAACATTTTGGACTGGAAAACCACAAAAAAAAATTAGTTGTCAACATTTTTTTTTTGTAACGAAAAATTTTACAAATTAAATTTCGATGATTATTTAAAAATAAGAGAAATTTTGTTAAAAAAACCATTTTCATGTCACTAAAATTGAACGAAATGATTTAATTATAATTTGACCTGATTTATGACTACACTATAAATATTTATTTCAAATTTTTTATCTCACAATTAACAACCGGAAAATATTTTCAAAAATAGTAAAATTTTAATTTGAAAACCAAAAAAATAATAATTATAATGTCAATAATATTCAATCAAAAACCAAAATATATATTTTTTTTTCATTTAATCAAAAATGATTGAATTATAATTGAAAACCGATAAATAATATATTTAAAAATTGAAAAAAAGTTATATAAAATTTGATAAATTTATGACTTTTTGATATTTGCGAACTAAATGCGAACTATAAATTTAAATAAATAAAAAACTATCCATATGAGAACCAATATTCTTCATCTAATAGTTAAATAAATATTTTCCACATTATATTTACCAATCGATTTTCAAAGGACAACAAAATTGACAAATCAAAAATTCATTTAACTTTGAAAAGAAACCTATAAAATTTGATTAAAAATTATTTAAATTTATACATTTACAAATTTTAGCTATACACACAAATATTATCCTTTGAGGACTCGTAAATTGCCATATATTAAATATTAAAATTGCATTTAAAATTTCGAAAATTATTCACATGACAAAATAAAAAGTAAAATAATTCAACTGCCTTTTTTTTTTACAAACAAACAATAATGAAAAAAAGAAGACTGAAAATTTTCTATATTTTTAAAAATGCAAAAAAAATTAAATTCATTTAAAAAAAATTCATTTAGAATTCAAAATTTCATAACCACAATTTTTTAATGACATTAAAACATCATAAAAATCATAAATTATAATGTCCCACAATATTAAAATTCATAAATAAGCATTCAATTTTAAAAAAAGGATAATTATTGAAATTATAAATTTTTTGGGAGACACACAAAACAATTCATTTTCGGGATATAACAGACGGAAATTCATCAAATTCAATTCTTTTATTATTATAATATTCATTTTTTTTCTGCCTTGGGGAGTTATAATCCTTTAAATAATCGATTTTTTTTTTCACCCTCTCCGCAAGGATAAATCTTTTATTGTGTGTATTCATAAAACTATATAGTAGAAAAAAAATTGACTGCACTGCTTTTAGGAAATGTACATAAATAAAGGACGAATATATAAAATATGATTATAGTCAATTGTAATCCTTTTTTTTTTTTGATAATTATATAGGATGTACAAAGGATTGCAAAAATTATTGTGTCTACAAAAATCATTACTTTTACGGAAATTCATTGATTCAAAAAGGGACACGCTGTTCAAAAATGTTTCATATATCCTTTTTGAACATTGACTTTCAACCAATACACAAACAAATTATTCGTATATTTCATGTGGGTAGAAAGATATATTTACTGTATACATGGAAAACGAAAAATTTGTGCGAGAAAATATGATGGGTGATTATTGTCCCAGTTTTTGTGTACGCACACAAAACTAATAAACACGAGTATTGACTAACTAACTCCCTTCTCGCAAAATTACTAATTTACTTAGATTACTTATTTAATGGAATTTTGTTAGTGTGTATGTTAATTCTCCTCTGTTACCATACCATTTTAAAATATACATATTAATACACCCCCCTACCCTCCCCAAAAACAACAATAGTCAAGTTAGTTAAACATTTTATTACTTTTAATTTCCTGGTAAATGAAACAAAGAAAAAAATAATATAGATCCCTTCTGCAATAGCCATAAAATTCCAGAAATATTTTTATGTGTGTTATGTATTTTTTTATAAAGCTCTCAAAATATCTGCCAACCATCAAAGACAACACCCTCACCATTTATACACCAGAAAACACATAAAACGCGATGGAGGTAAATGCAATAATATATCTCCCCAAAAAATTTTTAATATTATATATACCATTGTATATAATAGTCTGTCCCTAATAAAACTCTGAGGATAAAATTAATTTTTATCCTTGATTAAAAATATATATACATAGAAATTTTACATAGGATAGGGAAATTTACAGGATATAAATTCCATGTATATATAAAAGTATCGGTAACTTTGAATGCACCCGCACATTATTAATTTATACAAGCTTTATCCGAAAATTTTTTTGTTACCCATAGTCTTTACTTAAGGGTATAAATTTTCCAACAACAAAAATTGAATGAATGAATAAAATATTGTTGTCAATGTGGAATATAATTACTAGAATTACACGGTAAAAAAATTTAGTAAATTCTGTTACTAAGGTTTTCTAGTTAACCCAAGAAATTCGTGGTGAGTGCGGTAACTAAATGTTTTAAGGTCCATAAATTCATAAAATTTGGTATTTAAGTTTAGTATTACATACACAAAGAAATGAATTACACAGTAAATGTTATCCGGTTTAATAAAAAGTTTGAATAAAACCGGATTTACGTTGAATTTTCAGTGAACATTTCATATACAGACAAAATTTAATTAGAAATTTCTATAATTCCAATTAACTCATCATTTAAAAGTTTTCCAACAAAATATACCACAATTTCTCATTATCCGTTTTACTTAATATCCGATTTTTCGGATCGCATTTCTTTGCTATTAACTTAATTTAAAACAATTAACAGTGTAACCCAACTTTAACCCCTCATTTATATACAGAAAAAGAGAATAATAATTCTATAACAATATTAACTAAAGTAAAGTGATACCAGAGACACAAAATATCCTTTTTTAAAGTCTTGAATAATATTTTTTTTTTATTACATAAATTCTCCTGCCTCCATTTTTAATACTGAATATGTATCCTTGCCTAAATTCTCTTCCTTTTAGCTCAATTTCACTGTAAAGAAGACGAAAAAAAAAAAATATGTTAAATACAATTTATCTCTTATTTCACAGGAAGCTTCCTGGTTTTTTATTTAATAAAATATATTTTTTTTTTTTTTTTTAATATTTATTTTAATGTTTGTTGCTTCCTTTTTTTCGGTTCATATGAAAAAGGAACAAATATTTTAAAGTTAACAGAAAAAAAAAATTAAATTTTACAAATATACAATTTCAATAATAATTTATTTTTTCCCTTATTTATTTGTTATTAGATAATAATAATTTCCAAGGATTAAAATATATCTTTTTTTTTTCCTTATGTTTTCGTCATAATAAAATCATAAAAAAAATGAAACCAGAACGAAAATTAACAAAAAAAAATAGAAAGTAGAATTATCCCCAAGCAGGGAAATATTACCATCCATTTTGTCTCCTCTCTCCCCGCTCTCACCACAAAAACAAAATCATATTATTAAAAATGAATACAAAAAAATATAAAATATAAGAAAAATCAGGACACGAGAATATTTATAAAAAAAAACAGAAATATCCTTATACAAACAGGATGCTTTATACATATACATATATATATATATATATGTAAGTATAGTTTAACCTACAAGAAATATTATATTAGTGACTGAGTCCTTTTTCAAAGTTAACAAAACAAAGAAAGAAAAAAACGCACATAAAGTAGAACAACGGCAAGAAAAAAACAACAAATTGTTTGAAATTCCTTATACTAGAGAAAAAAAATTTATATATTATATCCTTTTTGCATGTTATTGTCATATCGTCCTGCTACTACATATATTACTGTATAATAAATATTTAAAATTCTTTCATTTTTCTTGTCTCTAAAAAATTCTATTATACACACAAAGAATATATTTATATAGAAATTAAATTCCTTTAATATTTAGCAAAAAACGAGTCGTCCTTTTTGTGCGAAGGAAGTTTAAACAGAACAGAAAAAAAATAATACATAATATTTATTATAAATATATATATATATATATGTAGATACAAAAAATCTGTACAAGGACACAAGTATGTTAGCATGGAAACGATAATGCTTATTAGTTTATAAAGATATTTTCATTTTAATTAAATTTTTTTTTTTTTTTTAGTTATCCTTTTACGGAAAAATGATGAAAATTTTGTATAAAAATAAAGTATTTCATTTATGAGCTTATTACGTTCAATTAAATTCCATGATACAAAAAGAATCTATATATTTAGGTTCGGTGGTCATAGTGAAATCCATAACAACAAACAAGCTATACGAAACAAGAAAAGTGCATGATTATTAATTATGCTTATATCTTTTAATATTAATTTTTCTTCGGAATTCGGAATAATGTAAAAAAAAAAGGATATATTAAAGAATTATTAAATGTGGAGGGGTTAATAAAAGAATTTAATCAATATTAAAAGATAAAGATAGAAGCAAAGATAGAAGTGATTATAGTTTGATTGAAAATTTTTAGAATTGAAAGAGGTTTTTTGGGAATTGAACAAATTGGAAAGTAGTTTTTGACATTTGAATTTTAGTATAGGTTTAGATTAAATTGCTGAAGAGGGGGATGCGCGGACTCTATGAAACTTTAGACCCGGTGATAAGTGTGGTAAACTAGGTAATTGCTATACGCTAACTTTTATCATATTTTCCATGTTTTACTTACTCATGACAGATTTTTTATAGTAATTTTCTAATTTTGAGTAAGATGATTGTGGTATTTTGACATTCTAACTTAATTGTGGTATTAGGACATTATATTTACTTCGGGAAAACGTATAAAATGTAGTCCTAGGCCCACATCAGCCTGTTGCGCCATATAAAAGAAGAAGAAAACTTAATTCTAGAAAATTATGAATATAGTAGATTTGATGACATTACAAATATAATTTCAATTTTTTTAGTAATTTGATGCCAAATAGAAATTATGACACTGTGATATCCCAATATCAGATTACTGGTTAGTCCATATTCACAAGAACTAATTCTGGCAACATACTTCGATCGGTCTAAATTTTATAAATCATTAAAAAATAAATTCAAATTTGTTTTGGAAAAATTTTCAAATTCGACTTAAAGAATTTTCAATTCGGTCTTAAAAAATTTCGATAATTCGGTTTATTTTTTTGATTATATGGTAATAATCGAATAAATAACAATAATCAAAATCTAAGTAAATTAGTAATTTTGCGATAATAATCATCCATCACCCATGCATATTATAAATTCCATATAAATTAATCAACAAATCAATTCAATATTAAAAGTTTTCACATAATTATATAATAATTTTTCTATATTCGTTGCAATTTGTAATATCATTTAATTTATTTAAAACATATAATTTTTCCCAAAAATAAAATCATATAAAAATCATAATCAAATTAATTCAAATTATAATTTTCCAAAAAAATAAAGAAAATTTAACTTTTTTTTTTCTATATCCTTAAACCATTGATGCCCAAACTAAGACCCGCGGGCCAAATCTGGCCCAACAGCCGCTATTTTGCTTGGCCCTCGAAACGTTTAATCAGTTTTTTGATTTTTAGTTTTTTTCCTAAAAATAGGAAATATCAATTCTGAATTTTGCGTCGTACTTAGAAGAAAACTCTAACAAAAAATGTATGTTGTGTTCTGTTAAGTGCACTAAATCTACTTTCTTCTTGAATTTATAAAAAAAGTGAAAATTTCTGCGAATTAGTGATAGAAAAAACTCAAATTTCCTAATGGCATCTAATAAGAAATGAGAAATTGTGATTAAAGCTGACATTTCCATGGAAATATGGATATATGGAAAACAAAATACGGTTAGATGCACTTAAATACAGAAATGCACTTAAATACAGAAATGCAATTCCACCTTTAAAAAATGGCCCGCCGAATTCTGTAAATTTCAATTTTTGGCCCAAGTTCTAATAAGTTTGGTCATCGCTGAACTATATATTTTAATTTGTGTACCATTTTATCATTCATCCGTTAAAAACATAGCCTAAAATGACTATAAAGCTCTCTCTTGTTCTATATATATATATATTACCATAATATTAAATTAAGTAATTGGTTTACATAATATTATCTAAGAAATATATATACTTAAACAATAAGCATTATAATTGGAATTTTATGTACAAAACTTTGGAAAAAATTCTACTATAACATAATAATAAATACTTAAACACATACATATATATATTAGTGACTGAGAAAAGACAACATAACAAAATTACTTTATATATATATAAAACTTTAAGAGGATTTATTATAAATATCAATTAAATAAAATATATATTAAATATATATATGTATATCCTTTTTTCTATATATATATACCGTATATAAAACTTGATGTACATAGAACAGAAAAGGATTTTCAAATTCAAATTATAATTTAATAATCATTATAGACTTAACCAGTTAAACGCGTTTGACGTATATATACGTCATATAGAAGTGCTTCTATGATGCGTTTGACGTCTATAGACGCCGGGTGAAAAAAAATAATATGAAAATTCAAAATTTAAAGTAAAAACTTAAAACAATATATCATGTAAAATTGTAGTTTTACACTTATATCAAGATTGCAATATGTAGAATCTAATATGAATTGTTTCGGTCAGTGCGCATATTAACCAGCTAAGCGCATTTAACGAATATATACGTGATCGGCGATTTTAATTACGCACCCAAAAATACACTTTTGAAAATAAATTACACGCTTAACTGGTTAAAGGCACCCACACACGATAATAATCATACAATACATAATAATAATAATGAACACACATGACAAACTGGAAAAATTTTTAATAATAATAATAATTAATGGTAAAAAATTCATCAAAAAAAAATCAGGGTATTAAAAATATAAGAAATATTTTATAGGAAAAAAAAAATTGGAAAAATTACTAAAAAAAAAAAAAAACTATATTCTTAGAGAAATTTCATTAATGTCACTATAGAGGTCGCTAAATGTAAAAACCAAAAAACTTTTTGATACTAAAACAAAAACGCGCAACATTTAAATTATAAAAAAAAATACTATTTACTACTCGTATAATACAAAAAATAAGTAAATATAAAAAAAACATTGTAAAAAAAAATTATAAGAACTTAAAAAAAATATATGGTGTCCATAAAACAAAAATTCTATCAAGGATATTCTATATATAAGAAATTTAAGTAAGGATAATAAATTTAATTAAAACACAAATTATACTAAATTATTACTATAACTTAAATCATCTATATAAATTCATGATTTATATAATTTTTCTCATAAAATATTTAAACGCAAATCATAAAAGCATAGAAATTATATTATTTCGTTTATACAATTCTGTTTTTATAACTTTTTTATAACGCTTTTGTCAAAAACTGGATTACACGTTTTTGGGTAATAATAATTACAAAAATGTGACGTAAATAATCAAATAGAAAACTTTAGTACACAGTAAAATGTTATTATAGTTTTAGGATACCAGAAAAATACTGAATGAAGGAAGTTAGACACAAGTTAGCTTGTAGCCAGTAATTCGCCGCAATTTTTACATTCTTTTAATACTGTCTTTTTTGATTTTGTCAATATCCGCAAAGTAAACCTTTTTTTTAGTAAGATATCCGAGAAATCTGGAATACCAAATAAAGGACATTAAGCTTAAATTCACTTGTGTCCAGTAATTCGTCGCAATTTCAACTCAATTGATTTTTTTTCATTCTCATTCTGTCAATATCCTTAAAATACCATTCTGTAATTTCAAATTTGACTCCTTTTTTTACTACCGAAAAACTTCAATATTTCGAAATATAATTTTGCACAAATATTTTTAACAGTGACGTCTCATTAAAAAATATAATATTTACTTTTACTGTGTACAAATATTTCTTTTTTTACCTTGCATCTTTAAAAAAAATAATCCACTTAAAATTCCTAATTATCGTTTTATTAGATTCGGAAATTTCGTCCATTTTGTATGAAATATTTTTTAATATCCTATAATTAAAAAGGACAAAATTTGCATTAGATTTTTATTGTTTTGCCAAAAAACCTTTTTTTTTTTGGATAATTAAAACTTTTTAATTAAAAAATTGTAACTTTAACAACGATCACATACAAAAAAACACACACACATCTATCAATCATCAATTAATTAATATTATAATTAATAAATTTAATAATAAAAAAAAAATATGCTTAAAACAAAAAGAAATATATTATTTATAAAAAATTAAAAACTTAAAATTATTAAAAAAAATTATATAAAATTATTATATAAAAATATTTATAGTAAAAAAAATTATATATTATAAAACTTTTGTCAAAATTAAGAGAAATATTTCACAAAATTTTTTTTTTATAATTTATCAAGGACGAAATTTTAAGTAAAATTTTGTAACTATATTAAATTTACATATCAAAAATATATATAATGACATCCAAAATATGAAGTACGAAAATATTTTACATATAAAATTTAGACAACAAAAATTTCTCATGATAACTTTAATTACATGACAGTAGCTTTAAATTAAGAAGCGTTTTCTGTATGCCACAAAGTGGATTCAGTTAATTCACGACACGAGAACAAAAATGGTAACAAAATGATGTCAAAGAGCTAAATCAATTGTCCTGCGAATTAGGCAGTTAGCTTGCCTATATAATTACCGGCCATTTTAAAATTAATTGTTAGATTTATACTAAGTATAGCTTTAAGCCTCTTTTTATGCTATATAAATTTATATGCAGACAATAATTAAAGGTGTTCAAGTTCAAGGCAAGCAATTTATGTCTCATCACTGCCCAGATGATTAATAAGATTTTCTACCAAACATTTTCCATATTTGACCAAATTAATGTCACACTTGACATATTTACGAAAATCGAAAATTTAATATTTTTAAAATGCCAATAATCCAAATTTTGAGAAACTTTTTTTTATAGTCCTTTAAAGACTGTCTTATTAATAATAGGCCAAAAAAATTTACCAAGTATCTGTCGACTCAAGGATCGATTAATTATTATTAAAAATTTCTAAATATTTCTCTTAATTTTGCATTATTAAAATTGTAAACCTGTGATATAGAATCATAATATTAAAACTTTTTCATAAACTTTTTTTTAAATCATATAATTTTTTTTCATTTTAGTTTCCTTATTAATTTACGTCAAAAATTAAAATATATATTTATAATTATTAAATGTGATAGAATAAATTTATTTCATTAATTTAAAAAACTTAGCTATTTAAAAAAAAAACAAATTTTAGTTTCCTGATATTTAAAATGTAAATAGAAATTTTGAAAAAAAAAAAAAATTTATATAATCTAAAAGAATTTTTCTATAAATAAATTTTTAAAGGAAAAACGAAACTTTTTTTTTTTTAATTTTGTATAATTTTTCAGTTTTATTAAACCCATAAGCAAAAATTAATTTCAATTTTATATAAATCTGTTTTAATTATTTTTCTGTGTTGTTAAAAATTGTAATTAGTTAATAATGTAATTAATAATATTTTGTTGAATTTCTTTAACATATTTTTAAGCATATATATACATAAACATTAAATTTAAATAAGACATTAAATCAAATTTTTAATAATTAATTTAAATAATTAAATAATGTAAATTATTATAATAAATAATATAAGAAATTTATATAATTTTTTTTTACATTAATCAAAGAAACATAAAAAAAAAATGTAATTTCACATGAATTTGAATTTATGTTGGCAATATCAGTTGGCAATTCATTAAATCCGGTTAATATTACGAAAATTTTAATAAATCACCTAAGAAATAATTTCAGAATAATTAAAAAAAATTGCAGTTTCGTTTAGTTCATAATGGTAACCGGTTTAATTAATTCCGATTTAAGGGATTTTTATTAGCAAAACAATATTAATTCCTACAAAATTATGAAAACCGTATAACTAATTTCCGATTTATGCGATTTGTATATCATCTCTAAAGGATCGTAATTCTTTTACGTATTCCGTTTTATCGAAACCGGAACCGGAACCGTATCCTTTTCAAATCATTTTAAATCGGATTTATTGAGAAAAAAATTGATTTGAAATATTTTTTTAAACATTTCATATTGCCGATAATTACATCCGGTTTAATGAATTCCGATTTATCTGATCAGATTTTTTTATAAAACAGATAATCGTATATAATAACTAAAATCAGAAAATCGAATAGTAAAACTGATTTATTGACATAATTAATATAATTATTCAATAACAACAACAATAATAATAATCATAAAAAAATTGTAAATAAATTTAGTTTTATTTTTAAAGTATAAATATATTTAAATAATTGGTCGAAACTAAATTTGTAAGTTGTGAAAATATTAAATTTAAACTAAATTTAAAATATATATAATAAAAAAAATTATTTATAATTAAAATATACGAAAAAGAAATGAATAATAATAATTAAAATAATTGTATAAATAATAAAATTTATAAATAAATAATAAAAATAAACGCAGAAAAAAAAACTATATATACTAATTAAAATAATAATAATAAATGTACTATCACTTTTGACACTACAAATAAGTAAACAAAAAAATTGGAAAAAATTGATTTATTACAAAACTCTATTAATACTTATATAGACTGTACAATTACGAGTATATAATAATAAATATTATTATAACTTTATTATTAAATATATAATATAAAAAATATTAAAAATAATTAATTAAATAAATAAATGGCCATAATATTTAGCAAAAAAAAAAATGAAAATAAAAATGGAAATAAATGAAAGTAAAAAAAAAAAAAATTTTATGAAAAAAAATTTAAATTAAAAATTTGTATTTTTTATTTTATCAATTTACAATAATTTTAAATAAAAATTTTATGTATTTTATTTTTTTTCAGGAAATCATTTTTCAATCAGAATTCGTCCTTTTACGCGAAATCAATTTTTTTGTTGATATTTTTCAAATCCAATTAAACATTAAACACATGAAAGCTATAAAAATTAATTACAGATTTGTTCATTCGTTTTTCTGGCTTCTACTTTTTGAAAATAGGAAATCATTTTTTCAGTTAGCTTAATTCCATTTTCGAAACTACATTTCAATTAATTTCTTAACATAAAATCAAAATTTTTTTTTTGGTTGAAGCTGTAAAATGATTTAACAGCCTGTTTTTGTCCTTCTTAGCTTCTGCATTTGAAAATTTGTTGACCAAAAATTATTGAAATATGATTTAATATTGATATTATTCATTCGATTGTATTTTTACTTTTATTAAAATATCCTTTTTACTCCTTTTAGTATATATGTACATACAAAATATTTCTGAAAATAAATAATTGGAAAATATTTAAATCCTTAATAAAATTACTATAAATTTGAAACAAAATTAAATCAATTAAAACGAAAATCTGTCCACAGATTCAAATTAAGTTAATCCTTATTAATCTCTATATATTTATTATAGTCAATTATTTGTCATTATTATCAGATTAAAAGCACACATTTTTGTTTTTTTTTACTCCTCAACAAAATTAATTTGAAAGCTTTGCCAGTAATTCACATAACAAAAAAAATTGTGAATCAATTAATTACAGAAAAAAAAAACTGAATTATATAAAAAAAAAAAACAAGAAATTATGTTAATCCTTTTTAATTAAATCGAATTATTTATTATTGTGTAATAAAATACATGAAGTTACCGTCATGAATTACAATAAAATAAATTAAGTCATATATAAATTTGGATATAAAAAATTTATGATATACCGTCACTATAATTTTTGTTTTAATTGCTTTTCGGAATCATAAAATTCATACTTTATTATTTTGACATAGTATAAATTCAAATTTTACTATTTTTAGTTCAGTTTCAGTTCAGTCTTGTTGATCTCTTGTAATTATTATAATTTCAATGTTAAGTTTTCTTTTTATTGGTGTCATTTGAATTTATGTGGTAATCGTAATCTACATAAAGTTTTGTTAAAAGAAAATTAGAATATGTTCTTCAGAATTTTATAAGATAGAAAGTTAACATAAGTAGTTTGCGGCATTAACTATATAAATTGGAAAATATAATAAAATTATTAGAAATTCAACAGATTTCTCTTTATATATCAACATTTTTAAGAATATACAAAAAGTTTTGCGAAATATTTGGTTGTTTAATGTGCTTTGATCTACGGAAAAATATAGATTCAAGGTTCAAGTTGATAAGTTCAAGGATTGAAGATTCAAGTTGATAAATTCAAGATTCTAGTTGATAAATTCAAGGTTCTAATTGATAAGTTCAAGGATTGAAGATTCAAGTTGATAAATTCAATGTTCTAGTTGATAAATTCAAGGTTCTAGTTGATAAGTTCAAGGATTGAAGATTCTAGTTGATAAATTCAATGTTCTAGTTGATAAATTCAAGGTTCTAGTTGATAAGTTCAAGGATAGAAGATTCAAGTTGATAAATTCAAGATTATAGTTGATAAATTCAATGTTCTAGTTGATAAGTTCAAGGATTGAAGATTCAAGTTGATACATTCAATGTTATAGTTGATAAATTCAAGGTTCTAGTTGATAAGTTCAAGGATAGAAGATTCAAGTTGTTAAATTCAAGATTCTAGTTGATAAATTCAAGGTTCTAGTTGATAAGTTCAAGGATTGAAGATTCAAGTTGATAAATTCAATGTTATAGTTGATAAATTCAAGGTTCTAGTTGATAAGTTCAAGGATAGAAGATTCAAGTTGTTAAATTCAAGATTCTAGTTGATAAATTCAAGGTTCTAGTTGATAAGTTCAAGGATTGAAGATTCAAGTTGATAAATTCAAGGTTCTAGTTGATAAGTTCAAGGATTGTAGGTTCAAGTTGATAAATTCAATGTTCCAGGTGATAAATTCAAGGTTCTAGTTGATAAGTTCAAGGATTGAAGATTCAAGTTGATAAATTCAAGATTCTAGTTGATAAATTCAAGGTTCTAGTTGATAAGTTCAAGGATTGAAGATTCAAGTTGATAAATTCAAGATTCTAGTTGATAAGTTCAAGGATAGAAGATTCAAGTTGATAAATTCAAGATTCTAGTTGATAAATTCAAGGTTCTAGTTGATAAGTTCAAGGATTGAAGATTCAAGTTGATAAATTCAAGATTCTAGTTGATAAGTTCAAGGATAGAAGATTCAAGTTGATAAATTCAAGATTCTAGTTGATAAATTCAAGGTTCTAGTTGTTAAGTTCAAGGATAGAAGATTCAAGTTGTTAAATTCAAGATTCTAGTTGATAAATTCAAGGTTCTAGTTGATAAGTTCAAGGATTGAAGCTTCAAGTTGATAAATTCAAGGTTCTAGTTGATAAGTTCAAGTATTGTAGGTTCAAGTTGATAAATTCAATGTTCCAGGTGATATATTCAAGGTTCTAGTTGAAAAGTTCAAGGATTGAAGATTCAAGTTGATAAATTCAAGATTCTAGTTGATAAATTCAAGGTTCTAGTTGATAAGTTCAAGGATTGAAGATTCAAGTTGATAAATTCAAGATTCTAGTTGATAAGTTCAAGGATAGAAGATTCAAGTTGATAAATTCAAGATTCTAGTTGATAAATTCAAGGTTCTAGTTGATAAGTTCAAGGATTGAAGATTCAAGTTGATAAATTCAAGGTTCTAGTTGATAAGTTCAAGGATAGAAGATTCAAGTTGATAAATTCAAGATTCTAGTTGATAAATTCAAGGTTCTAGTTGTTAAGTTCAAGGATAGAAGATTCAAGTTGTTAAATTCAAGATTCTAGTTGATAAATTCAAGGTTCTAGTTGATAAGTTCAAGGATTGAAGCTTCAAGTTGATAAATTCAAGGTTCTAGTTGATAAGTTCAAGGATTGAAGATTCAAGTTGATAAATTCAATGTTATAGTTGATAAATTCAAGGTTCTAGTTGATAAGTTCAAGGATAGAAGATTCAAGTTGTTAAATTCAAGATTCTAGTTGATAAATTCAAGGTTCTAGTTGATAAGTTCAAGGATTGAAGCTTCAAGTTGATAAATTCAAGGTTCTAGTTGATAAGTTCAAGTATTGTAGGTTCAAGTTGATAAATTCAATGTTCCAGGTGATAAATTCAAGGTTCTAGTTGATAAGTTCAAGGATTGAAGATTCAAGTTGATAAATTCAAGATTCTAGTTGATAAATTCAAGGTTCTAGTTGATAAGTTCAAGGATTGAAGATTCAAGTTGATAAATTCAAGATTCTAGTTGGTAAGTTCAAGGATAGAAGATTCAAGTTGATAAATTCAAGATTCTAGTTGATAAATTCAAGGTTCTAGTTGATAAGTTCAAGGATTGAAGATTCAAGTTGATAAATTCAAGGTTCTAGTTGATAAGTTCAAGTATTGTAGGTTCAAGTTGATAAATTCAATGTTCCAGGTGATAAATTCAAGGTTCTAGTTGATAAGTTCAAGGATTGAAGATTCAAGTTGATAAATTCAATGTTATAGTTGATAAATTCAAGGTTCTAGTTGATAAGTTCAAGGATTGAAGATTCAAGTTGATAAATTCAAGATTATAGTTGATAAATTCAAGGCTCTAGTTGATAAGTTCAAGGATTGAAGATTCAAGTTGATAAATTCAATGTCATAGTTGATAAATTCAAGGTTCTAGTTGATAAGTTCAAGGATAGAAGATTCAAGTTGATACATTCAATGTTATAGTTGATAAATTCAAGGTTCTAGTTGATAAGTTCAAGGATAGAAGATTCAAGTTGATAAATTCAAGATTGTAGTTGACAAATGCAAGGTTCTAGTTGATAAATTAAAGGTTCTAGTTGATAAGTTCAAGAATTCAAGCTTCAAGTTGAGAAATTTAATATTGTAGTTAACAAACTAAAGGTAACTTGATTGGAGCAATACCAAATGTACTAAGAAGGACTTAAGGAAACATTCTAATAAATATTATGGAAAATCTTAAAAATAATAATATTGAACCAAATAGTATTCATTCGGTGATTATACATTATAAAATTTCAACTATATACAATCAATAAAATGCTAAATATTAATTTTTGCAATAAAAAGTTTCATGCCTCTGTCTACACTTTAATGTTCCCGTATGTTTATTATAAATAAATTCATAAAATGTCAGAAAAGCATTAAAAGTTTATTTATAATATTTTTTAACTACAAATAATTTTCATAGCTCTTTATAACCAAAATCGACTTCTACTCTTATTTTTTACAACTCTTCTAGAAATGAAAACAAAAAAATTATCTAAGAAACCTAAGACCTCGCCCTAATACAGGACGTACGGCGTAAAGCATCTGTCAAAATCGTTTTATTTTGATAAGAGCTCCCGAAATACGCGGTGTACGAACGCCGACAATTCGAATTTCCAATTTTGACGGGCGTATAAAAATTTTTAATTTGATTTTTGAAATTTAACAAAAAGAAACATCGATCAAAAAATTTTTAATGTATATATAAATGTGGCGTTTTATTTCGGGATACGCTGGCGTATCAGCGTATCGACGTATATACGCCATACGCCGTACGTCCTGTATTAGGGAGAGATCTAAGAAACCAATGATATTAACATTCAGTATAAAAATTTCACAAAATGTTAAATTTCCAACCCATTTACGGAAATACCAAAAAAAATAATCGTAATAAAATTTTTTTGCTATTTTAATATTTGTTACAGAAATTTTTATTATTATATACTCAAAATTTTCTAGGCTTTAGGGGATAATTTCGAAAATATAAATAATATTTCAATAAAATTTTATACTTTTTGCAGAGGAAAAGGTATATTACACAGGTACAACTAATTAGAATTTTAGGTTATTAAAAAATATTTATTTTTGTTTTTTTATTATACATAAAAAAAATTGCTTTAAGCTTAAAATTTAATATGAAAATACTTTTTATATGGAATTATCCAGGAATTATTGATTTTTTTCTCTGCGTTCAATTTCCGATAACCAGTTCAATATATAAAACAATATTTTCGTATGATGTTATGTATATATTAAAGCAACAAGGGAAAATGTTTTAATTAATTTAAATTGGTATAATAATAAATTGATTTTTTGGGTAGGGAAATTTGTTTTTTTTTTAATTAAATCATTTTCAAACAAAATATTTGTGAAATAATTACGAAATTGTTTGTTGTATTATTTAATAAGTAAAGAGAAATAAATAAAAATTTAATTATTTTTATATAATTAAAATATTATAAAGTTTAAATAAATACCCAGGAGCGCAAATATTATGTGTACAATTTTTCATTTAGAGTAATGTAAAAAGTCAAATCAGAGCTCGGATTCTCTGAGTCGATATCGCGTAGAACGATAATCGAGTAAAAAATTTCGATAACGATTCTCGAAATAAAAAATTGGAATCACGATAATTATAAAATGTACTAGATTTTGCTTCAATAATAATGTCAAATTATATATGACAAATATAATTTCAAATTATATAGCTAAGCCTAGTACACTGCTCTTGCTAAACCAAAATTTTCCATATAAAATTTAACTTCAATTATTAAATATTAGTTAATTATTATTAATTAATGATTAATAATATTTAATTACTAATTATTAAAACTTCATTATTTATCTCTACTATTAAAATTAAGTTTGCCAAGAGCAGCGTACTAAGCTTTATATAAAATATTATTGTTTTTTTATTATTTTGATTTAATTATTTTTGATAAATAATTTCATTCGATGACAAAATACCTTTGACTATATAATATATGGACTGCTAGTAACCAACTTCATTGCTGTAGCTATGACCGACTATGCGCATACCACCAGAGATGGCGAAAAAAGGAACTAACTATTCCGAATTGCCTTTGGCGATGCTCGCCTTTTTGACGGCCAATAAAACAACTAAATCATTTATGAGAATTCCATAGATTTTACTTGAGAATTCTACTGGATTTAATTCAGAATTCCATAACCTTAGTTCTCTTATTGGCCATCTCTGGTGCTATGCGCTACCAGTCATAATAGTATTTTTTTCTTTGACTTTGACATATATTATATAGTCAAAGCAAAATAGCTATCGAATTAAATTTATCGTTTTATACTCGATCACCGTATGATATAATTCCAAATATGAAATTTATCGTTACATTTCGATATCGTGTGCTGGATATCGACTCAGAGAATCCGAGCCCAGCACGTGTATCGGGGAATTCGTAACATGTGAAAAACGAATCGAAATTGTCATTTTGGTATCACTAATAACGTTTCGAATTATAATTAAAAACGTATCAATTATCAATCGAATTGATTGATTTTATAACTCATTTTCTTGACGTATTAATCGAAATTTTTAACGTTAAATATTTTATTATCGTTTTCATATCAAAAAGATATATTTATTCAATATTTTCAAATGTTAGTATGAAAATTTAATTTTTCTACATTACATTTATTTATAAATAATAACTAAATTTAAATATTTTCTAGAAAATATTTAAATATAGTTAAATATAAATGTTTTTTTGTAAATTTATTTACTTTACAAAGAAATTGAAACTAAAAGTAAAACAACTGTGGAATAAATTTAGCGGTGAATAAACTTTTACTATATGAATAACCAAAACTTCAAAAAAAAATACAGTAAATTTATTTGTATTTTTTTTTTATACAAAAAAATATAAAATTTTATAAATAAAATTATTTTTTTTTTTAATAAAAACAATAAAATTTATTTATTATTTTAATTTTTTTCAATATAATGACAACAAACAGGGTATGAATCATAAGAACACGACACGATTGATTAAAGTGTCGTGAAAAATTACGACAGACGATAGTCGTAATTTTTTTTTAAGATCATATGTGGCGATTGTAATTCTATCGTTTTTTATTGGTATAAATTTTAATTTGGTATAATAATATATTAAATTTATTGACAACCTAAGCATATGAAATGAGTGGCTGTCACTTTTTATTGAAAAATTTTTAATTTTAGATCATAGTAACTTTTTTATTTTATAATTTTCTAAAATAATTTTCAAACATTATAATAAAACTCCTTTTTTATATTTACACGATTGCTTAGACAATATCGTGTAAATTTGATAGATAAAACGATACACACTTTGCGATATCGTTTCATATGATACTAAACTAAATGGTATAAAAGTTTTTTACACGATACGACATTATAATTTTGACAACATGTGACGATTGTCGTCTCCTATGATCTTAAATCGCATATTTAAAGATACACGACTGTCGCAATCGTCTCTTATGATTCATGCCCAGCTGATTTTGATTTTTTTTGAATAGATATTTTTTGAATTGCGATGGCATCACGATTTAACGTTTACGTTCGTTTCAGCCGATCGCACGTTTTAAAACGTTCGTAAATTAATTTCGATACGTTTTCAAAAACGTAACGACTTCCCCGATAAGGGCCCAGATTTTAAATCAATTTTATTAGTTGGGAAAATATGGTGAAATAATTTCATGACTTTTATGGTAAATTAAAGTTTATATATATGAAATTATTGAGTGGTTAAAAATGAACTAACAAAAAGCTCCAGTTCTGGTATAAAGTCAAACAAATATTGTTGTATCCAATTGGTTCGTTTAAATTGAACCATGTATAATTTTAGTTACTATACAAAATTTTGATATATGTATGTGAAAAATCGTTGACTCTCTAAAAAAAATATATTAAATATTTACTTAATTTTTCTTTTTAAAGTCAAATTATTAAAGTTTTTAAATCAAATTTAAATTTACCCTAATATCAAAATAAATATATATATAAAAAAAAAATTGTTCGTATTTCAACTCCCACCCACATGGAAATCGCTCAAGGATATTATATACTTTTTTTATACATCCACCACCATCATCATAACCCAGGTATAATAATCTTCATATATCCTTACACAAACATATATATAGAACAATATAATATTTCACAAAAAAACCTTCTCACTCTGATACCTTTTTATAATATCGTTATATTTTTTTGCAATATTTTCTTCCTTATACGTAAAATACCAAAAAAAAAAAAAATTAAATTTTCAACATAAACACATTTTTCCTTTATATTTTTCATATACTTTCTATAAAATGTGTATATGTACAATTATAGTAAAAGATCTATAAACTCATAAAGAAACATATTAAACGAATCCTTTTTGAATTTTATATACATAAATATATAAATATTATATACGTTCCATAATGATGGTAACTCCTGTCCTTGTCTGGGTATACATATATATATATATTTTTGTACTTCCCTCGACAACGGAAAAGAAACATTTATTTTCACTAAAAAATAAGGTAGACGGAAATTTTATCCATAAGGACATAATATATTTTCCTTATTCACATATACAAATTTACAAAAAAAAAAATTATATTTATTTTATTTTTTTTTGCAACCCGCAACCCCCTACACTATATTAGGTAGATGATTTAGGCTTTAATTAAAACTGAGGGGGTGGAGTAGGTAAAATTTTCGAAGTAGATTAGAGAAGTGATAAAAATCTACTTCCTATCATGTGGAAACGCATAATTTCATTTTTGTCTCGAAATTTTTATATATGAAAGACAAACACATGTGTAAAATAAATTTAAATTATTATTAAGGATATATGAAATTTCTTACTAAAGCGAAAAGGATTTTCTTTTTTTTTTTTCTAAATTGTTTTTTACCTTATTTTAATCTGAAAATGGAGGGGAGGTGGTGTGTGTAGATTATGGATTGGTGGGTGGTTAAGAAAAGTTTATTTAAAATGAAAATATTCTTATCTGTATTTTCAGGCTTCAAAATTTCATATTTTACATATATTGAATATGTGTAGTAAAATTATTCAAAATAAATGGGAATTGATTAAAGCTAAAAAAAAAATTGTTTAAAGAAAAATTATTTAATTTTTTTATTTTCATGTTTTCCAAGTTTCTTTTTTCTTTAATTTGATTTCATAATTACGAGATTTTATGTATACTTTAATGTGTGGGTAAAGTTTAGTAAAAAAAAGAATTATCATAATTTTGAAATTAATTTATTTGTAGATTAGATAATTTGAGTTTTAGAACTTTTTTAATCATAATATGTAATTTTTAGCATAAAATTTACAATTTATTTACAAAGAAAATTTATATTAATTTAAATAATTTCATATATTATTTATTTTATATTTTGAGATTTTGACGATATATAAGGTTAATTTTTAATATATTTATTTATTCAATTGTAATATTTAATAATAATTTTTTATCGCCGATAACTAGCTAAAAGTATTACGAAGTCTTTCATAATTCACAATATTTCCAAAATTTTATACTATGTAAATTATACAAAAGTATCAGGCAATCAACGTAAAAAAAAACCCACTTTAACCGATTTTAAAAATTTTGATGCTATAATTTTGGACTAATTTAAGGACTAATTTCAACTCCAAAAAAATAATTTTGTACCACCACTAGAATACTGGGTATGGTGTACGGTCGCAAAGGCACATATACTGTCTGGAATTAAAGGTAATTAAAATACCTACATTTTGATGTAGTGTACGTATAGATGGTAATGAGTATAGCCATACTCAACTCATACTTACTTTTATCATTACAAGTTTCAACATTGAAATATAATTTACAAAAAGATCATAAACAAAAACTAAACGTATAGATGTGATGAAAATATAATTATGCTAAGCTACTTAACTTATAATCTTTCAATTAAAAAAAAAATAGATTAAAAATCTTATCAGAAAAATCTCATAAATTATTACCGATAATCTAAATTTATAATTGTATAATTACTCCAAACATCAATTAAATTATTCTTAATTATGAAATTTTCATTTTACAGATTAAACCAATAAAACAATTTAAATATGAATGAACTTTATTTATTTTCAATATAAACTCTAAATCAACAATATATACTCAAGTGTTGTAAATCTAAAATCTTCAATTTATATATCACTGCAAGCAAAACCCTCCAACATCAATTTTAATAAGTATTTCATATACCAAAATAAATACGATATAAAAAAAATTATAAAATCATATTCACAAAACATACAAAAAAAAAAACACTCAGACAGTCAAAAATTCCTTTTCACTTAACAAATATAAAAAAAATTTTGCAAAACACTCTTTCTACAACAATTTTAAACATCCCCAATCGTTTTTGGTATTACACCAAAACTCATTTAATTGTAAAAAATCTTCAATGTTTTTTATTTCACATCTTTCATATACCTTGTTATGACAGTTACAAAAATCCTTTTTCATTAAATATTATATGTAGATATAAAAGGTCCTTGAATTGGTTCTTCATATTTTCTAATAAACAAAAACACATATACATATATACACAGGACACAATCAGTGCACACTTGATCAGTATAATTTTTAATCAATTTTACAACCCTTTTTTTTCGTCATAATTTTTCTTCGTTGCTAAAAACCATCAAAGAGAGAATACTGTGAATTTTCCATGCCAAATACACTTAGAAAAAAGGAAAATTTTTCAAATATTTTTTTTTTCAAAATTTCTTTAACCCTTTCGCTGCAAATGCAGTTTTCGTATAACTAACCCAGCAGGCCAACACAAATTTTAGGTATTTTTATGTATTACGAGTTATATCGTATTTTGTCATACTACATAAAATTATTGTATACGACATGCCAACTTCATTATCTTCTCTGTGCCACAATGAAAGAAAAAACTTAATACAAAAATTCAATGTAAAAATATTTTTACTATACGAGTTATCTCGTAGCTGGCCGTATTATTGACTTTACTTAGTACGAGATAACTCGTAGTTGAAAGCGAAAGGGTTAATATACAATTTCATTGGTATTCATATTAAATATTATTATTTTGTTTTTACAAAAAGAGACAGAGAAAAAAGGATTTTTATTCATTTAAAAAAATATCCTTTAGATTCTTGAGAAAAACTCAAAAATGAAGTCATGTAGAGAGATTTTTGCCTCGTTAATTTGACACTCTTATTTATATATATTTGTGAAATATTTATTTGTAAAAATGAAATAAAAAAAAAAACGAAAACACAAATTTATACTAAATCCTCTTCGTCCTTGAATAAATAATTGTATAGTCTCTATATAACAAAAATATAAAATATCAACTACGGCGTTGTTGGGTAAATATCATAACACACACAGACACACATTTATACTCGTTAGAAAAATGTAATTTGTGGAAAATGAAACTTTCAATATATGTAATAACTTTTTTTTTGTGTGTTACCATCAGGATCCTCTCTGCATGAAAATGTGTCCTTAATGGAAGACTAAAAAAAATTAGATTCAATTTTTTTTTATGTGTTTGTGTAATAATTTCTTATGTATGACTATATTAGTGAGGTCCTTTCCCATTTTTGGTATATAAACAGACAAACAGAAAAATGAAAATAGTAAATTTGCATAGTACAACAACATGTTAATTAGACTCTTTTTTTTCTAGGTAGGATTATGGTATTTTAAGCTAAAAAATATTATGATAAACGGAAAATTAAAATATATATTTTTTTTTGGTCTATAATCTTGATTTTTTTTAGAGTGTACGGATGAAGCGTTTATTTGCATATATACTTTGTTATGTTTGTTTAAAGTTTTTAATGTGTTTTTTATTTTGGTGTCATTAAGGGATGTACAAAAAAAATATATTGTAAAATCTATTAATGGCTCATTAAGTTTTACATGACAAATAAACGAACCGAAACGATGAAAAAAAACATATACAAATATTGGTGTTAATTCATGGTGCGAATCGACAAGAATTTAGTTAATTTTAAAATAATTAAAAAAAATAAATTAACTAAATCGCCATGGAAAAATGTTGGAAAATGTTTGGTTGTTTTTCTGATGGTTCTTTAAAGTAGACAGTGGGGTAAACGCAGCTTATTTAAAGTTACTGAAATAATTTTTGGTTCTATAAGTAAAATATGAAATTGAGTAAAAAGTGTGAATTTAATTTTTTCTGTCTATTTCATATTTAGCTGTTTTTTGACATCATTGTTTTGACATCAATTTGAATGATTCAAGTACTTCAATAACGCAATAATTATAGTTGCCTGGCTTTCTTACTAAAAAAAAATGAGCCCAAGTTTCGAATTTAGTAAGAAGCATAGAGAAACTTTAATATGGTTTGAATACTGAATAAGATACCATATTCTTCATTGGGATCAAATTTATTGGAGTAATAAGGATCGCCCAGTTCACCAATATCGATAAATGAGTTACAAATTTGAGGTTAAAAGAAAGGTTGTACTTGAAAAAAATGGATATCAATAAAATTGTTGCTAGAAAATATAGGAAATGTTTTTGTAGTCATAGTAGTGTGAAAATACTTTTTTATATGCTATTTAATGGTTAAACAGGACTAACATAACATGAACTAATTTAGTTTTATTTAGGAAAGCATCGATGATCATCAAAATGTATGGTAAGTTGAATTTACAAACCCCTTCAAAATTAAAATTATAATTCATTTAATTATTTTCAAATTTGTATACATATATATTTTTTGTTCCTAAATTAACTATCATATGTTACCAATTTAATTATTTACAATTATTATTCAGTTTATCTCGTAATTAAACCATCATTAAATTTTTTTTTAATATATTATAAATTATTTTCACTATTATTTTATCCTATAACCACATAATATTAAATAAATGTTTGTCCAGCTGACCGACCCTAACTTTTTTTACAGCAGAAAAAAAATTGAATTTTTAATAAATATAGGATAAAAAAATTTTTGAAGCAAACTATGTACATAAAAAATTTAAAAATTGCCAATTTTCCTAGATGTCATTCTCCCTCCCGCCCATTTAAGGAAAAATATAGGAAAAATATTTTAGGAAAAATATTTTATACTAAATTTCACATTATATATAGAAACCGTCATTACCACCCACAACATTATTTATGTATTTATATAAAAAATGAAATTATGTTTTTTTTTTATTTTGCATATAATTGTGAATGTGTGGTAGTTCCATTTATTTTATATATACCATCATTACATACCACCCCCCTTTATCTGGTACTCAACAAAAAAAAGGAGTAAATTTTACCGAAAAAAAGGGATACACTTAGAAAAAGGGTGCTACTAAAATTGTGGTGCTGCTTTTTTTTTTGTATATTTGTGACCCAAAATAAAGCTGTTATAGCTTTAATAATTTGTCTACAATAATTTAAATATTATTTTTTAAAGAATATAATTATTTTGTATTTATTTATATTGGGGAGATATCGTAAATGAGATATTAAAACTACCTTCCCTTAACTCTTTTCGTTTTTTTTCCAGAATATGGCATCGTTAGGGCAATAAAGAAAAATGAATGTAAAAATATTTTCACCCTTTATTATTTTACTATTTATAGTAGAAAATTTTTGGGAGAATGAAAATTTTTTAAGTATACATTTTGCACAAAATACAAAATTATCATTTTATATACCAAAATTTTTAGATGTGCGTGTAAAAATAACAAATATAGCAATAAAATAAATAGTCTAGCCGCTTAAGGAAACTCTTTTTAAAATTACATTTTAATGTCAGACAATATTTTGGAATATGGATAATAGGAAAAGTGAAATGGTTGCCATATTATTGGAGGGGGAGTAGAATTTCAATTTAAAATGACTTTAGCTTTTAATTTAAAATTTTGTTTAGTTTATCAAGAAACTTTTCTACATATATAAAAATTGGTAAATTGTTTTATCAGGTGAATTTCAGAAATTGTAGTAGACACACAACAAGCAAAAGAAAAGCAAAAGAAAAAACAAAAAAAAAATACCAAAAATTGTTCAATTTTATTAAATAATTAATATCGGAAAGTAATTAAAATTATATAAATTTTATTAAATAAAAATAAAATTTAATAAATAATCAATAGAACCGAAAAAATTGACTATAAAATTTAAATCTAAATCTACTCCAAAGTTTTGTTATATTATATTTTTTTCTTCAATGTAGAAGATTTAAAAAATTGTAATACCGTATATAATACGGCCTTGATAATACCATTAATATTTGGAGCAGATTTAGATGATTCTATAGTGGATTTTTAGGTTTTATATACCAAAAAAAAATCTGTCAATGTTGCACTATTAATTTTATATATTTACTATGAATAAATCTACTCCAACTTAATAACATCTGAAATAGCATTTAATTTTAAAATATTGTAAAATTTATTAATAGCTTAATTTTATTTTGTACCATCATTTTATACATATAACTACTTAGATAGTATACAAGTTGGTAAAAATGACCATATACTCAAACTGCAATAGTTTAGCAGAGTATATGGTAGATATGTTCTACGGACATGTACCTACTAATATATGTACAATCATTGTTTTGTTCAATTGGGTCTGGTTCAAAATCTGCTTTATAAATAAGACATAAAAACAACAACAACATAACCCACATATTAATCTAGGTCATGATCTATGATCTGTTTTAGATTTAGTATGGCAGTTAACGAACAGATGGCGGTGTAATCTATTAGTGTCTTTTTTTTATATAATCTAAAAATTATATAAATTCTAATAATCTGTTGGACTTTCTGTGTAAATTTCTTAAACCTATACATAGATGACCTGACCCAGATTGTTTCTTCAAACAAAATCCTAACCCAAATTGAATAAAACGCGACTATTATATAACTATATAATATAAAATAGTATACAATTTGCAAGGGTTTAGCAGAGTATATATAGTAGGTATGTCCACCGGATATGTCTACCTTAGTATATAATCATTGTTAAGTGTAAGTAAGTATATATAGTTTATCTCAAAATGTCAAAATTGGCTAGTGGAAAATACTAAATGAAAAATTTATGTAAATATTAACAACAACAAAATTAATAGAGAATCAAATTAAATGAAATTTATATAAATTATTTTTATTTATCCTTCATCACTTACCCATTTATTTATTATTATACATTTACATAATTATGAAATAGATCTGTTTTTATTATAAAATTAATATCTTTCTATTTAAAAACACATTTTTTAATATATTTATTCTAAAAAATTTAAATATTTATTTCCCTTCCAAGGAATAACTTTTTAATTAAATATAAATTTGTTTTTTTTTTTTGTTTCTAAAATAAAATTGTGGTCACAAAAAGTATCTAAATTTTAAGTAATAGAAATTTGCATATATATTTTTTTTTTTTATAAAAATATAACCTCCCACCATAATTCTCCCACCATAAATAAAATAATAATAATAATAAAAATTCATTCAGAATAAATATTAAACTTTAAATTTCCTTTTCAAAAAAAGAAAATTTATATTTTTAATACTGAAGAGCTCATAAATTTTAAAGAAAAATTCAAAAGTTTTCCATAAAAATTTAAATATCCTTAAAGACTCTAAAAGACGAAAGAAGAGAAAAAGTGTTCTCTTCCCTTTTTGGAATAAATTTTCTTTAAATATGGCATAGCTTAAAAATACGTTAAAAGTTAATAGAAATCATTAATAAAAAATGCTGCACAGCTTAACTAGTGTGCAGTAGTTTTATAATCACGGGCTTTTTTTTTTTTTTTTGTTCATTCGGTGAACATTGAACATGTTAAATATATGATAATTTACATTGCATTATAGCGCCACTTGGCGGCAAAATATCTTGTCATTAAGGACTATCATTGAACGCGTCTACAATAATATTTTTGGGGGCCAATTTACAATACTCGAAATTCCATTTTAATGATTAAAATTTACTTTAAGCGCATCTAGTCGCAATTTTTTTTACTAAATCAGCTGGAATTGAATTGTGCAATTTATTACCTTTCCAAAAAATTGTCACAAATTCATTTTTGTGCACATTTACTATATTAATTAAAATATTTAAGCTGAAAAATATGTTTTGGTAAAATGATTTTAAAATTCTGTGAATTATTACAATCGGTTCTCAGGAGTACCTCAAGCTTTCTAACGAGTGGTCCTTAAACGTTTACTATGATAAATAAATGCTTCTTATTGTTTACATCGAATGGACAGACGAGCAGACAGACATGAAAGCGTTAATTTAATTAATTTCTATATTAAATAAGTTCTAAAAAAGAATAAAAGCGGCATTTTCCCCATCGCTGACCAAAAATCTATATAAGGAAAATATTTTGTTCAGAACAAAATTGCTAATTTAAATTTCAGAAAACGTATAATTTTCAATACCAAAAAAAAGTGATCAGATTTTTTATTAAAACGCACATTTTCTCTACAGCTCATTTTTTGTCTTACAAAGTTGTTCCTATAAGGGGGAAAGCAAATTGCATAGACTTTTTAGTTGAAACTTCTGAACCACAAAAGTTTTATTTAATAATTTGATGTCATGTTTACTAAGTAAATTTTTTTATATGATTTTTTTTTTTTTTTAATTTATATTTAAATTTTGTCTATTATAATTAATTAAAGGACATCAAAATTTATTGAAAGGATTTATTATAGCAAAAAAAAAAACCAAGAATAATTTTGATTTTTATTTTCCCAAGAACTGTTTTTTCATGTTGCTTTAAATCGAAGTTTTATATACTAAATTAAAGAATGAAATCTCTTGTTTCAGAATTAGTATTGCTTTTTATTGTATCTTAAAAATGGAGTAAATTAGAGCATTGCGAATGTGGGTCCTTTTTTGCAGACCTTTTTTCATGTTTTTTTGCTATAACTTGGCAAATTAAAATTCCCCGTCAATTAGACACCAAATTCAACTACATATTGGAGAATGTCGATATTTTACGTTAATAATGGCAAGGGTGCAGCCTTCGGCAGCAGCTGCGACTTTGTCGGCAGGCCTGAAAGTGACCTAGCACGATATAAAATAACATGGAATACCCGAGAATATGATAGTATGTGGCGTAGCATCAGAATTATGGAATTATGACATCATCTAATATTCATACAGATATGGTATTCATATAGCTTAATAGTTATGTATTATTTATGTACTCCAATATAATTCTCCAATATATAGACAAATTTTGGTATTAATCAACGAGAAATTTTAATTATTACACAACTAAACAAACAGAATTGAAAAATCTTAAAATTTGCCAGTCATAGCTAAAAAACTATGAATAATTTTGATTTTTATTTTCCCAAGAACTCTTTTTTCATGTTGCTTAAAAATATATAGAAATCTTTGTCCGAGATTTATTTTTTATATAACGAAATTTAAGATTGAAATCTCTATTTTCAGAATCAGTTATTGTATCTTAAAAATTGAGTAAATTAGAGCATCGAGAGAAGATGTATCATGTGCCTTTTTGCAGACTCTTTTTTGCTATGTATATATTTCCAATTAAACTTCTAATTAATATATTAATTTAATTTGACAATTATTTACAAATAATATGTTATTTTTTAAATTTTTATTAATATCATGTTAAAATTCAATTAAAATAAAATATTACACATTTTAATTTTGAACATTATTTTGTAATATTATATAAACATAATCACATAAATCATGAATTCCGTTCGGAAGATATTCCGTCGGAGATTTTCACTCCGACGGAGAAAAAAATGGAATTATGAAATACCTCGGAATCGTATAAAAATATTGCCATATAGCAAACCCATTTTTCGGATTTTCGAAATCAGCTGATTTACTATTTTAAAAGTATTATTTTCTGAATTTGTGTATTGAGAAATGTTTAAAATGAATATGGTTGGGTTTTTATTGGAACTTATTGATGAAGAAAACTTAGAAAATTTAATACATTTAAAAAGAAACATTTTAAGCCAATTTTGTTTATCCAAAGTTGACTTTAATTTCAATTAATGTCAACTTTTGATAAACAAAAAAAAAAAAAAAAGGAATAATATTCCGAACGGAATTTAGAATTAGGAAGTCTCCGACGGAGCTAAAATCGAACATTTCTCCGTTCCGAACGGAATTCATGATTTATGTGAATATATAAAAAATAAAATTTAATAAAATATTAATAATTTTATTTATATCATTACACATATTTAAATTATTATTTATTAACAAATTTAATTCTACATTCCATTATTTATTCACATTTAAACAACCATTATTATTAAAAAAATAATAATAATAATAATAATAATAATAATAATAATAATAATAATGATAATAATAAATATCTTTCCAATAAAAGGTGAATTTGGTATACATAAACAAAATGATTGCATGTTTAAAACAGATCCTTTACCTTTTAATGTTGATTCTAAAAGGTGGGTAATTTTGTAACCTGATAATAGTAATAAACATTTTTGTATTTATATATATTTTCATATATACTCGTATACCGATTATTGTAAATAAATTTATTATTTAACTTATGTATAAATTGATTATGGTTTTAATAATAATGAAAATTAAAATTGGATATAACAATTTTTCCAAGTCATTCTAAATAATTTGTGTATAAGCTATATAATATTTTTCAATTATAAATTCTATAAATTTTATAAAGGTGGCGTTTTTAAAAATATAAAGTTTAAATATATTTTTTAAAATTTTACGAGGTTAGATTAAATAATTTCTTTTGGTATTATATACGTAAAATTATTAAGTAAAATATGGAAATTTCATTTGATACGATTTAAATTAAATCAAATCAAATTATTAGTTTCTTAGTAACAAAATTATTCTAGGTTTTTTTGCTATAACTTAAAATATATAACAATAAATTCGATAAATTACATAATTTCATTTACTCGTTCATTTTGTATGTACATATATAAATTTTTGTGTGATTAATATAATTTTTCAATAAATATGATAGAAATGAAGAAGCATTCAAATTACGAGTATTTTCTTCCCATTAATTTAACATTTAAGTACGACGCACAATTGCACCTTTAATCGATAGTGTTATAGTAATGTTCTCACCAGCTTGAAATTATGTATTTTCGCTTCATGATTTCGAAATTACGTCGAACTGTCAATACCAGATTTGAGATATAATTTCGTTTGACATTTTCAGTTATTTTATGATGAGTTATTTTTTCTGAAATTATTTGTAATATTTTTATTGTTGAGGACAAAAAATACAAAATGCCAGAAATCACAAGATGGCAGGAATTAAGTTTTTGACGGTTCCATTTTTGTGGTTAAAAATCGATTAATAGAGTTAAACATTCGATCCTACAAAATGATTATGTTACTTTGATGTGATTTACAAATTATCTCAATGTTTGGGAAATTACATGATTTTGAACTTAATTATGATCAAAATTCCGATAATCATCAAAATCACATCATACTATTAAAAAAAGTTTCAACAAATATGGAAATCAATGTAAGCGAACATACAATACCCAGCAATTAACTATCGATTAAAGTTCCAATTATGCTCCGGCCTTTAATGAAAATATTATGTAAAAACTTCTTATAACATTTTTATTGATAAAATTATACTTTAAATTCTGTAAAAATTCTGCAAAAATTTACCACTAGCACCTCATTTTCTTAATACAAAATACAATGATTAATTATATATCCAATCGTGAAAACTACATCAGACATTATATAGCTACACATGTATAAAATAGTTCTTAGTAAATATATTGACTCATCACTATATTCAAACTATATTATTATCTTTTCTGCCCATTTAATTCCCACCCTCACAAATTTACAAAAAAAAAAAACACCTTTTAAAAACCATATCTTTAACACCCTTGCATTTTGTCTTGAATTGACGACGTTTAGAGTTCAATTTGGAGAAATAAAATTAGGTATATAAAAGAAAAAGACTAAACAACAATCTTAAAAGACAAATTCGGTTTATTATTATTTTTTAGGTAAGGTGGGTGGGGGTGGTGATTCCTGTTTAAAAAGTGTTTACAAAAAAAAAAAAAATTCAAACTGATGAAGAATGAGTAGGTTTTAAAAACACGATGACGACGACGACGACGACGACATCGACGACACACCACTATTTTTCACCCAATATATAAAAAAAAAAAAATTTTCTTATTAAATTTTATTTATAAAAAATTGTCGTAAGTGTGACTTAACACGCGATCGTTAAACTGTTTTTTTTTTAATGTACATAAAGTATCTTTGCATGGTATGAAATTAAATTTTATATATTTACTATGTTGTGTACCATGGCGCATTTGAAGAGAAAATTTTAGTAATAAACATGAAAGACATGGACATTCTGCACAAAATAAAAAATATCCTTTCCTTCCTTTTTTTTTAAATTACAATTTTAGTTTTCTATATTTAAAAAAAAAATTGTTAAAAACTAATAAATTTTTAGTTTATAGTTGGCGGCAGTCCTGGCAATATTTTGAAGGTACAATACACTAAATTTTTATTATGAGTGCGAGTGGTTTTTCTATATAAGAAATTCTGGGTAAGAATGGAATTTTATTGATGACATTTTATTTATATAGCAAAAAAAGAGTACTTAAATTTAATAGTTGTGAATAATGCAATCATAATTGATGTACAAAAAAAGGTGGACTTGTTGTAAGGGTTTTTCAAAAAAAAAAAAATAAAGGGTTTTAACTAAACGAAAGAAAATTTATAATTAAAAAAAAAGAAATATTTATAGTCAGAAAATGTTGGTTGAATATGTATAAATATTTATGAAAATGAATAATTTAATAAATTTTATTATTATATATTTTAAAAGTTGTGGAAACAAATTTGAAGTGAAGGTGGCGAAGTTTCTATGGTGAAATTTTATTTAGCAATTTAAATTTATTCGTAAAAGATTTTTGTATAAATAAATTTCGAGAATAACTAAAAATAGGCTCATAAATATGAATAGAAGAAAATTTCCTATATATTTTTCATATATTAAAGGACTTTCGAACTACAATTTGTGGGAATAATTAATTAAAAAATTGAATTATTAATTTTCCAATAATTATTCTTATCTGATCTTTAGTCATTAATCAATTTATATTTATATACATCTTCTATAAATTGACAATATCCATAATGTAGATTTTGTCTTGCAGGTTTTTGGTTCTTGGAAAATTTCCCCCAATTGAATTATACTTAACTTTCTCCATTCAATGGAATATTTTGCATATATACACGCATAAATTTTACTATAATTTCGAAATTTTATGATAATTTCATTTCAAATGCATAACAATGTAATAAAATTCGATAGATAAATTTCATCAATTTTATAAGAAAAAATCGAATTTAAAATAATTTTTACACATTTAGAAATTCGTGTTCCTATATATTTTGAATCGTAAGGATAATTGCCAATAAGTATTGTTAAACAGTTTCCGTAACATCGAATACTCCACATTAATCAAGAAAAAACTTACTTAAAACTTTATATCCTCTAGATCTAGAAGATGAAGAACACTTTATCAGTTTTATATCGTTTTTATCCTAAAAGAAAATTTGTTTGAATCAATTAAACTAATAGTAAAATTGACATTCAACAATTCGATAAATAAATTTACTTCACTCTTCCTACTCCATTTCTATTTCCATATCATTTATATATATGTATTCTAAATATCAAACTAAATAAAATCAGTATCAATAGAAAGTGATTTCATATTTCTAGTTTCCATATAAAATTAATTATATCTACCTAATTTTTTTGGGGACACTAAATTTTCCAATTCCTATTAGGAATATCTACTAGAGGAATAATTAATATAGCCACAAAAATCATTAAATTTAATTCAATTCGATGCAAGTTTCACAGTTTGATGAAAGGATCAATATCAATAGTCTAAATAACTTAAAAGCTGTACTTCATTTTAGAACAATCAATAATTTTGATTATTCAATTTTTATATGTAATTTTTATAAAAATCTGTAAAATTGTTGAACAGATAATTAAAAATTATAATTAAATCCTGTAAAATGAAAAATTACTTCAATATTTTCATCAATTTCAAACGATAATTTTCACTAATTAATCATAAAATTCATTACAATCTTCATTTATGTAAAACTAAATTACCATTAAATAAATTTTAAGTATTTTATAAGTATAATTTTATTATGTATACTCAATTTTAAACCAAATTGACATTAATAAGTATATGTATATCTTTAACGATTCCATATCAATTTCAAATTTACATTAATAATATTTTTTATCACATATTTCAGTCAGACACACCAGGAATTATTTTAAAAAAAAAACCAGTTCAAAAAAGTATATTCCCCTTTTGGTTTACCACAAAAAAAAAATTAACACTTTCAAGTAAAAAATCAATATAAAAATATTTAATCCATTATATGATTTGTTGTAACTAATGTAGAGGCAACCACAATTACCCAAACACAACAAAATCATTAATTTATGAAGACGCATAATAATAATAATATGCAAAAAAACCACAATTTCGTTTTTGTATCATCTCTATCTACGTTCAGAGTCGAAATCTACCATAAAAATTGGATGAAGAACAAACAAAAATTTATTTTTTTACCAAAAAACCGACAGACAAACACTACCGAAAGCATCGCGATTTAACACAAAATGTTAAAAAAAAAATTCTTTGTAAAATTTCTCATCAGTAGAAACAAAATTATATTATTATATTTATCTGTAAAATGTAATATGCAAAAATTACTAATAAAATTGACATTAAACAGATTGTTGTCATTTTGATGTGACTCTAACCAAAAAAATAAATGAATATAACTTCATTTCAAATTCACGAATTATGGGCTTAAATAAAGAACAACCAAAAAAATCTACATTATAAAATAATGTATATAGAAGACAACTATTGTTGGTTGTGCAACGAAAATTGTTGCTGTACATATACGGAACGAAAAGATCATAAATATGTAGGTATACCATAGCATAGTATAAATGTTAAAACGCATATAGTTGATTGACTTTGGCACTGGACTTTAAAGGTGTGTGTGTGTGTTTTTTCCATCAAAAATCATAAATGAATGATTCCTATACACTTAACATACTTTGAAACTATGGTAAAATCGTGGTCCTTTTAAATCTTCACTTTTATATATATAAAAAAAAACAAACATAACAAACATTAAATTTAATGTAGAGACACAAAATTCGCGATATCAAAAGTATATAGATGGTATACTATAACAAAGTGAAATATAAAAAATTGTAGTTAATGGTATATATTATCTGGTATATAATAATAATCTTTGTCAGTCAGTATAATAATAAATGTTGAAAAGCTTCTATAAAAAAAATTGCATGATGATGGTTTTGGTGTATATCTTTTAGCCTTTTACGGGAATTATAATATTTTATTGTCGTCTCGAAAACATAATGTGCCCTTGTAATGTTCACAAAACGATCATAAGAAAGAGAGAATTTGTAGAATTTACGTATAGAGGTACGTACATTTTCCCAAATATATTGTATATGTTTGTTTCATTTTAAAACGAAGAAGCTACGCGAAATTATTGAAATAAAGTACAAAAATATATAAATGAGATATAATGGTATAAATGGAGTTAGTTAGATTCAATTTGAAGTCGTATACCTGCTGTTAACAATTCAGCATTATTATTATTATTATTATTATTTTCGGTTATATTAAAATGTATTTATATGTGATGATATTTTGCTTATTCAAACAAAAAAATTTATTTTGAATATACATATATTGAATGTGACTTTGGTGGATGGTAATATATATAATATAGAGATAGTAGAGTTGGGTAGAATCGTTTTGGAAATAGTTATATGTAAATATATCAAAGGTTTTTTGCCAAAAAAAACCATGAACTTTTTAGGAAATTGAATTCTTAGATTATGATGCGAAATTTTAATGGTATAAAATTTTCTTGTTTCAAAAAAAAAAAATTATGTCAATTTTCTGTATACATTCGGTTTACTTCTAGCACAATTCTATATGATTTCATTCTTCAGTATGGTTCGAATTGGCCTGGGCACAGGCAGTACTTAATTTCAAAATATAATTTGGAGGAAGTTTAGTGCAGTCAGTATACGATGTATAAATTGTGACGAAATAATATAGCGAAATTTGTACAATAAAGAAAATTAGTAATTTCTTAACCAATAATCAATAACTTGACTTACATTTGGTTCGTTGGTTGATTTGATAGGGGGGATTGGAGCGGGCAATCCACGTACCTAGACCCTATGATCCGTTGTACCTTCGTACGAAACGTTTCTCAGAAGATTCACTACGAATCGTGCCATTCCACTTCTTTGATAAATTTTACTATCGTAGCTGGTTTTTCCCTGGCTATATCACTTAATTTTTCTGCAAGATAAAAACCAAAATATTTCAACCTTTTATTGCAGAATAAAGGACAGTGGCAGAAGAAATGTTCTATCATCTTCTGCCCAGCCTCTACACAGGCCGTTATCAATCTTAATCTCGAGGCATGTTTACGTAAAAGTAAATGTCCCGTAATTATACTTACATTTACTTATAAATTATTTAATAGGTTGTCATGATAGGTTACTCATAATCTCGATGTTACCAAAAATTGGCTTGATTATTTACCAAAATGGTACAATTAGTTATCAAATTGGTATGAGTAACTCTAGTGAAATTAATTCAAATTTCGTCAAATGGAATAAGGATTCCTTTTAAATAAACATAAAAAGGACCATCGTAAGTTGTTTAAGCTTTTAATTAAGTATTTAAATTGTTATTTCTAAAATATCTTAGATTTTCAATTTCATCATTTTTCTCAGTAATCAAAATTTTTAGTTAATTAAATTATGGTTTTGAATATTTTTCCAAAATCGTCCTCTACAAACTACAACAACGTAATAAGTATGAAATATTGTGGTTATTTTCGCACTAATTTAACTAAAAATATGTAGTTAATAAAGAGTCTCTTTCCACTTAAAAACACCTAATGACCTAATTAATTGACTGTAAATTAACCAAATTAATTCCAACAAAAATCAATCAACCAAAGAAAAACGCCTAAAAATATGCAATCAAATATTTCTTAATATAGCATTAAAATCTATTTATAAATAATATTTTTGAATCCTTCTTCTTACACATTGACCCAACTCTAACTAACAAATAAAATTCTTTTCGTTTTTCTTTTGCATTTTTCAGAAATTTTTCATATTTTTTTTTTTTTTTTTTGGTATTATTTCGCCGCCTTTTCAAACAAAAGAAAATGTCAACTTAGCAAAAAAAAACCACATAAATTGACATTGGCTTCTTTTCTTTTACGTTTACGTTTACGTTTACTCTTTTTTTGTTAACCTGAATAACAAATAAAACGAAAAGGGTTTTTTTTTTGTTCTTTTTAAACTTCAATTTTTTTGACAAAAAAATAAAACGAACTAACTAACCTGACTTTCTGAATCCTTTTGCCCCCACAAAGTAACCAAAAAAAAAATGTACCAGTAGAGGAAAAACACATTTCAGCAATGATTGACAATGTTGTTTTATATACAAGTTTTTTTTTTCTTGGTTGCTTTATTAAAACTGTTTTTCTATGTAATACAAAGAAAAAATATTTGTTTATTTATGCTACGTTATACAACATAATTTTTTTTTTGATGAAAATCTTCGTCTACAGAAAAATGTAAAAAAAAAAAAATAGAAAATTGTCTGTTTATGCTTTAATAATTTATTTTTTTTTTTTTGAAACTGAAAAGAAGCAGAGAGAAAATTTCATAATTCATATTCATAATTTTGGTTAAATTTTACTTTAGAAATTTATATTTAGGATATAAAATAATATCCTTGATAAAGATGAATTTGGATAAAATGAAATTTGTTGTATATAAAGTATATTTAAGGATTTTTTTTCTATGTTACCAAGGATTTCTTAACACGTTCGCGACATTTGTTTTTTTTTAACATTTTTGCCATTTGGACATCGTGTACCACAGGTGGTACACTAGCGATTTGTTTACTGGTCGTGTGCGCCAACGATGGTACACGATGTGTATTTTTATAGTACTTTATGAAAATGCTAACAGATTATATTAAAACTATATGTTTTTATACTTACAACTGTCAGGAATATTCTAAAATTTATTATATTATGCGTGTACCATATATGGTACACGACGACTAAAATACCGTATGTGTATTATATGGACGTATAGTGTACCACAGGTGGTCCACGACGAAAAAGTAACAAGAACTGCTTATTAGACCCTGTTGTTTTTTTTATTAAACTTACCTTTGCCTACGGACTGACGAAATACTTTATGAATTTAAAAATAAAAATTTACGTCCAAAAATAATTTCCGTAACATTAACTCACGGCGTTTCAAAATACTGTGGAGTGTACCACTGGTGGTACACGATGTCACGAACGTGTTAAAGATTTTTTTTTTATATAGAAAACTTTTTTTTTTTTGTGAAAATTTAAATCTTTATCATTTGTGATTTTGAGATACTTTCGTTTTATGTTGAGACAAAGAAAACGATTTAAATTTAAGTTTAATTTAATCAAAAAAAAAATTAAAATTAAAATAGGAAAAATAATTTAAATTTTATGTTAGATACCGAAAATATACCAAATAAAAAATTATATACGCACAGAAGGATTTGTTTATCTTAAATATCCTGATTGTTAAATTGATTAAATAATAAAATGCGAATCAGAAAATTTTAAATTGAAATAAAATTAATATAAATATTTTTAAAAAGGTTTTAGGTACTACGAAATTTTTGCGAAAATAATGTGAAAATTATATTCTTAAATTTAATATAATTTATATGAAATGGGAAAAAAGAAATCTGAATTGCGATTTATTCAAATATTTAAAGATTTCTAGATGAAATCGAAAAACAGTCTAAAAGTTAAAATTACTGACAGATAATATGGATCAACATTAGTTTATCTGTCATTAATTTATCTATTATCTGTTTATCTGTTATCTATCTAGATTCTAGAATTATATACTGCAGCCTTAGTAATTTTTAATCTGCTCAAAATTTCCTCATTTTATAACTTTCACAATTACCAATTACACAATTAATTATTACACCAGCACCAATGGCGGAAGTCTATTTCTTTTCTATATTCAATCATTCACCGCAATTTTAAAGATGCGACTATCATTTGTACATAACTATATCTGGCCTAAACATTTCAGTCTGAATCTGAAGTAAAATCATTGTATCAATGTCGGTAAATCGGAAATATTCAATAACCACAACAAATTATTGTCTGATTCAATTCAATTAAATAAATTCGATTTGATAAAACGAAATCTTGTTATTCATTAAATTTCACTGCTATATAGTAACGAAAATGTATAGAAATGAAAAAGCTTACAAAGTACCACAGTGTTTCGTATTAATTTAATGAAATTTGTCCATGAAAATTCTTCAAAAATTAATACCACAACAAAAACTCCTTAAAAATATTCTTTCACTTCCCAGATTTTTGGAATATACTAATCATCAACCCCGGTTTTATTACAAATTAAATAATCTTCCTTAATATTTTAAAATATATTTAAAAAGTTTATTAAATTTTAATTATGAAATAAAAAATTGCCACAAGAATTTTTTTCTCTATAATTTCGAACCAAACCAAACCATGTACACAAAACTAATCTGATGAAAACTCGAAAAACAATGAAAATTCCGCAATTATTGTAGGGCGTTAATAGAAAATAGCGTAACTGCAAAAAGAAAAAAAATAGAAAATTCCATTATAAAATTGCATATCCTCCCATTTATATAATCAAATTTACAAAAAAAAAAAATAGAAATCCTTATTTGAAAAAGTTTTTGTTTCTTGGCATTTTTCGGACCCATAACAAAGTCTATAAGAATGAAAATATTTTTTTTTTATTATAATAGACAACCAAAGTGGTACAATGACCTACCTTAACTAACCAAAAAGGAGACCCTAAAGCAAATAAAACTACATTTTAAATAAGTTTAGGAAATGTTTTAAGTTATAGAATACAAAAAAAAAAATTTCAATCGATTCTAAAATTGCTATTAAATATAAAATGTAAAAACTAGAATAAGAAAATCTGTCTGAAAATGGTAAAAGCCTCAGGTAGTTTCTATGTAAAAAAAAAGAAGATAAAACATTATAATATACATAAAATATTTAGATATAGAAGAAAAAAATTAGAGTGTTGAATTGAAAAGGGAGCAGTGGAAGAATATAAAATGAATGCATTGAACTGCAACAAAATATATTATACATATACAATGTTTTTAAATAGATTATAAAACTATAATATAATACTTTAGTGTAATCAATATCTACGGAAATTTATGTAACTTTGACCTATTTTGTGTATAATCACTTTTTTTGAAATTGACAATAATTTTAATTTTCTGTTCGTTAGCTTGATACAAGTTACTTGGATCAATATGTGTCAATTTGATCGTGTTCGTTTGCGTTAGGTTAGGTTAGGTCCAGTATACTCTATGTTCGTTAGCTTTTTTGAACTTGATCCGATCTACTTGGAGTTGCTTTTTTCTAACCTTCCAAAATAGATAGAGTCGAATAGGTTAGTAGTTAGTATATTTAATATGTCATTCATACGAAAAATTTAAAATTATATCAAAGCTGCTTTGATTTAAATTTTGATTTAATTATGTTTATGTGTGGCAGCAAAATGTAAGAAATTCCAACTGATTTGATCTGGCAAGCGAACAGAATTTGGGTTTGGATCACAAATGAACCTAAAGTGATCTGTGACGTCACTTATTCTAACTCAACCTAACACAACTTAACCTAACCTACTCGGGTTATGTGACCTGAGCAAGCTAACGAACAGACCTAATACTATAAAATTATAATTTCCAGGCTGTAATTTGTGACTGGGAAATGTGATTTTTAACAGGTACTGTAGAAAAAAGTATATTTAGAGAGAAATGAGAAGATTATGCCGAATATAGAAGCTGAACAACAGGCCACTAGTAGATAGATCAAGAACTACAGATGATGAATTAATAACAACAGTTAACAACAGTTTTTAGATCAATAGTTTAAAATGAAAGATGAACGCGCGAAATTAAGCAAGAATTACACTCGAACTGTAGAAGCGATGAGGATTATGAAAATAATTACAGCTTATTATTAAATCTGTACATACTATTAGCATAGTATTTCTGTCCACAATTTCACTTACATTAAATTTTAGTACAATATTTTATATTCGATTTGATATTTTAACAGTGCGTTCCCATTGAATTTTACATAGTTTTTTCGCATAGTTTTTACATTTGTTTTTTGCATAGTTTATTCGCATAATTTTTAGAATCGTGTTCCCATTGAATTTTTATAAAATTATGAAAACTCAATTGTATATATTGCAAATTCACTGATATTATTTAGTGTATTTAAAGTTCCAAATTGTTATTTAATTAAATAAATTAAAATATACTTTTTATTTTTATTTATATTCAAAATAAATTGTCGCAAGAATGAAATAAAAATACATAAATATTTTATATGAAATTCGCCACCAACTTAAATTCTATTTTCTTATCAAAATTTTATGAAAAAATTAAATTGATTTTAACTTTTTCTTATGCAAAAAAAAAACAGTACCAACTTGACGGATTTTTTTGCCGTCAAGTTTTTGTTTTCATACAATCCTGTAAAACTAGAAATTTCAATGGGAACGCTAGGTAACTCAATAATTGTATTGGTATCATTTATACAAATATTTTTCCTAAAATCTAAATTCAATTTCTACTGAATCGAAATTCAGTCAAATTTCTTTTTCTATTCTGAATACTCCTTACAAGGAAAGTAAAGTAAGGTAAGGTAAGGAGTACTCAGAAAAGTAGCAAATTTTGACTGTACTAATAAAGTAATAATGCCATAACCTACAAATTTACCTTTATGACTAAAATTTCGTTCAATATTCAATCTATTTACTATACATTAATATTTATTATGTAAAAAAAGATATCAAAAATCTAAACAATGATCATATATACAAAAATAAACATTTAATGCTAAATTCTTGTTGATACGGTCCATAAAACTTGGTAAATAAAATATAGAATAACAATGACTTATTAAAATTCGTAAAAGGCCTTTCACCTGTCACTTTACATTTTCTTTTACCATAATTTTTATATAAGTGTATATAAGCACACAAGAGAATCACATTTTAATGTTGAAATTTTAATCTAAAATATTTTTAACGATCCTTTTTTTATTTATTATCCATCAGAATTAAAATTATTTTTAAATAACAAGACCGGAAAATTAAAATTTATGTTTCTCAAATTAAAATTTTATTCTACTAAAATCAACTTTACATAATTTTCTAAGTTTTTTTCAAATTAAAATCCTTTTTCATTTCTTACCCAATATACAATAAAATCATTTTTCACAGATTGTACATATATATAATAAAGGATTTTATATATAGAAAAATATCCTTTTAAAAAAAAAAACATAATTTTAATAAACATATTAAATAAATTAATAGGAAAGAAAATTGTTTTCCATATATATTCTAATAGAAGTGTTGCTCCTTCAAGGATAACTCCATTATACAAAGAACAATGAATTATTGTTTTGACAAAATATTTAAGACTATAAAGAAATAGTTTATTTTGTTGTATAGTTCCTAGTATATATATTAAAGCGGATATCCTTTAACAAGGAGATTTATTTTTACAACTCAATTTAAATATGTAGAACAAAAGCGAAATAGAAAGTAAACTTTTCTAATAAAATTGTATGTATAAAACTTTTTGACAATTTCTATTACTATATAATATTTTCAGATTAAATTAGTCTTTTTACAATTGAAATTTTATCCTTTTTCTAAAATCAATAAATTTAATGTTTTATATACCAAAATCGAATTAGTCCTTTTTATAATTGAAATTGTTAGTATTCTAATATGTAAACACAAATTTGTATGGAATAGGACGTATTTTATTTTTGGAAAATCATAAATTTCATTTGGACAAATGACACAGAGTGGCGGTGGGTTAGTTTCATGAGTTCAATTCCTGACCGAATCATGGATCTCGTTCTAACTCAATTTTAAATGATAACAACTAATACAAATATACTACACAGCAATGTAAATTTGAAGATTTATGGGGAAAATTATACCGCGGTTGAGTTCAATTGCTGCCAACAATTAACAGATTAGAACAAATAACAGACTAGAAGAAAAATTAACAGTCCACTATCAGCTTGTTGCAATGGGTAAATAGTTTTTTCGCTACAGAAGAATTTATGGTTGGGAATTCATATAATATTAGTATAGGTCTTACATTTTATCATGATGTCTGAACCAATTTTAACAAATAGGCCTGGTCCTAGTCCCCACATGAGCAAAGAAAAAAAAATATGACAAATTTGACTCAGGATCCTGAAAAACTATCAATTAAATTACAAATTTTAATTGCCAATTTTCATAATTTAAATGACTAAGTCGGATCATTAAAGAAACTGTTTAGCCTAAAAAATTTTAATAATGGTAAATAAATCTTTAAATGTGAAATTTATATAAATATTAAAATAAATTTGTCAAAAGGATCTAATGGTTTCTAATTCATTGAATTAAATAAAATCGTTCTCTCTGATAAAGAAGAAATCATAAACATAAATTTTATATTATTTTACATATATGTATATGATTTATAACGAATAAAATCCTTAATTTAATAACACGATGTTCATATTCTATTTTCTTTTTACATTTTAAATTGCTCCTGATTAACATATATACAGTCAAAGGATAAAACTGGGATAAGATAGAATCAATTTCAAATATTATATATAAAAAATTCTACGAATGAAAATTTATGATCTTCACAGTCGATTTGAAGTTACATGAAAAAAAAAATTAAATATTCAAGACACAAAATATTTAGTTGAGCTTTTCAGATTTTTCATATATAGAAAGTTCCTAAATAAATATACATATAAGATGATAATCAATGAGTCAAAATTTTTCAGCAACTTAATTTACATATTTTAATATAGTTTCAGAAAACTAATAGAAATATTACTGGCATAATGTTGGTATGATCGAGTCTGTTGCATATAATGTGCATTCACTTATAATAGACAATTTTAATTATAATTTAAATAAATGTTCAATAAAGGAACAGAAAGATAAAGGACGACATCGCCATGATAAGCTATTAAATGTAATGAATAAATATATCAAAGATTTGCCAAGATTTTCAGTTATTTTCATATCCTAATTTTTTAATTCCTAACTGAGTTTAAGTTTTGTAATGAAATCTAAGGACGAACAAGAATATTTTACCAAAAAAATTACAAAGTTGAATTTACACTCACATAAGAGGAAAGTTTTAAAATTATGAAACGTTGTAACAAATAGTCCAGAAATGATATTCTATTAATTTTGGTTACTATTCTATACATGACGATAAAGGACGATATCATCGTGTTGCACTACAGAAGATTATAATTATATTGACAATAATAAATATGTACAACAGGATTGCCCATCACCAAATGCGGTACCTTATACTACTACTTCATTTTAAGGTTCCTGAATTTAAAGAAATTATCTTGAGGGAGAACATTGAAAAAGGACATATTTAATGTACAAATAGTACAATATAAAAAAGAGTTTGCAAGTTGCAAGGAACGTTTCAAATTTTAATTTAGCTCACCAGGATAGAATTGATTTTAAAGAAACAACATTAACGTTAATTTGATTACCATAAAAAGCATAAAATGTTATTTTTCAATAATTTATCAATTATTTTCTATCATTGAACTTTCATTTCAAAATAAATTATATAAATTTTCAATATAAATTAAACTGACAATTTCAAATTAACGCAAAATTTTTAAATTCATGTCAAAAAATTATATATAAAAAATTACATCAAATCAAATATTTTCAGTTTGCCTTCTTTTATTCAAAAACGTAACCATCACAAAATAAATATACTTTATTATTAACTTTCAAAAACAAAAATATCATTCAGATTTTTTTGTTTTATTTCATATTTTATCAGGATTACGAGGAACTTTTTAACCGACATAGTTTATAAGTTTAACAGTTTTGGTGCCCTGACAAGCTATTTATACTCGTATACATGAAATAGTAAATAAACACGCGATCCAATACTGAACTATATAGTAAAATATCTGAATTTAAGTTAATTCTCATATTTCATATTGTACTATACATAAAATACATTTAGCAAGTTTAATGTTATAGGAAAAAGGACATTGGGTTAGACGTTAGAGAAACAATGTAAAAAAAAACCATTCTATCGAAAATGTAACATAAATAATTCAGAATTTTGCCCATAACAACAAACAACAAAATTTATATAACCAATAAATTATCCAGTAGGTGGGTCGCATTATGTTAGTTGGTAAAATAATAGACGATGAACTGTCAAGTCATTTTTTTTTTAACTCATTTTTGTTTGAAAGTTAATTGCATAAATATTTTGTATAATAATTATAACTTTTTTTTGTTAAATTGGAAAAACTTGCTAATTATATGGAGCGCACAGCGGATGAAAATATTTCCAACATTTATTAATATTAAAATTATTATATATAGTGACATCAATCCTTCGTAATATTATTTTTTGATTGTTGTTACATTTCTGTTTTGCCATATTACCATATGAAGAAATCTTTTGGTATATGTGTGTCCTTAAAAAGGATGAAGCATAAAAAAAATAGGGAAATGAACTTAGCAAAAAAATTAAAAACAAAAATAATTGTTTGACCGAAAAACTTTAACTTAATTGTTGCGAAATATTATAAACTACTCTGCTGATTATATTCATAAATTAGTGAAAAACTTTTATAATTATAAAACAAAACAAAAAAAAAACTGTTTCCCATCATGATAATAAAATAAATGAGTATGAAAAAAGTAAAATTATTTTGATTAATTTGATTGGAACAACAATTTTTTGTTTTAGCATATTTATAGGAGTTGCTTTTTTTATTTAATCATGCAAAAGTTTTTTTTGTGTCACCAAAAAATTATTTATAAAATATTTTTGTAGTAATTAAGAATAATTAAGAAATATTATTTATTTTTTTCTTGTAATATTAAATTAGAAAATTTAAAAAATTTATTAAATTTTGTTGAAAAAAATATATAAATTGTTTTTTTTTATTTAGAAAATTTCATTTACACTCGTGTTGATTTGTTCTGTGAACTCCCATAAATATGCAATTTAGATAATTTATAGGAATTGAGAAATTTTTTTGTGGAAATTTTTTGGGATTAAAGTATATAAGTGTAAAATTAATTTATTGGAAATTACTAAAAAAAATTATACTTAATTGAAATGTTAAATATTCTAGTTAGAAAAATATTTCACAAAAATTTTGATTTAATTGAAATTTATATACAATTTCATTCTATATATACTTACTTGCAAAAATCATTATTAGTAATAAAGTTACTGCAAATTGAACTAATTGAAATGTTTTTCTAACTAAAAATTCCTTGTTAATTTACAAAACTTTTTAAAATATTAAAATAATACGAAAATATTTGCTAACTTTTAACATTGTACATTAATTGAAATATGAAATTATTTTTTTTGCAGTTCAAAACAAGATGAAAATACTAGTTAAGTAAGGGCCACAATTAATTCAAAAAAACTATTATCGAAGAAATTTTATGTTGAAATGGTTCATAATAGGACAAATTTGAATTTCAAAATCTCCACCGATTGGAAATTTAATGCTAACAGAAGAGGGAGTTATAATAAGAGGTAATGGATTTCTTTTAAATCTAAAAAAAAAACGTTAGTCAAAAACGATAATTCATTACAATTTTCGGTTATAGACTATAAAATGTAAACTAAATTTTTCATTAATTTAATATGTTGAGTTAAATAATTTTTCTACTTACCATTTATATTTATATGTTAAACTATTTGAATTTTCTTCTAAAATTGTGAAAAACTTATGAAATTCTTCTCCACAACCGTTTTTAATTGATAATTAATTTTCAATATCTGCAAAATAATAAAACAAAAATCATTTATTTTATAATATAATTTTTATTTGAAATATAATTAAATTTTGTATATTATAATAATTAAATTTTTAAATTTTAATTATAGAATGCATAATTTTAGGCGTTTTAAATAAAATCAAACCCCAGCCAAATAAAAATATATAATTAAAATATTACATTTTTTTGTTTAATTAGTCTCATTTTTAAAACATTTATTTATATAATTAACCATTAATTAAATGAACTTAAATTGTCATATTACATTTAACAAAAAATTTCATCCTTTATGATTTATTTTGCTATATATAATAAATATTTTATCATAAAATTTTACAGATATATATAATAAAACAATATTAATTAATTCTACATTAAAATATAATAGCATTTTATTTTTAATTTGAATTAATATTGCTGCCAGCAAATAAAGGACATACACAAAAAACTAGATACATAAAAAAAAAATATCCTTTCTCATATTTTATTTAATTATTTCAATCAAAACTTTTCCCATTTATATTTATATAAATATTTTATATAATAATTTTATTTTATATTTCATATACATTTATATAAAATTCTGAATTATTATTGTGGTTTATGATTTATGTTATAATATTAATGCTATATGCCAGTGACTCCAAATGGTATATATAAAGTTTTTGAGTTTACATAAAAAATTACTATAAATTTTACATAATTCATTTCAAAATTATTAATCGTAATATAAAATAATAATAATAAAATTACTAAACTTTGGTTTGAATTATAAATTTCTGTATAGCAAACCAGGAAAAATAGAATTAATAAAATTTATACCAAAATCGCGACTAAACTAAGTTATAACGATAAAAATTGTCATACATATTTTTATTTTATAATATGGTCAAAAGTTCAAAACAATATTTAGTTGACCTCAAACTTTGTAAAGTAAGACATAAATGAACAATGTTTAAAGTATATGTTGACCAAATGAACTGAAATTTATATTTATGAAAAATTGGCTTAAAATTTTATAGTGCGTCTATAACTGGGATAGGTCAATGGTAGAGAGTTGAATATGTGTTTAATTATCCACAACAAAAACTGGTATAATATCCATGAAAGAAAGGACATATTGATTGTGAAATATACTTAAAAAAGGATACCTAATAATTTTGTTACAATTTTCCCTCATTGAACATGAAATTGTGCAATTTTGTTTTTACGGGAATGAAAATTGAAAATTTCTTTTAATAAATTCTGGTAAACAAAAATAAAAATTTGACTATCAGTGAAAATTATTTTGTACTAAAAATTCATTTGAAATTTGATTTTTGTAGTGGAAAATGTAAAGTTTATTGAATGCTAATTAATTTGCAGACATTTAGTAACATCAAAAACTTCAATATTTTAGCTACCAATTTTTAGTAAATTCACAATTCAGGTCCTGTAGCGCCAGAAATAGTAACATAACTTTTCATATTCAATTAAGTTAAAGGTGACTTTTCACATATGGAAATTATTTTATGTTTCAAATATATTTCCAGCTCTGAAACACATTTTGCTATAACTAAAATATATTCAACCCTTTTCCATGAAAGGACGAAAACATATTGTATAAATAATGTTCTTGTCAAAATCCATTGACGTTTAACAACGACTTTGACATTTTAATATTATTTTCTGTTTGTTTTTCTTAAAATTAAAATTTCAATTTCTTTCATGATGTTTTTTTATTTGCTTCAGGAAATATTGGAAATTGTAAAGTGCCATAGAGAGGTAACAAGGTTGGGTGTACAAAAAAAAAAATGAACAATTTCAGTATTAAAGGAAGACAAAACAAGCAATTTTAAAAACAATGTTATGTTATGTTTCCAATCTTTAATGAAATATTACAAAATTGTTGTCATTATGTCATGTGTATGAATAAAATGTTAAATTTAAATTTAGTTTTTGACCATTTTCCATAAAGATATTTTAGTTTTTTTTTTCTTCTTTTATGTTTCATTTATTTTTTCAGAGATTTTGATGATAGCGCATCTGGCATTTTACCACTCAAACAGAAAACAAATTTTATTCTCGTTTTTTCGTTTTTTTTTTTGTGTCTCCAATGGACAATAATAATTTCATTTTTTTCCTTAGCACATAGACAAGAATTTATTTTTTATGTTGGATTTATGCAAAAAAAAAAAAAGAAAAAGAAAATATGATTTTTTTTCTTATGATTTATTAAAATTCAAAATAAAATGGCATATTGTGAGAAAATTCTTTTACAAAAAAAATTTTCTTTTTTTTTTTTTTTTTCATTTTTCAAAAATTATTATAGTCGGGAAAAGAAATGAAAATTCTAAACGCCTCCAGGATTATTTAATGAATTTTTTATAATGTTTGTTGTATGTATAGTGAATTGGAAAAAAAAATTAATGTTTTATACTTGAAGCTACCACAAAAGATTATGTAGAAAAGAAAATTATTATAACTATAATAAATATGCAAAATTTACAATATAGGATATATACGGAAATTCTCCAATGTTAGTCAATGTACTTGAAATATTCAATTAACTTTATAGTTTCCTATATGGAACACGACTTAGGTAAATTAAAATCGTCGTCGTTCTGTGAAACTAACTAAGTCCATTTTTAGGGAAAATGTGTTAAGTATACCAAAAAATTACTAAAATTTCAAAGTATCACCTAAGGAAACTCCTTAAGTCTACCTACATACAATTTAAGAGTTATTGAGTATGTAAAAATCTTTAAGTCCGATTTTATCTGATTTTTAAACAGTGAAAAGTCACTAAGTGGACTTAACTAATATTTTGGAGTTAATTTTCACTGAACGACGACGAAATAATATGAAAAAATTGATGAATTCTGCAATATTGACCAAAAATATAGTAGAAAATTGATAAAATTTTGACATAAATATGAACTAAAAATTATTAAATTTCGATAAAATTTTGCAATATTGAAGACTAAAATAGTACGAAAACAATTTTTGATAAAAAGTGATCTATATTCTGTAAGATTGAAATGAAATAATAAATAACCAAGTCCACCAAATATTGAGGGAAAAAATAATCAAAATTAATAAATTTTAGCTAAAATTCTACAAAATAAATCAAAAATAATTAAAAGTATCTTAATTTCTACATAACAAATCATGTAAAATACAAGTAGACTGTTAAATATAACCTAAAACTGATAAATTTTTATCTACATTTTCGCAATATTAATCAGAAACAATCAAAAGATGTTAATTTATTTCGAAATATGCAATGAAACATTCAGAAAATATCAAAATTTTTGATGAATTCTTTCCAAAATAGTTGGAATTTTGATCAAAAATATAATCAAAAATAAATTCTGTCAAAGTTAAAATTGAAAAAAAAAAATAGTTAAAAAAAAAATGAAATTGTAATGTAATTAAATTCCTTGACTAAGGACCCCATTAAATTTTGCAGTAACAAAATTCTTGCCCACACATTCTTTTTTTTTTTTTTTTCAATTTTAAAACTAAAAGAATTTTACTTTTTCTTTTTTTTTGCTATTATGAAAATTATTTTTAATCAAAAATTTTTCATTACACAAACAAGCCAAAAAAAAAAAAAAAAGAAAAAAGTAGGAAAATTCATTTTCCCAAACATAAAAGCTACAAAAAGTTTATTATCTTTATTTAGTTTTCCAAAAACAATAACAACAAAAATATTTATGCAAAAAGAAATTCAAAAGAAAAAAATGATTGGAATGCATTCAGAATTTTGAAAAGGAAATATAGCGAGGGGGAGGTATTATTATATTGCAATTTTCACTGTATTCAGCTAGAAGGAAAATTACTTATTTTTTTATTTCCATGTTTTTTTGTCTTAAAGGAAAATTCTCAGACATAAAAAATTAAATGGGTGCAATTTTTTCTAAATATAAATTTTTTTTAAAAAAAAAAAAAATAAAAGGACGCAGGACTTTACAAACAAGAAATAAAGAAAATTTTAATGAAAAATTATACAAATATTATATATAGATAGATAGAAGAAAAAGGGTTAAACACAGTTTACAAGTTTTTACCCTCTTAGCCGTTAAAAAAAAAAACACATTAAAAAAATTTTTCCTGGAAAATTTCATATCTGTTTTTTTTTTTCTTCTTCTATGCTTTGGAATTTATCCTTTCCATCAAATTTTATTATTGTACAACAAGAACAACAACAAAAAAGTAATCAAAAACTTCAAAAAGGATTAATGACCTTCTATACTTTTATTTATTCAAAAACAATTTTGAAACGCTTTTTGAAGTATCAAACACGAATAATATGCATGGACACTTGAAATGCGATAATGAAAAAAAAAATTTCGTTGAAAATGTTTGCACTATTTTTTAAATGAAAATTGAAAAAAAAGAAGTAAGTTTTTATTATTATTTGATTTTCAGAGCAAAAGTAAATATTTTCCAAAAAATCGTATATATTTGAATTTTTTATGGTCTAAAAAAAACAAGGACGAGTTGACAAATGATTATTTTTGTTTTTTTGCATCATTATTTCAAGGAAAATAATTATTATTGTTACTGTTTTTTTTTTGTTTTGTATATAAATCAAAAATAAACAACAACAAAATAAAAAATCTAAAACGACATAATTAAGAAAATCCTTTTTTTTTTTTTGCTGCACCCCCTTTTAATATTTATTTCTCATTAAGGATTCGCGTAGTTTTTTTTATTGTTGTTGTTATGGTAAACGGGGAAAGAAATTCTCATTAAGGATGGCTCTTAAATTTAACATAAAAAAAATTATTAATGAAAATTTTTTTTTTTGTTGGATCACTACTTAAGTTACACTGAGAGAAACTAAATACTTTGCCATTTCATTTACTGTAATATTTACAATATTTTTTAGTAATTTACGATCAACGATATCATTTAATTGAACATTTTTCACTCGAATTAACGATGACCCTGAAAAAGAAATGTTGTTAATAAGGAAAATTATGTCAAAAATTATGACATTGACAAAACCGTATTCTCGCGAATATTGCAATCATCAGTCAAATTATTCATTCTCAATGTCAAAAAATTTAGTTTGAATTATAATTTTGTCCTAATTATTTAAGAAATCGTGAAGGTGACTGAAGTTACTGAAGGAAATCACCTAAGTAATTATTACATGAAACTTAAATATGTCAAATTGCACGGTAAAACTACAAACTTCTAATTAATTTAGAAAGTTATTCATCTAAATTATTTAAAAAACGACAATTTTATACAATATTTACATAAAAACTGGTAATTGTTCGAAAATTTGACATGCATCCTAAAATATCAACCCTTGACATAATTAAAATTCGTCAAAAATTTTACTATTAGATCTGTTTTTATGCAAAATTCCTAATCTTTTTTCAGTGTATACTATTATTTCTCGTATCAAAAATTAATGTTTATCATTAAAATCCTTCAAAATTATATCATAAAATTTAATCGTTCATGAAAATATATAACCGACTTCTAAAATTTTGTATAATATTCTCAAACGATGAATATACCCAAAAATTATCCAATTCTTGAATAATATTTCTATTTATTTGCTCCTGTCATTTGTGTTCTTCATACTCTCATCATCATTATATCATTTTTATCATTCACTTAACCACATCATTGTTTTTTTTTTCTATTGAGACCATTAAATCCTTTCCATAAATAATATAAAAACAATGTCGTCCACAACAAATTTTAAATTGTTTGTTTACTTTTCATTTTCGGTTTTCCTTTTTTTTAACATGTCATTTATAATATGACCATTTCCCCATTTATACTATACCATCAGTAAAACAACAGAAAAAACGCAACAAGGACATTTAAACGACAGCTTTACATATCAAACCAGGCAAAAATAAATGAAAATTCACAATTTGCCTTGGTTATCAAAATTCAATCCTTTTTTTTTTTGGTTTTGCTATGGGTTTTTTTTTTTTTACTCTTTTTGGATCAATTTTCTGTTGCTCTATTAAAAATTACGGTTACTTTTTATTTTTGAATGTTTAAAGGATAATTTTTTTTTGTTTTACCGAAATAACAAAAAATGTATATTTAGTATTCAATAAGGGTTGCCCATATGGATAAAACATGTGCAAATTATATGCAAACATTTATATACTAAAATAAACAAACAATTTTCACTCATTCACTTCATCCTTATAAACAGAATTTCATAAAAAATGTAACCAAAAGAGACAAAAAATTTCACCAAAAAAAATTTTTGTTTTTTAAACGCACAAAAATATAGTTTTCAGCACACAATTTTCCCAGGACATTTAAACGTACCATAGCTAACGATATTTAAACGTATATATAAAATTAACTTTTAATATTTGTTTTTCATAAAAATTTTTTCGTATAAATTTTATGCCATCAGAGTTTCAAAATTAATGAAAAGTACAACAAACAAAAAAAAAAAAATTACAATTAAAATTTTCATTAAATTCTGACATAAATTAAAACATATGCTAAAAATTGAGGTTATACGCGAAAAATTATGTTAAACATATAATAATTTTTTGCCTACAGTAAAAAAAATGGAATATAATTTTTTTTTGGTATAAAAGAAAAGTTTTAAAAGAAAAACTTTTTGTTGGCTATAAAATACTAGCAAAAGAGGGAAATGAAAATATTTTCTTAGAAAAACTTTTAAACATCAAGGAAAGAGTAAAAGAATTTTTTTGTTTTCTTTAATAATAATATTATAACGGTGGGAATAGAAAATATGAAAATTTAACTATATTATATTTAAATTTTCCTTACCTTTTAACCCAGCGGGTGATTTCTTTTTTTAATGTAAAAAAACTGGTATACGTTTTTCTTTCTTCAAAAAGTTTATTATAAAATACCAAAAAATAAAATATTTTATTCAAAATAAATTTTCTATTTTTATAATGGTTTCATATTAATGTTCATTTGGGGTAGAAAAATTAAACTTTTAGAATTAGCAGGAATAATAATTTATTAAGAATATTTGTTTTTTTTTTTTCATTTTTTATATCCTTTGATAAATTTATAATGTCATAAAAATTGATGTATTTATTTCCACTTCATCGATTTCATCACAAATTAACTAACTGAAAAAATAATAAATTTGTAAAATAAAAACAAGAAAAAATGCAACTGCACGTCTTACTCATTCGAAATTCACAATGCGACTGACAATATAACTTAAAATTTTCTATTTATCATTGTAATTAGTGGGCGGAGTTAATTTTTTTTTTCAAACTATTCAAATTATCTATTTTTTTTTTTTTTTTGCATTTCAATTCTAGCGGCCATTTTAAAATCATGACGGATTTTCATTGGCTCTTTGGCTCTTAAGAAGTAAAGCAAAATGGTGAATTTTTTTTATATATAGTTTTAAAATTTAATTTGAAATTTTTAAAAACATTTAAAATAAATCATTTTCGATTTATGGTTAATTTTTTTTTAAAGTTTTAGTCGTAAAATTGGAAAATTGAAAAAATTTTTCTAATTAATCACAATGTTTCAGCAAAAGTGGTTTCCAGTGATAGAATTTCAAAGGAGAAATAAGTTCTTTGATTATCTTATTATTTATATGATCTTTGCTATAAGTAAATATTGAAATCTTATCGAAATTTAATTGCTAAAACCTGAATGAAAGATTATAAATGAGATCATAAGAGACAACCATCAATTTTAATAAAAATCTTTAAAAATATACAATATACAACTTCCAAAACATTTTATTAAATTATTGATTAATTAAATGTTTTGATTAATTAATTAATTAATTGTTAGACATCTCCCTAATTCAGGACGTACGGCGTATGGCGTATATACGTCGATAAGCTCATACGCCAGCGTCTCTTTTAATATTTTATGCAATATTTATGTACATTTAAAATTTTTAGATGTATTTGCATGAAACGATTTTGACAGACGCTATACGCCGTACGTCCTAAATTAGGGAGAGGTCTTAGTATATGATTAAAGTTTTCCTTAATTGAGTCTAAGGCCTAACCATAATCGACTTAATGAAAATTAAGAAAACTTAAGATGGCGTACTATATGAAAGAAAACTTAAGATGGCGTACTATATGACTATATGAAAATACGCCGAATTAATTTACAAAAATTAAGGTGACTTTCGTTAACTTTTCAAAAATTTCATTAACTTCATGATGTACAATTGCTATCGTACAAAACTTAAGAAAAATTAAGAAAATTGTTTTGCTGAAATAAAATCAATGGCATCCATGATGAAAATAAAAAAACTCATAATTTATTTTACGTTTGTCTCTTTCAAACTTTGATATTTGTGAAATATTTTTTTGTGTTTTCTTAATTTTTCATAAGTTCATTATGGCCAAAAGGGATTTTTTAACGTATACGCCATACGCCGTACGCCGGTGTTTAGGTAGAGCTATTAATGAAAATATCGAAAGTTTTCTTAATTTTCATTAAAGGCCTGTACGGAGGTCGAGTGAAATTAAATTTTCATACAAATTTAACATCGTGAAATCAGAAATGAAAATTTACGCTTATGATTTCGGTCTGGTGGCACGCAGGTCGCGTGAAAAAGTTGTGATAAAAAATAATTTTTTTTTTTATAACAGATGGCGCGCAAAAACTCTACAATTATTTTTCATCGTGAAATAATGTTCTGAAAAAAATTTTTTTTGTTTGCTTTGATCAAAAATTTGAATAGCTGACGTTGAAAGGTCAGTATATAAAATTACTGACCTTTCAACGGTCTTGGAATGTCAAAATATTAAAATGCCAAATTAACTTTTCAAATTTTATTTACAAAATATTTTTCACAACTTTTTCACGGCTATTTCACAGGAGAGTTTGGAGAGCTTTGGAGATCGCGTTAAAATTTCATTTCACTTGACCTCCGTACAGGCCTTAAGTCTATTATGGTTAGGCCTTATAGTATGTATTTTAATATTTAAATAAAAATCAAGTTATCTCAAAAATTTGACAATCTAAAAATAATCTAATAATTATCAGAATTTTGAATTTTTCCAAAAATTCTGATAATTTTTTTAAATACTAAAATTTTATGTTTTAGTTTTGAATTTTAATTGTATAAATTTATTAGTATATAATTATTAATATTTTTTTCACTTATTTAAGAATATATATTTAATTTTAGATTTTAAATATAATTTTTATATAACGCGAAGATTTCAAATAAATTAAATTATACATATATAAAAAATTTCCAAAAAAAAAAAAATGCGTTTATCACAAGAATTTATTAAACGTAAAAATGGTCAAGTTATTATCAAAGCTTTACAAGTATTAAAAGGAGTAGCAAAATTAGATAAAATTATACATTATATATCAAAAACTGAAAATGTTTGTTAACATAAAAAATTTTTTTTTAAAATTAATTTTTAAAACATTTTTTTTTTTCCAATTCTTTTTTCTAGAGAAAACCAGACTCAATTCGATTACAAATTAAGAAAATTTTATTATTTGGTTTACAAAATGGTTTCTTACAAAAAGATGGCGGTGGTTATTATGTAATTTCTGGTAGTAATTTTATAATACCAAAAAAAAAACTTACAAAATTAAATGTCAAAACAAATGTAATGAAAAGTAATCAGTCAGAAGAAAAAATTGTACCAAATTATGTTTTTAATAATAATAGTATACCAAAAAAAAGTAAATCATATCCAAAATGTAATTATGTTGTTATAAATAAAAATAAACAACAGTTAAAAAATATATTTCAAAGAAGGAGGCGAAGGATAACAAAAATGATTAGTTATAGTAACAATGAATTTAGAAATGTTTTTAATGTAATTTAAATTTTTAATATTATATATATATTTTTTTTTGTTTAATTTTTAATTTTTATAATAAAAGGAATAAATTAATATAAATTTAATGATTTAATATAAATTGTAATAGAAACCCCTCGTAATCCCAGTTTTTTTAAATCTAGTAACTAACTTAAAATCCAGTAATTTGTAGATTTTAAATTTTATAGTAAATCAATTAAAATGAAATGAATCTGCTAGTTAATTTATAATTAATTAACTTTTGCTGGATGCAGTGGCAGTTTTTGGCAATTACATTTTGTAAACTATAGCTTATATCGAATACACGATATCGAAATCTAACGATAAATTTGCTATTTGGAATTCTATCATATACGATTGATCGAGTATAACATTTCTTTTTTAGAAAATGGTGTACTAGACTAGCAAGAGAAGCTTATATTAGAAATAGGTTTAATTAATTAAATTAAAACAATTGTGTTATATTTAATTTATGTTTTTTATGAGTATTATTTATGATAAATAATTTCATTCGATAACAAAATACCTATCGAATGAAATTTATCGTTTGATACTCGATCAATCGTATGATACAATCCCAAAGAGCAAATTTATCGGTAGATTTCGATATCGTTTATTGGATATCGACTCAGAGAATTCGATACCTGAATTATGTAAGGAACCCAAACCCATTTTAGTCAAGTAGTTGAATTAATTTTTTACGACAATTAATTTTTCAATGTCGATATTGAAAACTGAGAGACTGTAATAAATTTTTGAAGATCAATTTCATTACTGACGATCATAATGATCATTGGCAAACCATAAAAATTAAAATTTAATAAATTTTCACGTCCGCAAAATGCGGTCCTATGATCATCAATAATGATATTGATCTTTATAAATTTATTACAGTCATCAATATTGACATTGAAGTGTAATTTATATAATGATAAATAATAAAAATTGTGCAGCAGAAGATAATTTAATTTCAATAAATACTCGCATCTGAAAATTATCAAAGAAAATTGTAATTTACCATCAGAATTATTACAGAAACTATATCAATATTCTATTTTGATTTTATTAGAATTTCTTGTATACTACGAGTATAATAAATATTAAATTTGATATAATATAAAATATCAGAAAAATTTCTAGGACAAAATCTAAACGAGATTTTTAATATCAAACAAAAATATTTAATTAATTTAAAATTCAAATAATTTTCTCTTTCTTTAAGTTATTTTTAGAGTTTTTTTAGTAATCATTTTGACGCCAGGGTTTTTAATAGAAAAAATTCACTTTCTTTCATCAAATTGACAAACAAAATACTATAAAATCCGATAATATCTGGTCAATTTCTGGTTATAATATACAATTTTTTACTATTACGCATATATTATAAAATTTTTGAATTAATATTCGAAAATAAATTATAAATCGTTTTGTGATATATGAAAAAAAGAAAAACGAAAGTTAATATAATATTATTGTGACCTACATCTTAGATATATACCAATATTTATTTCTTGTTCGCATAGTTTTTTATTAATTATTGATCAATAAAAAATAGTTTCAAACTAATAAAATTCAAAATTATTTAAATTATAATTAAAATATATATATTAAGTCAAAAGATAAAATGAATCATAAAAAATAAGATATACCATTTTAATGTATATATTTACTTTCATTTACTATTTCAAATATATTAAAGAAAAAGACGTAAAGACAAAACACAAATTAAAAGGTTTTTCAACTCAGAATTTAATTTAAATTTAATTGAATATTTTGAAAGTGGAGGGGAATCATAATCAAAATTTGAAAAAAAAAAATGTTTTCTTTAAAAACCCTATTTTCAAAACGGATTTAGTTTACTTCAAGTATTTTAATAGTTCGGTTTGAAAACGGATTAACATTTTTCACTTTTCACATTTTGAATTTTTTTGTCTTCCTATAATATTTTAATGAATTTTTTTATGTGAAAAAAATGTATAGAGCAACATTAAGAAGATTATCACATGCATTGAAACCAAAACCAATTGTTAATACAAAATTACAGGATACAACAAATCCAAAATCATCATCAATTATTAATAATGTTATATTAAATAATAATAATAATTTTGAAAATCGTCATATTGGACCAAGAGATAAGGATATATCAGAAATGTTAATATTATTAGGATATAAAACATTAGATGAATTATCAAATACAGCTGTACCAAATCGTATACAATTAAATCGTAATTTAAATTTGGATGAACCAATAAATGAATATGAATTAATAAATAAAATACGTAAAATATCAGAAGAAAATGAATTATGGAAATCATATATTGGTATGGGTTATTATAATAGTCATGTACCAACAACAATTTTACGTAATATATTTGAAAATCCTGGTTGGACAACACAATATACACCATATCAACCAGAATTAGCCCAAGGACATTTAGAATCATTATTAAATTATCAAACACTTATTACTGATATGACTGGTTTAGATATATCAAATGCATCATTATTAGATGAAGGTACATCAGCAGCAGAAGCAATGTGTTTATGTGCTCGGTATACAAAACGTAAGAAATTATATTTATCAGAACGTGTACATCCACAAACATTAGCTGTTGTTAAAACACGAGCAGATGCATTAGATTTAGATGTTGAAATTGGTCCAATTGAAAATGCTGATTTTGATATGAATGATATAGCTGGTATATTAATACAATATCCTGATACATATGGTGATGTTAAAAATTTCGATAATATCTCAAAATTGGCAAAGAAAAATGACACATTAGTTGTTGTGGCAACAGATTTATTAGCATTGACATTATTAAAACCACCAGCTGAATTTGGTGCTGATATTGCTGTTGGTACATCACAACGTTTAGGTGTACCATTAGGATATGGTGGTCCACATGCTGGTTTTTTTGCCTGTAAAGAGAAATTGGTACGTTTAATGCCTGGCCGAATGGTTGGTGTAGCAAGAGATGTAAATGGTCGAAATGCAATTCGATTAGCATTACAAACACGTGAACAACATATTCGACGTGCTAAAGCAACTAGTAATATTTGTACAGCACAAGCATTATTAGCAAATATGGCAGCAATGTATGCTATTTATCATGGACCACAAGGATTAAAGAAAATTGCAAATCAAATTCATGCATTTACATGTATTTTAAAAATTGGCTTAGAAGATTCTGGATATATTGTTAAAAATAAGAATTTCTTTGATACATTACATATTGTACCAACAACCTGTTCAACAGATGAAATACGTTCAAGAGCTGAACAATTAAAAATTAATTTTCGATATTTTACAGATGGTACAATTGGTATAGCATTAGATGAAACTGTTAATGAAAATAATTTAAATGAAATTTTATCAATATTTGAATGTAAACCAATAAATGAAATATTAGATAATTATGATTTTAATGAATGTTCAATTGAAAATACTGAATTTTTAAGATTATCAGAATATTTAACACATCCAGTATTTAATACACATCATAGTGAAACGAAAATTGTACGTTATATGAAGAAATTAGAAAGTAAAGATATATCATTAGCACATTCAATGATACCACTTGGTAGTTGTACAATGAAATTAAATTCAACTACTGAAATGCTACCAACATCATTTCGTCATTTCTCTGATATACATCCATTCGTGCCAGTTGAACAAACAAAAGGATATCATAAATTATTTTATGAATTAGAAAAGGATCTGTGTGAAATAACTGGTTTTGATCGGATATCAATGCAACCAAATAGCGGGGCACAAGGTGAATATGCTGGTTTAAGAGCAATTCGTAGTTATCATCAATATCGAAATGAATCAAATCGTAATATATGTTTAATACCAGTTAGTGCACATGGTACAAATCCAGCATCAGCACAAATGGCTGGTATGATTGTTGAACCAATACGTATCCGTTCTGATGGCAGTATTGATTTAGCACATTTAAAAGAAAAATCTGAAGAATATTCAAATGATTTGTCATGTGTTATGTTAACATATCCATCAACGATGGGTGTATTTGAGGAATCAATTGCTGATGTTTGTGATGTTATACATCAGCATGGTGGACAAGTATATTTAGATGGTGCTAATATGAATGCACAAGTTGGTTTATGTAGACCAGGTGATTATGGTTGTGATGTATCACATTTAAATTTACATAAAACATTTTGTATACCACACGGTGGTGGTGGTCCTGGTATGGGTCCAATTGGTGTTAAAAAACATTTATCACCATATTTACCAAATCATCCAATTATAAAACCAATTATGAATGATAATGATGAATATAGTTTTGGTTCAGTTAGTTCAGCACCATTTGGTAGCTCATCAATATTACCAATATCATGGTCATATATTAAAATGATGGGTTCAAATGGTTTAAAACGTGCATCACAAATAGCAATATTAAATGCCAATTATATGTCAAAACGTTTAGATGGATATTTCAAAACATTATATAAAGATCCAAAAACTGGTTTAGTTGCACATGAATTTATATTAGATTGTCGTAATTTTAAAAAAACAGCAAATATTGATGCTATTGATATTGCAAAACGTTTAATGGATTATGGTTATCATGCACCAACAATGTCATGGCCAGTAGCTGGTACATTAATGATTGAACCAACTGAATCTGAGGATAAAGATGAATTAGATAAATTTTGTGAAGCTATGATATTAATACGTAAAGAAATTAATGATATTGAAAATGGTAAAATAGATATAAAAATAAATCCATTAAAAATGTCACCACATACACAAGAAAATGTTATTACAAATGATTGGAATCGACCATATACTAGAGAACAAGCAGCATTTCCAGCTGATTTTGTTAAATCAAATACAAAATTATGGCCAAGTGTTGGTCGTATTGATGAAGGATATGGTGATAAAAATTTTACATGTACATGTCCAAGAATTTTACCACAATTATAATTTAACATTAATTTTTTTTTTATAAAATACTTTTTTATATGTATATGAAATAAACAACAATTTTTGTAAAATTTATTTATCAAACCAGAATTTTTTTTTGTCTTTTAATTTTCCCCGGTTCATTGTCCACAGAAAAAAGTTCATTGTCCACTTAAAAAATTTCATTATTTTTATGAAACTTTTAAAAGTATATATTTTTCGATCATTCAATATGCAATATGCAATATATATTGCAATATGCAATATATATATTGCAATATGCAATATGCAATGCAATATATATTGCTCTATTATATTTTTTCATGAAAATTTCTATATATACATAAAATATTATCACAAAAAAAAATGAATTCGTCCGTTAAATCTACTATGTTTTTTTAGGTTGTAGTTTTTTATTATTGGATAGAAAAAAATTTAGAAAAGTTATTATCCTGTTTTTATGAGAATCTAAAATATAGGAACAAAAACGAAATCATCAACAACAACAACAACAACAACAAAATGCATTCATGAAAAGAAATTAATTAAACATTGAAAGCCAATTTTGATATTCATCATCATCATCACATCATAATTTTTTTTTCACTCTGCTCTGTTGTTAGTTTTTTTTTCTATCCGAGGAATTTAAATATATACAAAAAAAAATTTTCATTTTTTTTTTGTATTCCAATACAAAGGATATTCTAGGAAAAATATTTATCCTGATTTTTTTTGTATATACTAATAACATATTATACGAAACATATACAAAAAAACTTTGCATATTATTATATTTTTCCTTGATGGTATTTTATTATCCTTTTTCAATGAGAAATTCAATAGTTTTTATATGTGGATAGAATTTTTATAAACTTATATGATATTATATATATAGGAAATAAGTATGTAATTGAATATCCTTGAAAAAAGGATATAGTTTTTCATTAAATATTCTATAGATAGAAAAAAAATATATACCTGGAATATTAACAAATTTTTATATATGAGTTTTTCCCAATATGTTATATCATTGGTAACTATAAAATGTGTAGAGGAAAATGACTTTTCCTTGTTTTAAGTTTAAAAAAAAAATTATATTTTTTTATGAAAATTTTCAGAGAAAATAAAATTTTGTGTAAAAATATTTTTTTTTCCTGAATAAAATTTACATTCTTTTACATATATTTTTGGGGAAGAATTTCAGAAAAATGTTTATATATTCATTTTTATATTGGCAATGAAAATATTATATGAATTTATGTAAATTAAATTTTTGTAGGCATTTAATTTTTGAGGCCGATATAATGTGGTTATAACCAAGCGTGGGGCATATAGAACGTCATAATTGTGATAGACATTTCAACGGCATTACTATACAATAAATTCGACCTATTAATTTTATATAATTTCCAAACCATTAGTATAGGTTGATCTGTAACGGAGAAATTATGAATTGCAAGATGATAATTGCTTTATTTTAGTTAGTTGAGTAAATTTGATTTCACTCAATCCATTTGGCAACCGCGCTGTTGACGGGGCACTCTATGTTGCGGGACCACGCTTTTAAAATACGACACCAAGCACCTCCGTCACAAATGCTTCGGCTCCTTTTTCCTGGATGAGCTACCAGATGTGGGCGCTCAAGGGTGGGAGTCGATTCTTAAATTTGGGCATGAGAGCGGGTGGCTCAGTCAACCGTTTTAATCCTACCACGTTTCTCAGCTTTAGGGTCATGAAGGTTCGAGAGGGTAAAATGGGCCTATGCTGGCCTGAGTGTGCGGATCCCTCCTTTTCGGATCCCTCTCTCCCAATCCATCCATCCATCCAAATTTGATTTCATATTTTTTTACCATCCAAGGCATCTATTCGTTCTACTTTGGCTCAGCATTAAAATGTAAAAGATCTAAGAAAACAGAGGAACAATTAAAGTGATACACCACGACGGTACTGTAATCACAATAATATGAAATTTCCAGGAAATAATTAATACTAAAATAATTTTTAAGAATTTACTAAAAATTCAATGAAACTGTTTTCGATTTATATTAGTTTGCTTCAATGATCTCGATTCAGTAACTCTAAATTACGAGAACAAAGTAAATACAAGTTATCATAATTATTTCGAGAAACTAAAACTAGTCAAATAATGGAAATAAAATCATATTTCTCTTCTAAAGTAAAGACAATCTTTTTATATGCATAAAATCTTGACAAAATTCTGTCATTTTTCACATTCCATCCAAAATATTGTGTTGATATTTTTACATAAAAAATTAATCATTTTTCTAAGCTATTTTAAAATTTAAATTAAATTGACAAAACTTTGAAAAACAATTTTGTCTACTTCCATATAGTATACTCGATATATACAAAATATTGTACAAAATATAACCAAGCTTTTTTCTACTTTTCCAGCTTATCTCTAATATTATAAATATTACTGCAAATTATACTATTTTTGAGCTTATGGATTTATTTATATTAAGACTATAAATTTTTTAGTACCAACAAAAAGTAAAATGCAAATATTTTCTCTATGGAAATATTCTATGGATATAAAGTCTTTGAATAGAGATTATATCCATATTCTTATATGAATCTCTTTACCATATATATGTACACAATATATTATATAATATAAAAAACTTTGATTCACTTAAGTGCTTAGATCATTTTTTTTTCTTGGTTAAATAAAAGCTAAAAAAACAAAAAATGGTAAGTAAATCTGACTTTCTGTCGTAGAGCAAAAGCACATATTATAGCATCAGAAAAGTAAATTTTAGTTATTTCAAATATTTGAATAGCCTTTACAATCCTTTACCATATTAAAACATTAAATGAAAGTTTTATTTAAATAGAATTTTCTTCATAAAGAAAGTAATTCTAAATTTATTCAAAATTACGTCTAAGAACTTAGATTACCTCGAAAAACTTTAATCACAATAATATTCCAAAATATAATTTCCAATTTATTTCCATGGGTTCACGTCAAAAACACAAGGACGTGACTACAAATAAAATGGTCAATTTGGGAATAAAAATGTTAAAATATTTTGGATAATAAATTTTCTGCCCAATAAATGAAAATCAAGCGAATAAAATGAGTTATTATATTCATCTCTGGGTAATAAATTTAATATTTAATAATAAATTTTGAAGTATTTTTTTTGTCGAGACAATCAACATACAACAGACAACAAATCCAGACGATATGAAAAATTATATAATATTGATATCCTTTGAGATTATAAAAAGAAAATGTTCATTACCATCATACACAACTCGCATCTATGGTGCTAAAAGAAGCATATTTATATACATAAAGGACCTATTTTTTCTGTCTTGTTTAGCATTTTATTTTTATTAATAATTTTTTTTTATGGCCAGAGAACTTGACCCTTGAGAGAGAGAAGAAGGATAAAAAAAAAATATTATATAAATTTTTCAATTTCATCATAATAAAATAAGGAAATTGTGTATACAAAAATAAACTTATAGACAAAAAAAAATTATTATTTAGTAGCTAAAATTAGTCCTTTTATGTTTCAAATTAGTCATAAATAAATTTGTAGATATAAATCACATTTCCATAAAGATGAGTTGGACTCTTGTGAAAAAAACGAAATTGGCATGGAAAAGGGCGAAATTGACTTGCAAAAAGGAGAAATTGACTTGTAAAAATTCTAAATTGATTCGCAAAATGACTAATTTAAAACATAAAAGGACTAATTTAGCTTTGTACATGATATTTCATATAATATTTTTTTATTATATTCATGAAATTTTTCTTCAGTACAATACTTTTTTCCTTCAAGAATATCCTTTTTTTTTTTTTTGTTGCTATGAATTTTTTTTTTAGGTTTTATATTATGTATAAGTTTATGATGCCAGATTGCATATTAAAAAATTTTTAATTAAAATTCTATATTAGTAAAAAAAAATGGAGAAAATTAAATTTATGAAAATTTTTTCATAGTTTTAATTTTTTTTAAGTCGAATTTATGAAATTTACAATCACATAAATCATGAATTCCGTTCGGAACGGAGAAATGTTTGATTTTAGCTCCGACGGAGACATCCTAATTCTAAATTCCGTTCGGAATATTATTTATTTTCGAATTAGTTTCATTCGTATGTCAAGTTCATACAAAAAATTTCCGAAAAAAAAAACAGTTGCGGAAATTGAAAATAAAGTCAACTTTTGATAAAGCAAATTGGCTTAAAATATGTCTTTTTAAATGTATAAAATTTTCTAAGTTTTCTTCATCAATAAGTTCCAATAAAAACCCAACCACTATTCATTTTAAACATTTTTCAATACACAAATTCAGAAAATAATACTTTTAAAATAGTAAATCAGCTGATTTCGAAAATCCGAAAAATGGTTTTGCTATGGCAATATTTTTATACGATTCCGAGGTATTTCATTATTCCATTTTTTTCTCCGTCGGAGTGGAAATCTCCGATGGAATATCTTCCGAACGGAATTCATGATTGATTTAATATGTGAATATCTTTGTGGTTGATATACAAAATTTATTTAAACCTTTAAAATTTAATCTATTAAATAAATCTTTACATTTGAATATTTATCAAAGAATTATTGAAATAAATATTTAAATAAAACCAACCCTCAACCTATAAGATAAAATATAAATATACAAAAAATTTAAATAAACAATTTCTTCAAAAATTATTTATAATCCTTTTTATTCTCTAATATAAATACAACAAACAAACAAAAATTTCCACCTTTCAGAAAAGCCGCACTTTCTTTAATATTAATTCTTCACTTCACACACAAAAAAAAAGACAATAATGAGAAATGCCTTAATTATCATTTCAGGCTTTAATATCCTTTTAATATATATAATATACAAAACGAAAAATAAACAAACTCATTATTTAGGCTTAAAAGCATATCCTCTTTTTTATTTACAATGTAACACACACTAGAAGACAATTTTCCCTAAATAAACTGTAGGTATATCATAATTTTTTTTTTTTTTTAATTTTGAAAATCCTTTTTGAAAAATTGTTAGTATTCTCCTTCAAAATTATAGTATAACCAAATATAAGAAAAAATGGCGCGAAAATATAACAATCATAAAATACTTTCCTATACCATCAAAATGACAAAGCTCATTAACTTAACGCTAAATCTCAATTTACTTTTTCTATATATACCATTTTATAAAATTCTTTATTATAAATATTTCTGTTCTGCCAGTTACATTTTTTCGGCTTAACAAAAATTCCTTTAGTTAATCGTAAAAAATGCCGCGTAGCCGAACTACTGATCAGTAGTTTTATAATCATGGGCTTTTTTAAAATTATCTACTGTAAATGCATATTTTGAGTATATTATGTTGCACCCTCTAGTGGAAGAAACTAAAATTATAACAACTGTGATTTTATACTACTGCTTACTACCTTTCATATGAGACATTAAAATTAATTTTAGGGGCTTATTGACTATTGGAAATCAGATTTTAAGAATTATCATTTTATATATTTTTTAGCGCCTCTAGCGGTATAAATTTGAAATATGGTTACTGACATTGTATTCTAATCTTAAATACCTTTCCAACGAGTGGTCAAACTTCATTTTTGGTGCACATTTACTATATAAAATTATATTTGTATTCGGAAAAAGATGTTTTGGAAAAATATGAATAGCGACGTCTACCGGCCGAATTTCAAAATTATATCAATTACATCTGGTTCTCAATAAATCAAGCTTTCTATTGGTGGATCTATCATGAACTTGTGTGTACAGTAACTATGTGAATTAACTGCTTTTTATTGTTTACATCGGACAGACGGACGGACGGACAGAAAAGCGTTCACATAAGGGATTTTTTTTAAAAAAAAAGGCATAAAAAAGGAAGAATAAAAGCAGAAAAAAAAGAAACCATCCTGGGGGAGGTTTTTGAAGACAGACAACAAAAAAACACGACACAAATGTATCATATCATTCGCTTTTATCATTCTATACCTTTTCTAAAGACAAATATTATACAATAAGAATTAGAGAAATTAAGTTTAATTTCACACACAAAAAAACAAAAAACAAAAAATAGGCATTTATATAAGCTTAAGGACTTTTGGTATGCCTGGAAAATACAATATACAGTAAAAAAAAATACTCCACCAAAGAGGACATTTTTTTACAGTTATTCATGATTCTCATCACAGTTGAGATATATAATTTTATCATCATATTTAATAAAGGGGGGAAAAACTTTTAAGGATATGCTGCTGGGGTCGTTTTATTATTAAAGAACTTAAAAAATTACGTTTACGGTTAGTTAGGAAATTGTCTATAGAGAAAAACAGAAAACTAAAGAAAAATTTCATTCGTAATTGTTTTTGGCTTTCATATACAAAAAGCTATTAATTATATAATCTGAAAAAGCCTTTTTTTGCCAAGGACATTTTGAATATAATTTAGACAGAAAAGAAACAGATTGTTTAATATTATTATGAATTTTTTAAAAGGATTATTATTGTAAAGTATTATATAAAAGAAATGATTTTTGAAAACAATTTGTGACGCGGTTAAAAAATAAATAAGGACATTTAAATGAGGAATTTAAATGATAAAGAAATATTTTTTTTTGAATAAGGATTCATTTTAGTTCTTTAGTCTTAATTGTAATTATTGTTTGTTAAATTGTAGATTAAGTTTTTGTAACTAAATTTTTGAAAATATTTTAAAAGGAAATTTTTGAAATTTTGAAAAATTTTGTAAAGCGGCATCTATATATACAGCGAACAAACGAACGAACGAACCAGCGAACGAACATTCGATCAAGATTCGGTATGTCTGGACGCCGAACGAACGAATATTTCTTCGTTCGTTGCCGAACCATTTTTTCTGGATCGCCAAGGAACATTCGTTCGTTCGGTCGTTCGTTCGCTGTAGATTCGTTGTGCAAAATTCGTTGGTCCGTATGTTGGCCCAAATGTAACCTTCGTTCGTTCGGTCGTTCGTTCGGTGTATATGTGGTGTGGACGCGGCTTTAAAGGAAAATTCGTAGATTTGGAAGAACGATATTAGGTTTATTCTAGCAAATATTTTTAATTGTATTATTACTAATAATTAGCCTTAAAAATAATAAGAATAGTGTAAAACTTTTATTTCTTAAGTGATATTAAGGACTATATATCGTTTTTGGTAATGTAAAATTCGGAAATTGGAATTTTTGGTGATGTACAATTCGTAAAAGGATTTCCTAATAGAAAATGTCAATTAATTTAATCTATACAAATATTTATATATTTAAATATAAGAGGACAGGACTAACCTGCATTTAAATATCGTACAATTGAAATAACAAGAATTTAATATACCAAAATATTGAAAAATGGATTAAATGAACTGAGTTTCTTTAATACTCTCCGCAATAATTTAATAATATTTTGTTCAAAATTCTGTTTAAACCTTTCATATTAAACTATATCTAAATTATTACCGTCTAAATATTTCAAAAACCTTCATATTCCCAAGGTGACAACGACTTTGTTTCCATTTTTTCATGAAATTATGGAAATTTCACTTTCTATTTTATTTGACCATACATAAAAAAAAGGTCCTTTTTTAAACCATTTTCACGATATTTTCATAAATATACATAGTTATACAAAATCCTCAACAAACCGGAAAAGAGTGTTTTCCTGGCGTGGATAAATTTTATTTTAATAGCGATAAACAAAATAAAAGTTGAATTTTTTTTATGGTATTTATTGCAAAAAAATTTAAATACGAGACATTTTATGTGTACCGGGACCACTAATGACATACAAAAAAAAAAAAAACAGGATAAATGGACAACAACTTAGTTTAAGTAGAAAAATTATACAATTTACAATTTTAACTTTTTGCAAATTTAAAAAATTCTCGTAACTTAAATTTCAGTTTTTACCAGAGCAAATTTAACCAAAAAATAAACCTTTGTTAATGATGAATTAAAGCATGAACGTGTGTGCGTGTGGTATGTACTATATAGTATATACAACACAAAATATGTATTTACTTTTTCTTGTCATATGATGTAAAAGACAAACACTAAAACCCCATCGCGTAATTTGCCTAATGTAATTTTGTTGTTTGTAATTTTGAAAAAAGTTTTATTTAAAGGATATTTGTGTTCTTTTTTTTTTTGTATTTCCTTTACACAATAAACCAATAATTTTAGTCGGTTTCCATATGAAGGTGATGTTCAGAGTTTTGGTTTAATTCGGGAAAAATAAAATATTACCCATTCATAATTTGTTGGACCGTAGATAAAATTTGTTTCCTTTCTCGTCTCAAAATTTTCGAAAAATCTTGTTTGTTTTTAACTGAAATCCAAAAATGATTTTACAATATAAGGACATAAAAAATTATTTATTATCCTTTTTTTTTTATATATATAGAAAATAATACAAATATTCGACAAGGATTTAAACGGAAATTTATGTACACAGGAGTAGACTATATACAAAAAAGCCAGCAATGTATATGAAAGAGGATTTTCTGGTGGAGTAAATAATGAGATAGACCCAGAAATTCGGGAAGTAATAAAAAGCATCTTTTCCGACCACAATATTATTATTATTTTTGTTGTGGTTTTGAATTATTATGGTTAAATACGAATATGAACATTATTTTTGAGACAGCAAATTCAGTTGTATATATTTTTTTTTTTTTGGGGTATCCTGCCAGGTTAATACATAAATAATAATAAAATAAGGAAAAAATAAATTTATATACAGAGAGAGAAGAAGATCATAACCGAAAAAGGAAATAATAAAAACCATATACAAGTTCATAAATGTAAAAACAAACATATACAAAAAATTTGACTAAAGGTATACAAAAGGACGAAATATTCATATACATATGTTAGTAAATAAATAATAATAATTTTTTCATAAGAATTGGTAGATCCTTTTGTTAGATGTCGTTTCCGGTATGTTGGTCATATTTAATAAAACAAAATGTACATAAAAAATTTATGAATACGAAATTTAAGAAAAAAAAAGGACATGGTCTGCAGACATTTCATTATTTCAATTATATTTTGTTCAATAATTTCTAATGACATTTTAATAATTTATTGGACAAAATATTACAAGAACCATTTAAAAATTTTTTAGCAATTAATAGAAGTTTGAACTAAGGATTAGTTTACAGTTCAAAGTATGATATTTTTCTATAAATTTATAAGAACAAGTAGACCTTCTGGTAAAATTCAAATATAAACAGAGTTCCTTTTGAAACTAATGGTGAAATTATGTCATACCAAAAGTCGATGGAATCGATTTCGTTGCTAAATAATATTTTGGAAATTATTTCAATTTTTTCGACTGTCTGGATGAAAAATATTTGAATTGGTGGATATTTTATAGTAGAGGTGGCTTAATGTGAGTTTCGGTTGCATTATTTGGCTATAAATCGATTGTTGAAGCATTAGTATCGCTCTAAATTGATTCAGCTTTAAGTAGTAAAATGTGCAGTGAATAAATTTTAAAAATCTGATAAAAATTCTAGTGGTTGGGCTCAATTGTAGATATTAATTGACTCGCTATTTAGGTAATTAATAGTTTCTCCCACTGAAGGCTAAAATTTGAATTTGAGTAGTAAATTACTATGGGATGTATGAGTCTATTGCAAATGAAGAAGAAGAATAAGAAGAAGAAGAAACAGAAGAAGAAAATGAAGAAGGAAATTTTAAATTCCGAAGAAAAGGAACAAGGACATTTTAGACCCCAAATAACACCAATAAAAAAATGTTACTTAAATGCCATAAGTCAATTTTTTCGCCAAACAATATTTTTTCACTATGTTTTTCAGGTTTTCCAGTAAAAAAATTGCGAGACATGGTTAAAAATTATCTTGCAGTCCAACCCCTTACTGGCCTTACTAGACTTTTTAACAAATTATTTAACCTTTTCTTACAATATTAATAATTTTGACAAAGTATATAATAAATCAATAATTCATTATTCAAAACCATCTACGACACCAACAATAACAACAAAATCAATAATTTCCAATCATAAAAAAAATTCCAAAAAAAAAAATGTTTTTTTTGCTAATAAAATTAATGTTTTCCTTATTTTTATTTATTATAAAACATTTTTCATTCGTTTGGAAAAAATAAATTTTCCACCCTCTCTCCACTCTAAAAAAAAAAATCATTTTTATTATTCTCCTCTCTGTTCTCTGAAAAGAAAAATTTCTACTTTGTCAAAATCATAATGTCATGTCATTGTCGCCACCCCCAACAAAAAAAATAAAATAAAATAAAATTACTCCTACGTTTATAATCAATTGTGTCCTCGCTGCCTCACACCAAAAATTTCTTTTCACAACATTTTCGAAAATTCATATTTTTTTTCACTCCCTGGTACATATTCATAAGCATAGAACATAAAAAGACATAAATAAATGTAATATATTCATTACTATTTAGACGTTTTAAGTATATATAGTATACGCGCGTTTATTGTTGTATATATTTGGGGACCTGGGAATGCTTTTGTGATTTTTCGGGCCTTCTTATTATGAATAATGGTGATAGGAAGAGGAGTTGGTTCTATTCTTTTTTGACACAATGATTTGTTGAGGTTTGATTATATAAATCAATGCCTGACGCCATTCATATATCATTCAATGAAAATTATCCATCAGGAAGTTGAAATTTTTGATGATTGATATTATTATCTGCCACCCAAAAACGCATATAAGTGAAGCCTTTTAGGATGATGAATTTTTGTGTAGTGTAGTGGTAATAGAAATTATTATAATACTAGATAAATATTATTTACAAAAATTGTCCGAGAATGAGATATGGCGATGATTATATGATAATAATTGAAAATTAATTATATTTCTGGAAAAATTATATTTGTAAAAAAATATTTTGCAAAAAATAGAAAAATAATTGTGAAAAAAGGATAATTATAATTACTATTATTTGTAACTAAAAAAAATCGTTTTAATCATTAAAAGCAAGAGAAATGGAAAATATCATATTCATTATATAAAGTGAAAACTGATCACATATTGTAATTAATGATGATATAAAATATTGCATCGCAATATTTCCCATTGGAATTTTCGATGTCTATATTATAATTTCTCCTTAATGATTTCATTTCTATCCATCGTTTCTATTTCTTTTATATAGATTTTTCGCAAAATCATCGACATTTTCATTTTCTCTTTTTGGAAAATATTATTTACAATCTGAGAAATATTATATTATATGAAAAGTAATCTTAATACGGAAATATCCTGGGAGTTATTATATTTATTTATAAACAAATTTTTTAATATATTTTTTTTTATGTAAAAAATTTGGAATTAATATATAGTTCGAAAATGATTTTGTGGAAAATAATATTATACGATGGAAATTAAATTATGATTCTGATAGTTATATAAGATCAATCCATAAAATCATGAATTTGTGGACCAGCCTTTCAACATTACAGAAAAATATCATGGTGTATAACGTCACTGACTGGTTATGGACTACGAGTGGTGCATAGCCACGTATACTGATGACAATGTAATATCTTAATTATTATTACGACAATTCCATCCACCAAACTAATCATTCCAAGAGTTTTGATAAAATAAGGTAAATTGGAATAATTAAATATTACGAGAAAAATTGGAATAATGAAAATTCCTATAAAATTCGTAAGAAAATGAAGATTGAGTTAAAAAAAGGCTTGTATTTTGGGAATCTCAAATGAAAATATGAATTTTAATCAATATTATAGAACATAGTTTCATCCTTGACATCCTCGATTCAATGACATGAAAGAATTAATGAAAATTGCAATAACGAAATTTACAATAAATTTCCTTTAAATTTCCAATAAAATCAGTTTGCATTTAAGTCAGACCAGGGCCCTATTTCACCAACCACATTTCACTTTTCACTTTGCAACTTTTCAATTTTACTTTACAATTTCGGTTTCACCAAACGCCAATTTGCAAAGGGGGAAATATATTTTTGCAAAGCTGCAAAATTTCCTTCTTTGCAAATTTTGTTTCACCAAACACCAATCTGCAAAGTGAAAAGTGGATTTTTGAAAAGTGCAAAGTTTTCATTATTTGCAAATAATTTGCTAGTTTTGTTTCACCAAACAAGCAAGCTTTGCATATTACGTTTGGATTTTGGAATTGTGCGAAATTTGTTAATAATATGCAAAGAGAATTTTTCATTAGCAATATTTAGTTTAAAGTGATAAGTTGTTTAAATATTATAAAAAAATAAAATAAACCGATTCGAATTACTTTTTGAAGATGAACCTTTAGAAAGAGTTATTAAATTCAGAATAAATTTTGAAATTGGAAATGATTTTTCCACAATAGAAAGTTTCCGATTAAACAAAATTGATATTGAATATGTTTTGTCAAAAATTGGGCACAGGCTGGAATTTAATAGCCAAAGAAATTATTGTTTAAGTCCATTGCAACAACTCTTATGCACACTACATTGGTTTGGAAATGGAGCTCAGTACCATGGTATCGCAACAATGCATGGTGTAAGTAAAGCTACAGTTTGCAGAGTAAACTTGCAATACAGCTAGCTTCTTGTTGCTCTGCTCAGCACGTGTCATTTTAAATTGTGACAAAATTTTAAATTATTGAACTATTAGACTTCTTACACAATTCAATAAATTTAACCTAAGCAATTGTTTCAATAATTTCAAAGAACATGCGATAAACAAAAACTTTTCAAATTTGCAAACAATGATGTAAAATGCAAAGTTCTCATTTTAATTGGTGAAACACTCTTACTTTGCACTTTTCAAAAAAGTTACAAAATATACAAAGTGCAAAGTTTAGTAAACTTTGCATTTTTATAAAACACTTTGCACTTTTACTTTGCAGAAAATTACATTTTTGAAAAGTTGCAAAGCGAAAAGTGAAAAGTGGTTGGTGAAATAGGGCCCAGTATAGATTTATAATTAGTGACTTAATGTTGATAAATTGTGGTACAATGAGCTTCTACTATTCTCCATCCTTTCAAACTAACTAATGAACCAAATTACATGATTATTTTTAATATAATTAAATTAATACAGAAACAATTTCACTCCTAATTCAAAGAAGACCATTTTTATAAAATAAATTATTACCAGTACCAAAAATTAGATAATTTCGACAATATGAAATTCGATTAATTGACTTTTTAACACTTAAACAAAACTTGGCGTCGTAAATTATATAATAGTTTCTTTAAAATAAAATCAAACAAATCTTATGGGATTTTTCTTCCCAAAAAATATGGATTAATATCATTTCATAAGAATTACGAAATTATCTATTAATTTTAAATGAATACTTTAAAATTGATAACCTTTTAGATTTCCAAGGAAAAAAAAATATATGAATTATTATTCTCTAAGCTATGAATTTTATATGAGATGAAAAAGGTCAGTAAACTTTTCTTATTATTAAAGAGGGTGTAAAAAATAATTTGAAAATTTTATTATATTACTTTGAATGTCAATTTCATAATCTTGTTTACTTTTAATTTCTAACGTTTTTTTTTGTTAAAAATAAATAAAATATTTATAATAATTTTCCTTCTTTTATTCGAGTTTATTGAAGCAAATTTTATGCCTAAAATAGCGCATTAAAATTAAAAAAATTTAATATATTTATTATAGTCTGAGAGCTATTAGCATTTCAAATGATAAATTAATTTTTTTTTTTTGTAAATGGAAATGTCTGGGAAATTCAAATCATTTATTACTATTCAAAAAAATTTTTAAGAGTTTTTGGTCAATTAATTTTTGGTACACAAATTAAGTACATACAACATTCTGTCAGAAACTGTTATAAAAATTCTTCTCTGTTAGAAATTCTGTCAAAAATTTTTTTATAAAAAATTTCTGTGTTAGAAATTCTGTTACAAATTTAAAAAAAAAAATCTTCTCTGTTAAAAATTCTGTAATCTTTCTTCTCTGTTAGAAATTCTGTTAGAAATTTTTAAAGAAATTCTTCTATATTAGAAATTATATTAGAAATTTTTATAAAAATTCTTCTCTGTTAAAAATTCTTTTAGAAATTCTTCTGTGTTAGTAATTCTGCTCGTAATTCTAGGATAATAAATATAAATTGCTACAATATTCTTTAAAGAATTTCCAATTTAATTTTAAATCTAATTTCATTTCAAATTCTTTTAAATATATCAGCATTACTTAATTAACTAAAATTGTCCTTTAATTAACGACAAAACTATATAAACATTTAAAAATTCAATTTAATCAATATTCACGAACGCACTCTTACTCTATACCAACACTTTTTTGTCACCCCAGTAATTTTTTTTGGTTTGTTTGCAATTTTATAGATTAAAAATAACATTAAAACTACTATAGCAAAAAAAAAAAATATATTTTTTTTACCTAATAAATAGAGAACGATAAAACCTACAAATGTAACAACAATATTTGACACTAATCCTGATCCTATTTTTTCTTTCCATATTTAATCTTATTCAATTTATATTTTGTTTTGGTTGATGCATTCACATATAATTTCTATTTAAAAAAAAAAATAACTCTGATCCTTCAAAAATGTCCTTTTTTGTATATAACGTTAATCTACTATATGTGTGCTATGCTGTTGTGCCAAGCGGAAGGAAGGATTTTACTCTACACTGAGAAATAATAACATTTCAACACAAAATTTTTAATTTATTTTTGTATACTTTTATATTATACAAACTTTCACTTTTAACGCTCATCAATGCTGGCTGCAAATATAGTAACAAAAACATCAAAACAATAACATAGTACGACAAAACAAACAGGGTAGCTACTTCAAAATGAAACAAAAAAAAAATATTTGCCAAAATAAATATAATATGTGAATGTGCCATCATGTTGTAAGTGGATATTCGTCACCCTTAAAATAAACGTGTTACGCATTTATTTCCTATTTTTTTTTTATTATTATTATTATATTTTTGGTACCCTTATAAAAAAAAAATTGTGTATATGTGATATAGTCCTTTTTTATATAAGTTTAAGGATACGAAGGCAACAACAGCAACGAAATTCGCATAAAATTGAGATTTATTTAATGCTGAATTTGGGCTTTTATTTTTCTTTTTTTGCTTCTTAGTTTTATTTTGTGCAAAAAAAAAAAAGTATGTACATAAATTTTTGTTTTGCTTAAAAGGATATTATAATAATAAAAGTAAAGGATGTGATTAACAGGATGTCTAAAATTTAATAAATTTATTAATAATCGAAAATAGAAATAATATTTTCGATCCGAAACGAAATTTACCCATGCCACACCTATCTGTGGTATCCCACTCAGTACGGCAAAAACAGCTATCAACAAATGGCTATTCTCTTCTAGGGAAAATATCTGCACACATTCCAAGATGTTTGTCCGTTTCATTTCCAGGAAAAGAACCTCTGAACTCCTCTCTCTCAATAGGAATCTGGTTCGAATCCTAACAAATTTCCTCACTGAATACTGCCACCTGAACTACCACCTCACGAAGTTCGACAGGTCCCTGTCATCTAACTGCAGAACCTGAGGAGTCAGCTCTGCACGTTCTTTGCGAATGTATAGGGCTTTCCCATAAGAGATTCAATACTCTACGTCACTGGTTCCCCACACCTATGGATATCTACTCAATTTCATTTGCAGCCTGAGCTTCTTTAGTGAACTCTAAGAAACAAGGGTACTACCAATATGCCAAGCACGTATATAATTCTAATTCTAATTCTAAATATTTTCGATATGGTAAAAACGAAAATTCATTGTAATTAGAGATCAGAATTCCGGAAATTAGAAATTATAAAATTTTAGAATGAAAATCTGTGACAAATTGAGTTTTTATCCGAATTCCATTCTTAATTCTTGTACAATCAAATTTACGTAGTGGACACTGACCAGGGTATCACTCCCTTATCCAATCGTTTAGTGCCATCAAAAATTTTTTCTGATAGTTTATGCCAGTGAATTATCAATTTTAAATTATATTTTCAAATAAATACTATATGACAATATTAAATTTGTAAAAGAAATGAGTGATTGACAGTTAAATGGAACTAGCAGACAGAAATTTAACATTTCAAGCTAGTAAAACTGCATCTAAGAGACTGTTATAAATTTACTAGCAGACAGAAAATTTCATTTTAATTTATAGTGATATGATACTTCAAATTAGTGACAGTAGTCGTGGTACACAATTAACTAAGAAAGCAATTAATGTCAATTTCTACAATTTGAACAAAAATTCCTATAATTTTGAAATTTCTAGGACACCCAGTAATAAATATTTTCTACCACCATAAGTGTATATGATATTTTTATGCTAAGAATATTGTTATTAGTTTTTTTTTTTGCTTCTTTATTCTACTCTAATATACGCATAAATTTTGTATCCTCATAAAAAGTTTTCATTTCTTTCATTTCTTCCTCTTGAAATGGGTAACTAAGCATTCCAACATTTATAAGGGTATAATACCTAAATGCCATATACCTGATATTTATTAGTAACGATCGACAAAATGGATTAAATTGAATACATTTTTGTTGCGGCGGGGGCAAACTACGACCTATTTTAGGTCCAAAGTGATTTCCAAAAATATTGAATCTTATAAATCTTATTTTTTATAGTATATTCGTATAATATTTTTTTTTATTCCAAAAAGGACTAAAGCTTTTGGGAAATTACATTTATTGTATTTATAGACTATAAACATATAAACTTTTTCGATATTACAAATTCCGCGTGCAAAATTTCATTTTTTATGTTCAAAGTATATTTTCCAAAAAAAAAAATGTTTTTTCTTTCGGATTTTGTAAAACGTATTCACTTAAAAAATTATTGCGATTTTGTTTTACAAACTTGTCGAATTTTGAAATAAGAAATTTTCTCACTTCTTTATCCTGGAAAATTTAATTATTTATAATTATTGGTTTTCAATAATTTTTATATGGTATATACAAAATTTCCATGAAGTATCTATAAAATGATTTATATAAATTTTGTAGTAAATTTTATGGTATACAAAAGGATAATTTTGTCCGTCCAATAAAATGTTTCTTTTTTCAAGGAAATTCGATTTACCAAAAAAAAATTTTAAAAATCTAATTAAAATTTTCTAAGGATTAAACATTTACTTTTAATATTTTAAATATTAATGTTAATTTTTGATTATAACTCAAACATAATGTACACCACCATAGTACACCATAATAAAAAATTTTATTTGTTTGGTCATTAATCTATAATTTAATATTTAAAGGTCTTAAATTTATAATTCCGTTTTTTTTTGTATATACCAAAAAAAGACACATTAAAAATTAATAATTTCTCTCATTTATAAAATGAAAATAGTCCTTGCCAAAAAATATTATATTAAAAGGAAATATTTAATATCCTCTACTAAATGCTAAATATTAGAGAAAATTTAAGAAGGAAAATAAATAAATATGGTTTTGAATAAGAATTTCAGCAACAAACAATCATCATCATTATCATAATTGTGGCACTGTTATAATGTCGTTAGTATTGTATATTAGCAAAAAAAAAAAAAAGACTGGTAACGACAATGGGGACAAATTTATATACAAAAAATGAAGGTATAACAACAAAATTTTCCCAATTTTATAGACCATTAACAGCGCAAGGAGAAATAAAAAACCGTTTATACTATTTTTATATAATTTAAATTTTAACAAATATATTTACTACTCTACCAAACAACATGTGTATCCTTTTTTTTTTGTTATCTATAAACAGTTTTAAAGGTTTTTACATTTATATAATTTATAAAAAAATCCTTGATTTCACATTTTGTAAAATACGTTAACCGATGAAACAAACAAACAAATATACAAAATTATTATATATATTTTCATTTCGTAGATATTATTTGTGAGAATTAAAATTGTAATAATTTTTCTAAAGGTTTTAATTTTCCTGTTTCCGTTGAAATCACGAAAATTATAATGAGTTTTAATTTTAATTTTTTTCTCTCTCTGTATATCGCAAGTTAAGGACATAAAATATACAAAAAAATTATAAATATACACCGTGGCAAAAGGCACAATGATGATGATGGAAAAACGTGTTGTAATTTTTATATATTTTTGTTTTGCAAAACTCCGAAGTTTTATATATATACCTGCTATATATTTTAAGGTTTTTCTTCCTTATTTTATTTTTTTTTCTGGTTAAATAACAATAATGTGTATCCTCCATGGGAGACTCATGACAATGAATTGCTGCTCTCGATTTAATGAAATTATTTGCAGGATACTATGTTGTAACAACAACAAAAAAAAAAAACATCGAAGGTAAAAAAAGAGATTTCATACATTGTTGAACTGTTTTATTATTATATTATATTAATTACAGGGTCAATTAGAAAATTTTTGTAATAATATAAATTTAATTTTATGAATTACTGGAAATTTTAGTTATGAAATTTGATAATTTTTCTGTACTTTTAGATAAGTTTTGGTTCAAAATTACATAAACAGAAAACTCAGACTGTCAGAAAACTCAGACTGTCCAGAAGACTATTTCCAAGATCATTTAACTTTAAATTTATGGACATATTCGATCCTCTAATGTAAAATTGAGAGAAATTTTTACACTATATTGGACCGTGCAGAATATTTGTCTTTAGCACAAAATACAATTTAATCAATAATAAATTACTTGTTTCTGAAGAAGGATTAGGGATTTCAAATATTCCAGCAATAATGATTGAGGAAATCTCAAATTCACATTTGAAATATTCGAAAAACTATCAAAACTTTTAATACTTTTCAACACACAAATCACTCTGTTAATAACTTGCTACAAAAAAAAAATTTATATATTTTTACTTTATTTTTTAAAATTATTTGAATTACATTATTTAACGTAGTTTTTCCTAGGATACGTTGTTATATAATTACAATATAAGTATATATAAGTCCTGGCATATAATTCGTATACCTCTAATTGTTCAGACAGAATAAATTATATATAATATATTTAAAGAACAGAAAATGAGCAGATGTTACACTAGGGAAATATAATTTTTCCTTTTTACAATATAAACTTTTTTTTTGCAACAATTTTTTTATTGTTTTTTTGTAAAATAAGAAAAAAAAAAGTTCAATAAAATCTCAAAGGATTTACACAACAACAACAACACCAACAAAAAAACTCTTAATTTTAATCTTGAAAAAGGCAAAGATTAAATTTAATAAGAAATTTAAACTAAACTATAAATTGTGAGTATTTTGAAAAATGTCTCATACCTTGTAGTATTGATACCAATCCTGTTGGATTTATTGAATATTTGAGAGTCATAAATCGTCCAATTAATATTTTGATTAGATTTTACATTTTTATTGTATTTAAAATTTCATGTCTTCCTGAAATTTTGATTGAAATAAAAATAATTATTCAGAATAATTTAAATAGATTGGATATCCTTGAAAAAATTTCAATGTCCCTTGCTAAATATTGATTACAATATTTAAAATTTACTCAAAATCCTTCAATTGTCATATATACCTTATGTGTTTAAATTTGCAGTCAAATGCTCAAAATTATCCTTAATTATTTCGAAATTACAATTTTTTTACTATCCAAAATTTAATTTCAAACTCATACCTCAAGATTGGAAATATCATTGGAAAATTTACAGTGCGGTTGACAATTTTTAGCACATTTCCAACCAAATTGGAAGAAATGTGTATATTAGTTTCACTCTGTCTGTCCGTCTGTCCGTCCGTTTACACAAACTTCTACATCTTTTAAGATAGAGTGTTAAAATTTAGATAGATAGTATAGATAGATAGTAATAAAATAAGGTCCAGTAGAACAAAATTTTCTTCTATCTCTTTTCCCCTCTGAGTTATTCCCCCTCCAACTACGAAAATTGCCCATATTGAACATCTAATAACTTTTAAACCAATAAAAATTTTTGAGGTCTGTAAAAGCCATAAGATAGGAAAATCTTTTATCTTAATTGTGAAATTAACAAATTTTTTAAAATTTAATTGTTTGATGTATAAAAATACCGTTATCTTCATACAACTTTTTTTAGTTTTTTAACACCCTGTATTTCCCAAACTGCTTATTATGGAAGGCTGAAATTTATGTACCAAAGAGATATCTAAAAAATAACTAGAGTCTCTAAAGAAATTGTATCCGTATCTCCCCTCCCCTTTCCGTTGTGGCCCTTTGAAAATCAAAAAATTACATTTTTAATTTACTTGTAAAATTATAACTGCACAATATTTTTAAAAACAAATATTGAGAAAAGTTTCGAAAATCATATTTCTTTAAACTGCATTAATTAATAAATTATAATCATTTGCCTCACACTTATAATTAATCAAAATTCTTAATCATGTAAAATTTTGCAAAAAACGAACATTTTGCATATTTTTAGGAGCTATATAAATGAAATATTGGATATTATTTCATATCACATTATATGTTCAATTAAAAGTAAAATTAGGGAAAACTTAAATGATAAGTTTATATATATGTATTTTGTTGGAATAATAAACTTGGAAGGAAAAAAATTAATAAAATCGAACAGGGACTCATTTTTTATCTATATTTACCATATCATTTTTTATCTTTCCTATGTATAGTACATTAAAAATACTACTAAAACTGCACAATATTTACTACTAAAACTGCACAATATTATAGTGCATTGAAAATACTAGTAAAACTGCACAATTTACACGTATAGGAATTCCCATTGTTTTAGAATAGCTCATAGTTCTACATGTGGCGATTTTGAGGAAATGTGCTTTTGACAAACCCGGGGTTTGTTTATCGTATTTTTTTCTAAAAAAAGATTTTAAAAAATTTAAACTATATATTCAGAAATTGTGTAATTTACTTACCCCATGTCTGAGGAAAATAATTTGTCTGAGGAACTAAAAATTCTTTTAAATAATTATTTAAATAATTCTTTGGCATTTATTTCCAAAAAAAATTTTTATTCTAATTGCAAAGCTTTATAATTACACTGAAATTCTGCAATTCTATAGTTAGTTAGTTAGTTATAGAGGGCGATTGCAGCCGCTTTGCCGTATGCCGTCGAACACTAGGCCACTATTTGACCCATATGTATCCATCATAATTTTTAACACCTTGATACAGCATCTTCCTTACATTCTATTGAATCCACTTAGTTCCCTTCACAAATTTTTGGCCATGTCCGTCATTCTTCATTTTTTGAATTTTTTTGCCATGCCGGCATCGTTAATTTTTAGCATTTTTGGCCAGGTCCGGCATTGTTCATTTTTTTAATTTTTTTGCCATGCCGGCATCGTTAATTTTTCGCCTTTTTGGCCAGGTCCGGCATCGATCATTTTTTGAATTTTTTTGCCATGCCGGCATCGTTAATTTTTCGCATTTTTGGCCAGGTCCGGCATCGTTCATTTTTTGGATTTTTTTGCCATGCCGGCATCGTTAATTTTTAGCATTTTTGGCCAGGTCCGGCATTGTTCATTTTTTGGATTTTTTTGCCATGCCGGCATCGTTAATTTTTCGCATTTTTGGCCAGGTCCGGCATTGTTCATTTTTTTAATTTTTTTGCCATGCCGGCATCGTTAATTTTTCGCATTTTTGGCCAGGTCCGGCATCGATCATTTTTTGGATGTTTTTGCCATGCTGGCATCGTTAATTTTTCGCATTTTTGGCCAGGTCCGGCATCGATCAGTTTTTTGATTTTTTGCCATGCCGGCATCGTTAATTTTTCGCATTTTTGGCCAGGTCCGGCATTGTTAATTTTTTGAATTTTTTTGCCATGCCGGCATCGTTAATTTTTCGCATTTTTGGCCAGGTCCGGTATCGATCATTTTTTGGATTTTTTTGCCATGCCGGCATCGTTAATTTTTCGCATTTTTGCCCAGGTCCGGCATTGTTCATTTTTTGAATTTTTTTGGCCGTACCGGCATCGTTAATTTTTCGCATTTTTGGCCAGGTCCGGCATCGTTCATTTTTTGAATTTTTTTGCCATGCCGGCATAGTTAATTTTTTGCATTTTTGCCCAGGTCCGGCATCGATCATTTTTTGAATTTTTTTGCCATGCCGACATTGTTAATTTTTCGCATTTTTGGCCAGGTCCGGCGTCGTTCATTTTTAGAATTTTTTTGCCATGCCGGCATCGTTAATCTTTCGCATTTTTGGCCAGGTCCGGCATTGTTCATTTTTTGAATTTTTTTGCCATGCCGGCATCGTTCATTTTTCGCATTTTTGGCCAGGTCCGGCATCGATCATTTTTTGGATTTTTTTGCCATGCCGGCATCGTTAATTTTTCGCCTTTTTGGCCAGGTCCGGCATCGATCATTTTTTGAATTTTTTTGCTATGCCGGCATCGTTAATTTTTCGCATTTTTGGCCAGGTCCGGCATCGATCATTTTTTGAATTTTTTTGCCATGCCGGCATCGTTAATTTTTCGCATTTTTGGCCAGGTCCGGCATCGATCATTTTTTGGATTTTTTTGCCATGCCGGCATCGTTAATTTTTCGCATTTTTGGCCAGGTCCGGCATCGATCATTTTTTGGATTTTTTTGCCATGCCGGCATCGTTAATTTTTTGCATTTTTGGCCAGGTCCGGCATTGTTAATTTTTGGAATTTTTTTGCCATGCCGGCATCGTTAATTTTGCGCATTTTTGGCCAGGTCCGGCATCGATCATTTTTTGGATTTTTTTGCCATGCCGGCATCGTTAATTTTTCGCATTTTTGGCCAGGTCCGGCATTGTTCATTTTTTGAATTTTTTTGGCCATACCGGCATCGTTAATTTTTCGTATTTTTGGCTAGGTCCGGCATCGTTCATTTTTTGAATTTTTTTGCCATGCCGGCATCGTTAATTTTTTGCATTTTTGGCCAGGTCCGGCATTGTTCATTTTTTGAATTTTTTTGCCATGCCGACATTGTTAATTTTTCGCATTTTTGGCCAGGTCCGGCATCGTTCATTTTTTTGAATTTTTTTGCCATGCCGGCATCGTTAATTTTTCGCATTTTTGGCCAGGTCCGGCATTGTTCATTTTTTGAATTTTTTTGCCATGCCGGCATCGTTAATTTTTCGCATTTTTGGCCAGGTCCGGCATCGTTCATTTTTTGAATCTGGCATCGTTCATTCATCGTTAATTTTTCGCATTTTTGGCCAGGTCCGGTATCGATCATTTTTTGGATTTTTTTGCCATGCCGGCATCGTTAATTTTTTGCATTTTTGGCCAGGTCCGGCATTGTTAATTTTTTGAATTTTTTTGCCATGCCGGCATCGTTAATTTTTCGCATTTTTGGCCAGGTCCGGCATTGTTCATTTTTTGAATTTTTTTGCCATGCCGGCATCGTTAATTTTTCGCATTTTTGGCCAGGTCCGGCATCGATCATTTTTTGAATTTTTTTGCCATGCCGGCATCGTTAATTTTTCTCATTTTTGGCCAGGTTCGGCATCGTTCATTTTTTGGATTATTTTGCCATCGTTAATTTTTCGCATTTTTGGCCAGGTCCGGCATTGTTCATTTTTTGGATTTTTTTCTTCATGCCGGCATCGTTAATTTTTTGCATTTTTGGCCAGGTCCGGCATTGTTCATTTTTTGAATTTTTTTGCCATGCCGGCATCGTTAATTTTTCGCATTTTTGGCCGGGTCCGGCATCGTTCATTTTTTGGATTTTCGTTAATTTTATCGCATCGTTAATTTTATCGCATTTTTGGCCAGGTCCGGCATTGTTCATTTTTTTAATTTTTTTGCCATGCCGGCATCGTTAATTTTTCGCCTTTTTGGCCAGGTCCGGCATCGATCATTTTTTGAATTTTTTTGCCATGCCGGCATCGTTAATTTTGCGCATTTTTGGCCAGGTCCGGCATCGTTCATTTTTTGAATTTGCCATGCCGGCATCGTTAATTTTTTGCATTTTTGGCCAGGTCCGGCATTGTTCATTTTTTGAATTTTTTTGCCCTGCCGGCATCGTTAATTTTTCGCATTTTTGGCCAGGTCCGTTTTTTGCCATGCTGGCATAGTTAATTTTTCGCATTTTTGGCCAGGTCCGGCATTGTTCATTTTTTGAATTGTTTGCCATGCCGGCATCGTTAATTTTTCGCATTTTTGGCCAGGTCCGGCGTCGTTCATTTTTAGAACTTTTTGCCATGCCGGCATCGTTAATTTTTCGCATTTTTGGCCAGGTCCGGCATCGTTCATTTTTTGGATTTTTTTGCCATGCCGGCATCGTTAATTTTTAGCATTTTTGGCCAGGTCCGGCATTGTTCATTTTTTGGAATTTTTTGCCATGCCGGCATCGTTAATTTTTCGCATTTTTGGCCAGGTCCGGCATTGTTCATTTTTTTAATTTTTTTGCCATGCCGGCATCGTTAATTTTTCGCATTTTTGGCCAGGTCCGGCATCGATCATTTTTTGGATTTTTTTGCCATGCTGGCATCGTTAATTTTTCGCATTTTTGGCCAGGTCCGGTATCGATCATTTTTTGGATTTTTTTGCCATGCCGGCATAGTTAATTTTTTGCATTTTTGCCCAGGTCCGGCATCGATCATTTTTTGAATTTTTTTGCCATGCCGACATTGTTAATTTTTCGCATTTTTGGCCAGGTCCGGCGTCGTTCATTTTTAGAATTTTTTTGCCATGCCGGCATCGTTAATCTTTCGCATTTTTGGCCAGGTCCGGCATTGTTAATTTTTTGAATTTTTTTACCATGCCGGCATAGTTAATTTTTTGCATTTTTGCCCAGGTCCGGCATCGATCATTTTTTGAATTTTTTTGCCATGCCGACATTGTTAATTTTTCGCATTTTTGCCCAGGTCCGGCATTGTTCATTTTTTGAATTTTTTTGGCCATACCGGCATCGTTAATTTTTCGCATTTTTGGCCAGGTCCGGCATCGTTCATTTTTTGAATTTTTTTGCCATGCCGGCATAGTTAATTTTTTGCATTTTTGCCCAGGTCCGGCATCGATCATTTTTTGAATTTTTTTGCCATGCCGACATTGTTAATTTTTCGCATTTTTGGCCAGGTCCGGCGTCGTTCATTTTTAGAATTTTTTTGCCATGACGGCATCGTTAATCTTTCGCATTTTTGGCCAGGTCCGGCATTGTTCATTTTTTGAATTTTTTTGCCATGCCGGCATCGTTCATTTTTCGCATTTTTGGCCAGGTCCGGCATCGATCATTTTTTGGATTTTTTTGCCATGCCGGCATCGTTAATTTTTCGCCTTTTTGGCCAGGTCGGGCATCGATCATTTTTTGAATTTTTTTGCCATGCCGGCATCGTTAATTTTTCTCATTTTTGGCCAGGTCCGGCATCGTTCATTTTTTGGATTATTTTGCCATCGTTAATTTTTCGCATTTTTGGCCAGGTCCGGCATTGTTCATTTTTTTAATTTTTTTGCCATGCCGGCATCGTTAATTTTTCGCCTTTTTGGCCAGGTCCGGCATCGATCATTTTTTGAATTTTTTTGCCATGCCGGCATCGTTAATTTTTCGCATTTTTGGCCAGGTCCGGCATCGTTCATTTTTTGAATTTGCCATGCCGGCATCGTTAATTTTTTGCATTTTTGGCCAGGTCCGGCATTGTTCATTTTTTGAATTTTTTTGCCCTGCCGGCATCCGGTTTTTTGCCATGCTGGCATAGTTAATTTTTCGCATTTTTGGCCAGGTCCGGCATTGTTCATTTTTTGAATTGTTTGCCATGCCGGCATCGTTAATTTTTCGCATTTTTGGCCAGGTCCGGCGTCGTTCATTTTTAGAATTTTTTTGCCATGCCGGCATCGTTAATTTTTTTGCATTTTTGGCCAGGTCCGGCATTGTTCATTTTTTGAATTTTTTTGCCATGCCGGCATCGTTAATTTTTCGCATTTTTGGCCAGGTCCGGCATCGTTCATTTTTTGGAATTTTTTGCCATGCCGGCATCGTTAATTTTTCGCATTTTTGGCCAGGTCCGGCATCGCTAATTTTTTGAATTTTTTTGCCATGCCGGCATCGTTAATTTTTCGCATTTTTGGCCAGGTCCGGTATCGATCATTTTTTGGATTTTTTTGCCATGCCGGCATCGTTAATTTTTTGCATTTTTGGCCAGGTCCGGCATTGTTCATTTTTTGAATTTTTTTGCCATGCCGGCATCGTTAATTTTTCGCATTTTTGGCCAGGTCCGGCATCGTTCATTTTTTGGATTTTTTTGTTAATTTTTTGCATTTTTGCCCAGGTCCGGCATCGATCATTTTTTGGATTTTTTTGCCATGCCGGCATCGTTAATTTTTCGCATTTTTGGCCAGGTCCGGCATTGTTCATTTTTTGGATTTTTTTTGCCATGCCGGCATCGTTAATTTTTCGCATTTTTGGCCAGGTCCGGCATTGTTCATTTTTTGAATTTTTTTGCCATGCCGGCATCGTTAATTTTTCGCATTTTTGGCCAGGTCCGGCATTGTTGATTTTTTGTAATTTTTTTGCCATGCCGGCATCGTTAATTTTTCGGATTTGTGGCCAGGTCCGGCATCGATCATTTTTTGGATTTTTTTGCCATGCCGGCATCGTTAATTTTTCGCATTTTTGGCCAGGTCCGGCATTGTTCATTTTTTGGATTTTTTTGCCATGCCGGCATCGTTAATTTTTCGCATTTTTGGCCAGGTCCGGCATTGTTCATTTTTTGAATTTTTGTGCCATGCCGGCATCGTTAATTTTTTGCATTTTTGGCCAGGTCCGGCATCGTTCATTTTTTGAATTTTTTTGCCATCCGGCATCGTTAATTTTTCGCATTTTTGGCCAGGTCCGGCATCGATCATTTTTTGGATTTTTTTGCCATGACGGCATCGTTAATTTTTTGTATTTTTGGGCAGGAGGCAGGTCGCAGACAGGCAGGTGGACACGTCCACCTTCAGTTGCTCTAGTTTCTTTACATCATTCATAGATTTCATCTATATATCATATATACATTATATACTTTGCAGTATATAACATTCGATATATGAGGCATTCAGGGGACGTGATGGCAGAGAAGCTGCCTGATCTAGTCCGGGGATGGCGTGTTTGGTTCGTAGTCACTACACCAGCAACATGTCCAACCGGCGTGCTATGCTGGTGATATTGATGTTGAGTAAGTGTGTGGGGACAAGCGCTTGTCGCACCACGCGACCACCCGGCCATCGCCAGCGATGACGTATTCTGGTGGTGGTGGTATACTATATATACTATATATATATATGAATATACTAAAGTATAATATATAGAATATACTAAAGTATATAGTATGATCAATTCATAGTACAGAATGTACTAGAATTTACCATATGGCACAAGTAGTTGGGGCCGTGAGACCAGGTTATCGGTACAAACGGACCAGTCCAACTGCTCATCTACCTAGTTGTGTGTTTAGAGGCACGTTGCAGACAGGCAGGTGGACACGTCCACCTTCGGTTGCTCTAGTTTCTTTACATCATTCATAGATTTCATCTATACATCATATATACATTATATACTTTGCAGTATATAACATTCGATATATGAGGCATTCAGGGGACGTGATGGCAGAGAAGCTGCCTGATCTAGTCCGGGGATGGCGTGTTTGGTTCGTAGTCACTACACCAGCAACATGTCCAACCGGCGTGCTATGCTGGTGATATTGATGTTGAGTAAGTGTGTGGGGACAAGCGCTTGTCGCACCAGCATTCAGGTGACGTGATGGCAGAGAAGCTGCCTGATCTAGTCCGGGGATGGCGTGTTTGGTTCGTAGTCACTAGACCAGCAACATGTCCAACCGGCGTGCTATGCTGGTGATATTGATGTTGTGTAAGTGTGTGGGGATAAGCGCTTGTCGCACCACGCGACCACCCGGCCATCGCCAGCGATGACGTATTCTGGTGGTGGTGGTATACTATATATATATATGAATATACTAAAGTATAATATATAGAATATACTAAAGTATATAGTATGATCAATTCATAGTACAGAATGTACTAGAATTTACCATATGGCACAAGTAGTTGGGGTCGTGAGGCCAGGTTATCGGTCCAAACGGACCAATCCAACTGCTCATCTACCTAGTTGTGTGTCTAGAGCGGACCTGGCCAAAAATGCGCAAAATGAACGATGCCGGCATGGCAAAAAAATCCAAAAAATGATCGATGCCGGACCTGGCCAAAAAAGCGAAAAATGAACGATGCTGGCATGGCAAAAAAATTCAAAAACTGATCGATGCCGGACCTGGCCAAAAATGCGAAAAATGAATGATGCCGGACCTGGTAAAAAATGCGAAAAATGATCGATGCCGGCATGGCAAAAAAATCCAAAAAATAAACGATGACCATGAACCTGGCCAAAACTGCGAAAAATAAAGATGCCGGCACGGCAAAAAATCCAAAAAATGATCGACGCCGGACCTGGCCAAAAATGCGAAAAATGACCGATGCAGGACCTGGCCAAAAATGCGAAAAATGAACGATGCTGGCATGGCAAAAAAATCCAAAAAATGATCGACGCCGGACCTGGCCAAAAATGCGAAAAATGACCGATGCAGGACCTGGCCAAAAATGCGAAAAATGAACGATGCTGGCATGGCAAAAAAATCCAAAAACTGATCGATGCCGGACCTGGCCAAAAATGCGAAAAATGAACGATGCTGGCATGGCAAAAAATCCAAAAAATGATCGATGCCGGACCTGGCCCAAAATGCGCAAAATGAACGATGCCGGCATGGCAAAAAAATCCAAAAAATTATCGGTGTCGGACCTGGCCAAAAATGCGAAAAATGAACGATACCGCCATGGCGAAAAAATCCAAAAAATGATCGATGCCGGACCTGGCCAAAAATGCGAAAAATGAACGATGCCGGAATGGCAAAAAAATCCAAAAAATGATCGATGCCGGACCTGGCCAAAAATGCGCAAAATGAACGATGCCGGCATGGCAAAAAAATCCAAAAAATGATTGATGCCGGACCTGGCCAAAAATGCGAAAAATGAACGATGCCAGGTCCGGCATCGCATTTTTGGCCAGGTCCGGCATCGTTCATTTTTCGCATTTTTGATCGATGCCGGACCTGGCCAAAAATGCGAAAAATGAACGATTCCGGCATGGAAAAAACATCCAAAAAATTATCGATGCCAAAAATGCGAAAAATGAACGATTCCGGCATGGCAAAAATGCGAAAAATGAACGATGCCGGACCTGGCCAAAAATGCGAAAAATGAACGATGCCGGCATGGCAAAAAAATACAAAAAATGATTGATGCCGTACCTGGCCAAAAATGCGAAAAATGAACGATGCCGGCATGGCAAAAAAATCCAAAAAATGATCGATGCCGGACCTGGTCAAAAATGCGAAAAATGAACGATGCCGGCATGGCAAAAAAATCCAAAAAATGATCGATGCGGATTTTGGGACCTGGCCAAAAATGCGAAAAATGAACGATGCCGGCATGGCAAAAAAATCCAAAAAATGATCGATTGCGGACCTGGCCAAAAATGCGAAAAATGAACGATGCCGGCATGGCAAAAAAATCCAAAAAATGATCGATGCCGGACCTGGCCAAAAATGCGAAAAATGAACGATGCCGGCATGGCAAAAAAATACAAAAAATGATTGATGCCGGACCTGGCCAAAAATGCGAAAAATGAACGATGCCGGCATGGCAAAAAAATCCAAAAAATGATCGATGCCGGACCTGGTCAAAAATGCGAAAAATGATCGATGCCGGACCTGGTCAAAAATGCGAAAAATGAACGATGCCGGCATGGCAAAAAAATCCAAAAAATGATCGATGCTGATTTTGGGACCTGGCCAAAAATGCGAAAAATGAACGATGCCGGCATGGCAAAAAAATACAAAAAATGATCGATGCCGGACCTGGCCAAAAATGCGAAAAATGAACGATTCCGGCATGGAAAAAACATCCAAAAAATGATCGATGCCAAAAATGCGAAAAATGATCGATGCCGGACCTGGTCAAAAATGCGAAAAATGAACGATGCCGGCATGGCAAAAAAATCCAAAAAATGATCGATGCGGATTTTGGGACCTGGCCAGAAATGCGAAAAATGAACGATGCCGGCATGGCAAAAAAATACAACAAATGATCGATGCCGGACCTGGCCAAAAATGCGAAAAATGAACGATGCCGGCATGGCAAAAACAGCCAAAAAATGATCGATTACAGACCTGGCCAAAAATGCGAAAAATGAACGATATGCCGGCATGGCAAAAAAATCCAAAAAATGATCGATGCCGGACCTGGCCAAAAATGCGAAAAATGAACGATACCGGCATGGCAAAAAAATCCAAAAAATGATCGATGCCGGAACTGGCCAAAAATGCGAAAAATGAACGATTCCGGCATGGCAAAAATGCGAAAAATGAACGATGCCGGCATGGCAAAAAAATCCAAAAAATGATCGATGCCGGACATCGATGCCGAACGATACCGGCATGGCAAAAAAATCCAAAAAATGATCGATACCGGAACTGGCCAAAAATGCGAAAAATGAACGATTCCGGCATGGCAAAAATGCGAAAAATGAACGATGCCGGCATGGCAAAAAAATCCAAAAAATGATCGATGCCGGACCTGTCCAAAAATGCGAAAAATGAACGATACCGGCATGGCAAAAAAATCCAAAAAATGATCGATGCCGGACCTGTCCAAAAATGCGAAAAATGAACGATACCGGCATGGCAAAAAAATCCAAAAAATGATCGATACCGGAACTGGCCAAAAATGCGAAAAATGAACGATTCCGGCATGGCAAAAATGCGAAAAATGAACGATGCCGGCATGGCAAAAAAATCCAAAAAATGATCGATGCCGGACCTGTCCAAAAATGCGAAAAATGAACGATACCGGCGTGGCAAAAAAATCCAAAAAATGATCGATGCCGGACCTGTCCAAAAATGCGAAAAATGAACGATACCGGCATGGCAAAAAAATCCAAAAAATGATCGATGCCGGACCTGGCCAAAAATGCGAAAAATGAACGATTCCGGCATGGCAAAAATGCGAAAAATGAACGATGCCGGCATGGCAAAAAAATCCAAAAAATGATCGATGCCGGACCTGGCCAAAAATGCGAAAAATGAACGATGCCGGCATGGCAAAAAAATACAAAAAATGATTGATGCCGGACCTGGCCAAAAATGCGAAAAATGAACGATACCGGCATGGCAAAAAAATCCAAAAAATGATCGATGCCGGACCTGTCCAAAAATGCGAAAAATGATCGATGCCGGACCTGGTCAAAAATGCGAAAATGAACGATGCCGGCATGGCAAAAAAATCCAAAAAATGATCGATGCCGGACCTGGCCAAAAATGCGAAAAATGAACGATGCCGGCATGGCAAAAAAATCCAAAAAATGATCGATGCGGATTTTGGGACCTGGCCAAAAATGCGAAAAATGAACGATGCCGGCATGGCAAAAAAATCCAAAAAATGATCGATTGCGGACCTGGCCAAAAATGCGAAAAATGAACGATGCCGGCATGGCAAAAAAATCCAAAAAATGATCGATGCCGGACCTGTCCAAAAATGCGAAAAATGAACGATACCGGCATGGCAAAAAAATCCAAAAAATGATCGATACCGGAACTGGCCAAAAATGCGAAAAATGAACGATTCCGGCATGGCAAAAATGCGAAAAATGAACGATGCCGGCATGGCAAAAAAATCCAAAAAATGATCGATGCCGGACCTGTCCAAAAATGCGAAAAATGAACGATACCGGCATGGCAAAAAAATCCAAAAAATGATCGATGCCGAAACTGGCCAAAAATGCGAAAAATGAACGATTCCGGCATGGCAAAAATGCGAAAAATGAACGATGCCGGCATGGCAAAAAAATCCACAAAATGATCGATGCCGGACCTGGCCAAAAATGCGAAAAATGAACGATGCCGGCATGGCAAAAAAATCCAAAAAATTATCGATGCCGGACCTGGCCAAAAATGGGAAAAATAAACGATGCCGGCATGGCAAAAAAATCCAAAAAAATTTCGATTCCGGACCTGGCTAAAAATCCAAAAAATGAACGAGGCAAAAAAATCCAAAAAATGATCGATGCCGGCATGGCAAATAACGATCCGGCATGGTTAAAAAATCCAAAAAATGATTGATGCCGGCATGGCAAAAAAATCCAAAAAATGATCGATGCCGGACCTGGCTAAAAATCCAAAAAATGAACGAGGCAAAAAAATCCAAAAAATGATCGATGCCGGCATGGCAGAAAACGATCCGGCATGGTTAAAAAATCCAAAAAATGATTGATGCCGGACCTGGCCAAAAATGCGAAAAATGAACGATGCCGGCATGGCAAAAAAATCCAAAAAATGATTGATGCCGGCATGGCAAAAAAATCCAAAAAATGATCGATGCCGGACCTGGCCAAAAATGCGAAAAATGACCGATGCCGGCATGGCAAAAAAATCCAAAAAATGATCGATGCCGGACCTGGCCAAAAATGCGAAAAATGAACGATGCCGGCATGGCAAAAAAATCCAAAAAATGATTGATGCCGGCATGGCAAAAAAATCCAAAAAATGATCGATGCCGGACCTGGCTAAAAATCCAAAAAATGAACGAGGCAAAAAAATCCAAAAAATGATCGATGCCGGCATGGCAGAAAACGATCCGGCATGGTTAAAAAATCCAAAAAATGATCGATGCCGGACCTGGCCAAAAATGCGAAAAATGAACGATGCCGGCATGGCAAAAAAATCCAAAAAATGATTGATGCCGGAGCAGGCCAAAAATGCGAAAAATGAACCGATAGCCGTACCGATAGCCGTGCATAGGAAGTCCTTGGATAGTTTGTCTGCGCACGCAACTATCTTGTACCCCTTTTCCCATCCACCACCATCGAACTGTATTTCGTCCGCTGAGCCGGATTCATACAGTTCGATAAGCGCATCCTGGATCTTTTCCTCAACCTTATGCCACTTCTCCACATCCATCTTGCCCTCCAAATCGCGACAAGGAAAAATTTACTATTTTTGCTTTAGAAATAATGGAAATTTATGTCCCCTTAAAGGCGAGAATGAGACGAGAAGATGTGAAAATTGAGCTACAAGAAATTTGTTTAACAATCTTGCAACCAGATACTAGAGAATATATTTTAAGTCATCTGCATACTGTTTGCGGTAAAAATATAAAAGATTTAATTAATCAAATTATTAATTCGTTATATAATAGTTTAAAGGCTGAGAGAATCCACGCAAAAATATTGGGGAGAATCAAAACTCCCTACTCTATTTGGCTCCCTACTCTATTTGACTCCCTACTCTATCTCCCTAAAAAAATCCAAAAAATGATCGATGCCGGACCTGTCCAAAAATGCGAAAAATGATCGATGCCGGACCTGGTCAAAAATGCGAAAATGAACGATGCCGGCATGGCAAAAAAATCCAAAAAATGATCGATGCCGGACCTGGCCAAAAATGCGAAAAATGAACGATGCCGGCATGGCAAAAAAATCCAAAAAATGATCGATGCGGATTTTGGGACCTGGCCAAAAATGCGAAAAATGAACGATGCCGGCATGGCAAAAAAATCCAAAAAATGATCGATTGCGGACCTGGCCAAAAATGCGAAAAATGAACGATGCCGGCATGGCAAAAAAATCCAAAAAATGATCGATGCCGGACCTGTCCAAAAATGCGAAAAATGAACGATACCGGCATGGCAAAAAAATCCAAAAAATGATCGATACCGGAACTGGCCAAAAATGCGAAAAATGAACGATTCCGGCATGGCAAAAATGCGAAAAATGAACGATGCCGGCATGGCAAAAAAATCCAAAAAATGATCGATGCCGGACCTGTCCAAAAATGCGAAAAATGAACGATACCGGCATGGCAAAAAAATCCAAAAAATGATCGATGCCGAAACTGGCCAAAAATGCGAAAAATGAACGATTCCGGCATGGCAAAAATGCGAAAAATGAACGATGCCGGCATGGCAAAAAAATCCAAAAAATGATCGATGCCGGACCTGGCCAAAAATGCGAAAAATGAACGATGCCGGCATGGCAAAAAAATCCAAAAAATTATCGATGCCGGACCTGGCCAAAAATGGGAAAAATAAACGATGCCGGCATGGCAAAAAAATCCAAAAAAATTTCGATTCCGGACCTGGCTAAAAATCCAAAAAATGAACGAGGCAAAAAAATCCAAAAAATGATCGATGCCGGCATGGCAAATAACGATCCGGCATGGTTAAAAAATCCAAAAAATGATTGATGCCGGCATGGCAAAAAAATCCAAAAAATGATCGATGCCGGACCTGGCTAAAAATCCAAAAAATGAACGAGGCAAAAAAATCCAAAAAATGATCGATGCCGGCATGGCAGAAAACGATCCGGCATGGTTAAAAAATCCAAAAAATGATTGATGCCGGACCTGGCCAAAAATGCGAAAAATGAACGATGCCGGCATGGCAAAAAAATCCAAAAAATGATTGATGCCGGCATGGCAAAAAAATCCAAAAAATGATCGATGCCGGACCTGGCCAAAAATGCGAAAAATGACCGATGCCGGCATGGCAAAAAAATCCAAAAAATGATCGATGCCGGACCTGGCCAAAAATGCGAAAAATGAACGATGCCGGCATGGCAAAAAAATCCAAAAAATGATTGATGCCGGCATGGCAAAAAAATCCAAAAAATGATCGATGCCGGACCTGGCTAAAAATCCAAAAAATGAACGAGGCAAAAAAATCCAAAAAATGATCGATGCCGGCATGGCAGAAAACGATCCGGCATGGTTAAAAAATCCAAAAAATGATCGATGCCGGACCTGGCCAAAAATGCGAAAAATGAACGATGCCGGCATGGCAAAAAAATCCAAAAAATGATTGATGCCGGAGCAGGCCAAAAATGCGAAAAATGAACCGATAGCCGTACCGATAGCCGTGCATAGGAAGTCCTTGGATAGTTTGTCTGCGCACGCAACTATCTTGTACCCCTTTTCCCATCCACCACCATCGAACTGTATTTCGTCCGCTGAGCCGGATTCATACAGTTCGATAAGCGCATCCTGGATCTTTTCCTCAACCTTATGCCACTTCTCCACATCCATCTTGCCCTCCAAATCGCGACAAGGAAAAATTTACTATTTTTGCTTTAGAAATAATGGAAATTTATGTCCCCTTAAAGGCGAGAATGAGACGAGAAGATGTGAAAATTGAGCTACAAGAAATTTGTTTAACAATCTTGCAACCAGATACTAGAGAATATATTTTAAGTCATCTGCATACTGTTTGCGGTAAAAATATAAAAGATTTAATTAATCAAATTATTAATTCGTTATATAATAGTTTAAAGGCTGAGAGAATCCACGCAAAAATATTGGGGAGAATCAAAACTCCCTACTCTATTTGGCTCCCTACTCTATTTGACTCCCTACTCTATCTCCCTACTCTATTTCTTGCTAAAAATCGATTTTCTTCCACCCCTGAGGTTCCCGGCAAAGCTAAGCCTTTTGCCTTTTTAGGTTCCTTCAGAGGTACACTGTCATCAGAGCGATTCCTTTTCTTTGATTCCCCATCAGCTGCAGCTTCGTCTTTAGCTGATCTACGATGGCCTGGTCTGCGCTCATCATACCGTCTTTCTCGCCTTCTTTCCTCATACCTTCTTTCCTCACGTCTTCTAACTCCTCGGTAATCATTCTCCCTTGTCTGTCTCACAGACGCATTGGAGTCAGTTCGTATCGGGTGCATCTTTCTGTCCCTATCCCTAGTCTGCTTACCAGAGGCACCGGATGTGGACCGCTGTGGCTAGACCTTCTTTGGTTTAGCGAGCTCCCTCAACTCTACCGATTCGACAACAGCTTTGGCTCTGACAAGTTGTTCTTTGTCCCAATCGCTGAGATCCTTCTGATCTTTTAGACTAAGCCTCTCTAGTCTTCTTCTATCAATTCAGGAATTAAAAATCTGTACACTTTTGAAATCCAATTATGGCCGCGTTCATAAACGCAGTATGATCGCAGTACTGCAATGTATTAATGCTTTTTACTGATATTTTGACTATCGAGACAGTGAAAAGTCGACAAATTTAGCTTAACCAATGCTCCTTCTGTCGACTGGTTGCTGTTTCGTTGATTAAACTACCATAAAAACGAATAAAAACATTGCAGTACTGCTATCATACTGCGTTGATGAACGCGGCCTAAATATCGTCGGGTCCATGCCAAAACCTCGCATGTGCGTTTTTTATGAAATTGGGTTTTTAATGCCAGATATTGTAAAATGTCAAAATCTACAATATGCAAAAACCACAAATGTGCAATTCGTCGTAGTTTTATTAAAAAACTTCTATATCGCTTATATAAGAATTTCACAAATCGGCAAAAATTAAAAAGCGATTTTCTCGAAACTGTAATATGGCACTTTCACGCGGTTTTGGCATGGACCCGACGATATAATTTTTCCGTTAAAATTTATTTTTCATCATAAAATAATCTCTCTCATTATTTACATAATTATATTTATATAATCAATCAGAATTAAATAATGTGTTAAATTAAATATATTAAATATATACTTCAAAGTGTCATTAGGAAATTGTTCACTATAGGAAATGACAAAATTAAATATATCCTTATTAATAATTATTTAATTATCCTTAACTATTATCACCATTAAAAAAAATATATACATATATTTTCCAGCCCAGAAAAATATTATTTATATAATAATAAATTACTGGAAGAAAAAAGTTTATTATTGATATTAATCACAATTTTCTGAAAATTAACAATTTTTTTTTTTTTTTTGGTTTAAAAGGACATTTTTTTGTTTTCGTTTTTTGGTAAATGTAATAAGAACCAAAAAAAAAAATGAAATTTCGTATTTATTATACCAAAAATATATAGTTTTTCTCTCTTTCAGTTTTGTGTGTTGTCGAGTGCCATGTAATTTGTCCTGTTTTAACAATGTCCTTAATTGCAACTAATGGCCATAATAAATTTTACCAGAAATTAATAAATTCAAAACATAACAAAAAAATGAAAAAAAAATATGAATATGAAAATTATATAATAGCATAACCATAGGATACATTAAAGTTTATATACATATACATACTCACTTGTATACCATAATAAATGAATGAATGAAAACATTAATAATTTTCTTCATTTTCATTTTTTTTTTATGGATGTATTAAATATTTTATTGTGTATAAGGTCAGAAAAAGGACATGAATTCATTTTTTTTTGTTGCTATGAACAAAGTTCATATCATTTATAAAATTTAGTTTGTATTATATCTAAAAGAGGGTGTGTTGGATGGTTCAAATAGGTCAAGATGATAATAATTTGATTTAATTTCCTAGTGACATTAATTTAATATAGAATTTTTTTTCTTAATGGTGTCGAATGTTAAAAAGGACTTTTCTATAGTTCAAAATATTTTCTATATTAAATTTTTTTTTTTTTTTGTGAGCCATCACGAAGTTTTTTGAAGAGTAGTTGATAAAAAATGATAAATCTCCTTTTTTTTTGTAGGTGGAACTTTATTTATTTTTTATTATAAAGTAGAAAAATTTGAAGTGAAAATTCCTAAAAAAAAAATTTAACTACATTAAATTTTTTTATCAGAAATTTGTTATCCTTAAATAATTTCAATGAAAATTTTTTGTAACCTAGTAAAACTTCTAAAAATTATATTAAATTAATATCAAAATTTATACTTAAAATTTTGTTCAAAAAATTTTGTCCTCCTTTGAAAGTTAAGTGAATTTATTAAAAAAAATTTTTATATTAAATTTCGGTTTGTCAAAAAGTTTTAACATAAAAAATTTAACTTTTAAATTGATTATACTTTTTTTAGTTAGTATTTAATTTTTTATAAAATTATTCTTTTGTCCTTTCAACATAAAAAAAAAGCATTTCCACTTATTACCACTTATTTTATAAATGTTAAACATAATTATTTAAGTTTCATTTTGTAAATTACTTTCTTTTTACCTAAATTTAAAGATTAATTCATCAATTTTTTATTTCTGTACTCTATTCAAACTATTCAAATATTTCAACGAACAGAAAAAATGCCAGTTTTAATTATATCCTTAATTATTTGCTTCATTGGAGAGAAAAATAATATAAGATAAAACTTTAGTGTAGTAATATAGTCGTCAAAAGTTTTGAAGAAATCTAAGATTTTGGATATATGGTGAAAAGTTTTATCATTCCAGCTAGTAAAGTTTATTTTTGAATAATTTACTTTTTATTATTCTAATTAATGTTAATTGTAGAAGAAAAACTTATCAGTGATAAATTTTATATTAGGCATTAAATTATATATTCAATTGAGAAATCAACTTTAGTTTTCATCAAACTATATTTTTTTTTTTTTTTTTCAAACAAATTTTCTCACTCTCTCAGCTGAAAAGTATTTATCACAGAAAATTTTTGTAATTTTTTTTTTTAAAAAATTTTCCCAACAAAATTATCAATTTATCAAAATCAACTTAACGTCTTTTTCCATTTTACTATTATTTAGTGCGGAAAAGCTAAATTTCCACTTGTCTTAGCGCTCACAAGTCCATTAAAATATCACAACCAAAAAACTCCTTATTTCCCATGCAAAGGAATCTCTTCTGAACTATATTCAATTTCAAAAAAAAAAAAATGATTTAAATACTATGAAAATGAAAATGAATTTAAGAAGAAGCTTCTTTACTGGTAAAATGAAAATTAACATCAAGGATATTTTCTCTATAGTTACAACGATGCTATATAGTTTTTCGTTACGACTAAACTTTTTTTTTTTTGGAAAATATTATTATCCTTTTTTATTCCTAGAAAATTTTTGCATTCTATTTAATGTGTGTGTGTGTGTGTCTTCTGATTAAATGTTACATAAAAGAGACATCCGAGTACATCCATTGATATCCATATAGACGTTCATATATTGTAATAATCATCTTTCCCCGAAAAAGGAAGGAAAGGATTTTTGCATTTCACAAAGAAGTTATATAAATTCGATTAAGCGTTTTTCTTTATAAATAAATTTTATAAAAGAATATAAAAATGAAAATAAAGATAGTTAGATTCTCGTTAACGATGATAAAGTACGGCTCTTCTGTTAAGACACAAAAAATTGCTTTCGAAAACTTTTTTCGCTTTTTGTGGAAAATGACTTTAAAATAATGAAATTTGTTTGTGCTTTTTTATGTTTAAAAGAAATTTTGAAAATTTAATGCACTTTTTTTTTAGTCTGTGGATTAGTCAAATGTCCTTTATACAAAAATGCATGGGGATAATTCTGATTTAATAAGAATTTTTTTTTAAATTAACTTTTTAATAATATTTTAAGAAGATTGGATTTCGTAAGAGTGAAGTTTGTTTCATGGAAGTCAAGAAAGTCGATTTGACTAATTTTCTAACATGACAAACCTTTCTTGAAAATTTGCAAATTTGACAAAATTTTGACGATCGATTGCTGGGCTATTTTCCTGTAATTATCACAAATTATGATTTCACTTGATTTCACTTTTTCCTTTAAAAAACTTAAAGAAAACCGATAATTAATTATATTTATATCGAACATAATAATGCCAACACAAATTGACAATTTTGTCGAATTACCAAACAAGTCACAGACTTCTCAAATACTTTGATATAAGTTAATTAGCATTAAATTGGAAATTTTCCTGTATATTTAATACATATGTTAATGAAAAATCTTTTCTAATACCAATTATCCTTAATTGTAATATATAAATTGTCATATTTAAATGCAATTTATACTATATTACTGCATAAAAGGATTCAATACAAATTTTAGATTAAATTATCGACTTATTATAAATTAAAATAATTTCATCAAAATCACAAAAAATATTCACGAATTTAATCATCGCTTAAAATTTAGTTGATTTTTTTTTTTTTTGCGGTATTGTCCTTTAAATTTTTCGTATTTATCCTTTAAATCTTTCCTAATTATTATAAAAAAAAGAAATTATCTTTTGTTTTCAAAAAAAAAAGAAGGCAAAAGTTCAACTATGATAATTTCATTTTTAGTGTATTCTTTCTTTCATTTTGTCCTTTAGCTTAAATTATTCTCTTGTGATGTCCTTGTACGTATACAAAAAAAAAATATATTTATCTAAAAACTTTGGTTGATATTGTCTTATCTATATTTTATATACTAAACTAAAGGTTTATGTATTATACAACATTAAAGAATATCCTCGACATTATTTTTGTCATTATCCTTAACTATTATAATCTTCTATCTTTTATTTTACAGATACATTTTATCCTATTTCTCTCTTTGGTATTATTATCTTAATTTTTATATTAAAATAAAAAGGACAAAGTATAAAACGAAATGAATATTGCACACACACACACAAACACACATACAAAAATGTTAAATAATGAAAGAAAGATTTTTTTTTATCCATAAATAAATCGAATTATTTCGTCTTTTTATATAAGAACCAACTAATGTCCTTTTTTTGAAACAATATTTCTCTCATTTAAAAGGACACAAAAAAAAAAAATTGTAACAATATTTATTTTATTTTTGGATCTAAATGAAATATTATTTAAAAAAAAAAAGGATAATTTGATAATCATAATATTATTTTTTTTTTTTCGTGGTTAAGGAAGAAATGTAATTTCTTCGGTATTAAAAAAGGATATTATCGGATTTTATTATGACTCTTATATATATTTTATATGAACTCTGCACATAAAATAATTAATTTTTCAACATTTTTATGCTTCATATTAGTAGAATGTAGAAACTGTTGAACATATTTAAAATTTTATTACTCAACATTTTTTTTTTAATGTTTTACTTGAATTGCTATATAGTCGAGACATTTTTCTACATTTTCATCATTTTATCCAGTTACAAGTATCATTTTAAATATGTACTTATACAAATATCTCATTAAAAATGTTATCTCAAGTATATTTTAGGAGTTTATATATAAGAGTTTTAGTAATTTTAGTCATTAATGTTATGAGGTTTTTAAACTTGAACCGATAAATCGGAGAATGTAAAATTTTTTTTATTAAAAAATACTTAAGGATCAAATATAATGGATATTTGTCGTTATTGGTAGTAGATGCGATCTCCAATAAATGTTGTTTTTTTTTTCGAAAAGGAATAGTAAACCCTTAGAATAGGAAATTATAGGAGACATGAAAATATTGTTCGTACAATTTCAGGGAATTTTACAAGCAATTTCATTCACTCAGACAGCAATTTAAGGCAAGCTGATAGTAACTGCTGGCAAAACTAAAAAGGAAAACACAAAAAACCTTCGGAAATAGCTTGCAGGGGCAAAATTACTTAATCAACTCGTGATATGAAATATTGAAAGAGTTAAACCTAAAATATTGTAGCGAAACAATCATAATTAGCTTAATAAGTTCAGCAAGCATTATTTAAATGTCAAATTCCAGCAATGACGATTGAAAATATCTATTTTAACATTTAAAGGACATTCATATCAATATGAACAAATAACGACTTGAATATCATTGTACTTAATTAATTCTGAATAGCACAATTACTATTTAAATTAGTAAGCTTTTAATATTTTATTTGACATTTTGACAGAACTGAGAGACGACATTAATAACTAACACATTCTGTTCAGACGTTAAAAATATAAAATTGTTGTATACTTGTATACAAAGTCAATAATACAAAAAATTTGCAGACTTTTAGATATTAAAATAAATTGCATCATAGAATTATTAATTACATTTTATTATTGCTAACAATTTCATTATTTTTGACATTACAAAAATATTCTATACTAAAACAGGATCAATAGTACTTTACCCAAAATTTTCAAAATTAAGTTATAGCAACAGAATTTAATTCAAATATTAAATTAGAAATTTCTATATTACTACATATAAAAATTTCATTTCAAAAAATGTAATTTATTTTCTAATTATTTACATTAAAGTTTAAAAAATTTCATAATATAGAGAAAAATGTCCTTTTTGTAGGACAAATTTGTTCTATATATAAATTCAAAATTGTACAATTTACTATTTTTCATATACTAAATTAATTGCAATCCGTAGAGGAAATTTGTTTATTTGTTGTAATCATTTTCTTTTTAAATAACATTTTACCATATTTTAAATAGATATATTTTCTACGTATATGAAAACGATTTTATTCAAACAATTTTCCAAACAATTTTATTTATATATAGGAGAAAATGTGATTACATCGTATACAAGAAATGGATACACAGGATATGTGTGGTTAAATTAAATAGGCCTATATACAAATATTTGTTTTATATTTTTTTAGTTTGATAGCAAAATTTTACCTTTTATACACAGAGAATGCGTTTCCTAAAATTTTATGTCATATATATATCCTTACAAAAAACTATATTTTATTTCATGTCCATTTTTAATAGAAAGGACAAAATATTGAATAAGAAAGGAATTTTTCATTCGTAGTTATATTATAGTACACCAGGAAATTTATTTTATATAATCTATATGAATGTCCTTTTTAAATGTTAATTTATTTCGTATGTAGAATATATACCATTTCCGAAAAATGTCCAATTGTTTTATACATATATACATATCCTTGTTGTTTTTTTTACTTTACATGGAAAAGGATGTTTGTATAGTAAGAAAATGATATTTGTATAATAACAAAATTTTATACTTTTCATTTACATATATCCTTTATATACATACATATATCCTTTTTATTTAAATGTGTAACTAAAAAAAATAATATTTATTTTTATTTTTTGTTGAAGACTAAATTACCTTTTGTTAGTGTGTTTTTGAATGGATGCCCATAAATTGTGGTTTTCCTTAAAATGTCAAACATATATATACGAAAATAGTTTTCGCTTTTCGTTTGCTTATGATAGCGTATATACATATATAAAATGTCATATAAGCATAAAATTTTCAATGAAATTCTAATCATTTTACACACTATAATATTTCTCATTTTATGGGAAAAAGGATATATTAAACTATATAATAGAAATATATTAATATTAAAATTTAAATAGAATGATTTTTTTTTATTGTACTAGTATAAATGGGAAATTATTCAAGGATAAAATAGTTTATGTAATTATTTCAAATAAATATATACATAAATTATTTTCATATATATGTACATATTTTCTTTTATTATTATTATGAAAATTATGGCTATATAAAAATGATTATTATTGGTATGGAAATTATAATAAATTGTCATATAAATTTTGATTATTAAATGAAAATATATAATAAATTTGTGAAAAGTTTTTCTGTAATTAATATAATTTTATTTATTTTGAAAATTTATAGTTTTCCGGTTTTTTGAAATATTATAAATCCGGTTTTTAAAAGATATAATTTATAATGTTTTAAAATAAAGGATAATAGCATAAAAGTTTCTAAAGAAAAATTGGTTTGATTAAGAAAAAATTATTGGAAATTTATTAATATTTAAATTTTGGAGTTCTTTAAAATTTTTGTAAATAGAAATTTAATTTAAACTTTACTCAATATCAAATTTATTTCGAAAGAAACTGCATGAGAGAAACAGCAGAGAAATTGTATTAGAAATTTGTGAAACAATTTCGAGGAATTATTAATAGTTTAATGGTATCCTTGGCAGCAGGAAAATAAAATTCTAGTTTTTTTACAAATGATTAAGACAAACATGATTTTTTAAGTAAATCAACAATATTTTTGAATCATATATCAGGGCGACAGTTTCTTCGACAGTTTGATAAAGATAGAAAAATTTACCTACAAAAAAAATACTATTTGGCATAAAGTTTTGATAGAAAACTTTACTAAAGAAATAAGTTTCCATCTACCTATGACTCTATCTACCTATGACAAGTCTTTAGTCTTATTTTGGACAGAACATCAACGAAAATATAAGAATTGACAAAAAAAATACGAAATACAAATAATTATTCCATTGTCATTAAATTTTTTTTTTCGAAAAATCTAAGTCACAAAGTCCACAGATTTTGATACAATCAAATTAATAATATCAAAGTTTACAATTTAATAATAAAAGTTTTATATTAAATTTCTGACCAAAACCAGAAAATCATGAAAATAATTACTTTTCTATCAAAAGTTTTACCAAATAAAATTTCCACAAACAAAAACAAAGAAAATTATAAGTAAATTATTCAATCATAACTAAAATAGAAAAGAAAATTTAACTTTTTTATATTTAATTGGTCTTTTTATACATTTAAAATAAGTCATTCTACAATTTAAATTAATCTTTTTGTTCAATATGAAGAATAAACATTGGAAAATGTCGAATATCATTTGGAAAATGGATGAATTTGATTTGTGAAATGATCAATTTTGTATTTTAAAAGAGAAATTTAAAGTTCGTACATTTCAGAATGGGAGTTTTTCAAAAATGAGTACAAATATTTAGAAAATTTCGAGTTTCATTTGGAAAAGGACAAATTTCATTGCGGAAAATGGACAAATTTCATTGCGGAAAATAAACAAATTTCATTGCCGAAAATGACTAAAACAAAACCAATTTAAAATGCTAAAAAAAAGACCAATTTGATTTTGAAAATTCTGCAAAAAGTTTTGCTTAAGAAAAACTTTAAATTATCTGCAAGTAAGTATAAGTTTCATATTATTTTCTCATTTTCATTTTTCTTATATGTATTTCAAAAATTCGGGAAATTATTGTTTTTTTAATCATTTTTTCTTCAAGAAAATTGAAATAATAACAAAACAATTTCGTTTTGTTTTTTTTATTATTATCATTTTTAACTTTTTTTTTTTGTTTCTGGAGAGCGAGAAAAACTGACACAAAAATGAAAAACTTTTACCAAACAATTTATTTTATATAATTTTTGTTAGATCTACGGGAAAAAAAAAGTTTACTTTACTAAAGAACAACAACAATCAAAATAATAATAATAAAAAAAAAAGTAAAAGAAAAACTTTATTTTCTTTGTTTGTGTGAGTGTTTATAATTTTATTAGAGTTTTCCCAGTAAATTTTCCATTCATTTGAGAAACATCTTATTGTGCACAAGGGAATAATTCATCCGTACAATATAATACGGAAGACATCAACAAATTTATTTCAGTAAAATAAAAAAAGTTATACATTTTAAGAATCCTGTTCCTGTCGCATCACTAGGGAAAACATATACGTTTACGTATACACGTTATATATGTACATATAACAACAAAAATTAAAAAGTTTCCCAAAAATAATGAAAATTATTGTACAGAAAAGAAAGAGGGTAAAATAATTTTTGGTTAAGGGGACCGTATAATAGGTGAGAACTTTTAATTAATTATAATTCGAAGTCCTTTTGGTCGTAGGCGTATTTTTCCCCGAAATTTAACTGCTAACGTTGTTGGGCGTACAAAATTTTATATACAGTCTGAATCACAATTTCCTATGTTAGCGCAGATTAGAAATATTATTCAAGACACAAATTTCTCTTAGGATTAGGAGTAAATGAATTGTTGTCAACAAACGATCTCGACCACTATAAATTTCCCTAATCTTGAAAATACATTATTGCAAAATTTCACTCTTGGCACTTAATTAAAGCTGAGTCAAATTACAACATTATCGATAACTCGGTCGGAAATCGCACCCTCGACCTTATACACTGCAGAATATTACATTTAAATACTAAGCAACTCGAAGACCTCCTCTTTTACTCATAATACAAGTTAAATTAGTGGAAAAATTGATTTGTTCTCAATATTACTTTAAAAAAAAATCGTCCATTACTTTTGTCCTTTAAAATTAAGTTCAAAAATCGTCCATAATTCGAAAAATAATTAATTTTAATTTCAAAATAGTGTAAATTAATAATATTTTTCCGTATGAAACTTTAATACACACTCAAACATATTAAAAACATTAAATTTTGAGTTCGATCTTCACCTGACCGCATATACGAGTAGAACAACACTGAGTGCTGAATTTATGTCTATCTATATTAAGTGACACGCAGATAAATATTTAAAAGATAAAATTAGTGAATTTTCAAATTAAATTAAATGTTACAGGCTTCGATATAATAATTCTCTTAGAATATTCACATACAATGGTGAAAGTACTAAGCGTACGAGTATTTTGAGCATTTTAAACCTTTTCGAGAGTTGCAGGCGTTCAATTTTCTATTTTTTGAAAGCTTTCTAAGCGTTTCGAATCCTCTGAGTCAGTTAAATTATCTTAAAGGCAATTAGAATGCTCAAAGTTGTTATTCAATCTGTAAAATCTTTAATTTTGCGTATTTGCAAATTAACCTAATTTTTATCATCATATACACAAACACATCTACACTCAACCGCTAACTGAATGACACCAAAAATATGATAAGTGAGTACGAAACTCTTCCGTTTCTGTAGGTAGACTATCTGTAAACTCAACACTGTTTAAATTTAACATTCCAATTGAAGTAACCAAATCAAAATTCTATTTACAAAACTTTCAAACGAAAAAAAAAGGACTAAAAATTATAGCAAAGGATATTAACTATAACAAAAAAATCAAGATTTCCCTAGACTCATCAATTATTTAAACTAAAATTAAAAACTTTTCTTTTTTTATTTTCTTACTTATTGTTGATCCAAAAAGAAAATCTCTGCATTAATTTTCCTCAACAACAAAAAAATATAAATCTCACTTTTTTCTCCTTTTTATTATGTCCAATTTCATTTGCATATTTATTTTACACATCCGCAATTTTCAGATTGAAAAATCCTTCTTTTTTGGAGAAAGCCAAAAAAAAAAAGAAAATTTTAAAACCAATTCACAAAAAAAAAAATCTCGTTTAAAAGGAAAAACTTGAAAAGAAAATCTAGTGGAAAATATTGTTTTTTTTTTTATATAATTTTTATTTTGTCTATATAGTGAAATTTATCATATTTTAATCTCCATTTTGGTAAATAGTGAATATCCTTTGGTAAATATTATATTTTTTTTTTAATTGATTAAATTTAGTTTAGAGATTTTTAATGTCTCACCGAACAGTATTATTGGATGATACTTTATTGTGGATTTTTTTTTAGCATTTATCGTTCTTTGAGATGATGAAATATAAAATTAAGTGAACTTGGTTTTCTGTAGCATTTAGCAGAGATGGAAAATTGCAAAAAAAAGGAAGGTTATCTTTGTAAAAAGAAAAGGAAAATGTACTTGAAGCACAAAACTAAAGAGAAATATTATTAATTACTAAATCATAATTCCTTTCAAAGAAGGATATAGAGTCTCTGACCGACCTGGGAAAAATCTTAAATTATATTTATGCAAAAGGCTGACTTCAAGTCATTTTATTTCTATATTAAAAACTAAATTTCTTAAATTCTAATACAGAATTAACAAGGATATATAATTAGCTCAAGAAGGATATTTATCATTGTTATCATAGTTTATATTGTCTGGACGGTTGCTAATATCATTTTAAATTTTTTGATTAATTCTAGCAATCTTCGCTTTATCGAAATATAGAAACTTTCTTAGTTATTCACCACTCATAAAAAATCGAACATTTAAGGCAAAAAATATCAAGAATTTTCTTTTAAAAAATTAATCTTGACAACTGCTCATGTAGAACATAAAACTTTTTTTAAGTTTTATATAAATGAATGAATTTTTGAAAATTTAAATTCCTTTCATAAAAAATTAAGGACTTTTACAAAAATAATTATATAATTAAATATTGAAATATCAAAATATAAGGGATAGGAAAAATATTATTCAAAGAAAACCTTGAATTTTCACCCCTACTCCACAATTAAATAATTAATTAAAAATTCATCAAATAAAATCAAAAATTTATCTGATAATTTTCAAAACACAAATTGTTGATTTTTTTTCATTTTATGTAATTTTTCCTTCCACCCAAACAATGCCACATAATAACAAAACTACACCCTTCAGTGTATATATTATTCAATTTCTACCCCCAAAACGCAAAATATCTTAATATTAAAATCATCTTAAACAATTTTCCACTTTTCAATTTATTCAACAATAAAATTTCTAATAATTTCATACTTTTCTAAGAGACTAACAAAAATTTTTTTAACTGTAACGAAAAAGGACATTTTATCTAAAAACAAGAAAAAATTTCATCCCTCAATTTTTGGTATTTAATTGTTAATTTTCTATTATTAAAACACAAGAAGATGTTTAAAATCTGAAATCTTATTAAATCTTTGAAGCACAAGGAACGAAAAAGGAACGAAATAAATTATTAAACAGAATGAAAAATTAGAAAATTCTTCTATCTCTATTTATTATAAAGAAAATATGTGATTATCTATTTTCCTGGAAAATCGAAACATAATGTTATTTACCTCAAACAATAACCGATAAAGATTGTGAAACTGAAAGTATATATATATTTTTTTTCTATACCAACGTCGAAATCTCTGATCTCTTTTATGGTATCCTGAAAAATATTATTGTATTTTCATTAAATTTTCTTTTTTTGTGTGCTGCAAATTGTAATAGACGTTAAAAAAGTAGAAAAAAGAAAATTGTATTTACAATAAGAAAAACTCTCCCTTTTTTTCTTTATCATTTTTTGTGGTGTGTAAAATTTTTTTCAGAAATAGTCCAGCCAAAGGATATACCAAAACAAAAAAGAAATATTATTATTTCTTAATGGAAAATCAATACAGGAGTCAATAGGTAAGAAAAAAGGATTTGTTGGAAATAAATATTGTGTAGTAGTTTCATAGTTATGAGTAATTTTGAGTGTTGATAGTGTGAAATGAAAGTTTGGTGCTTTTCACTGATTTGCTTCGATACATACTACTCGTATATATTATTGGATCATTCATTCTTATCCATCAACAATATCGTTCTACCTTCGTTCTACCTCAGCTTCAAATGAGCCAGCAGTAGCATTTTCAGTGGAGTAATTAGGCAAAAATAGGCAAAATTCGATCTTTTGAGTCGATTTGCAGGCATCGATTGAAAACTTGTTGCCATTATTCGTTTCTCTACTATACAAAGGAACTTCAGGAAACCATATAAAATTAATTGGTCCCTAAGTTAAACAAATTGTCGAAAGCAATAGCTAAGAAGTAGCCTTAGTCCAACATCGAACTATAGAACCCAGCAAAGAAGGAGAAATAGCAATTTAAATATTACTGACGGAACAGACAATTTAACATGAATACAACTGATATTTAGTTACTTACAAAAACCATCTTTACAAACTATGACTTTCCCTTTTTCTCATATAATCTTATAGAGAAAATCATTTAAAATAAAATTTATAAATTTATGTAAAGTTTATTCGAATTGGAAAATTCTACTCGAAGGAACAAAAAACCAAATTCTTCCAATAGGTTGGGTCAATATTACTGTTCAATTTATTAGAACTAAAATTTCAAATATTTAATCATCTAAACTTTGATTACAATTTAAGAATATTTCAAATTTCAACCAAAATTTAAATATTTCAAAAATTAATTCAAAATTAAAAAGTATTTTGAGTTGCAAATATGCATGCAATCCTCCTAAATTTAAATGATATAAAAACTTCTTCTATTTTGTTTACATTTTTATAACTTTCAATTTTCATTTCTTTTCCATTTTTTTTTTTTGGTAAAATGTCTAGAAACTTTTTCTATAAATATTATTTTTTTTTGGTATTAATACAAGAAAATGAAAAAAGTTAAAGTCTAATCGACAAAATCAAAAAAAATCATTCAATTATTTTATATTGGTATATACATATGTACATAATACAATAATATCCTTTTTTTGGCCAGGATTGCCTTTATATATGTATATAGGAAACCACATGGACAGAATGAAACCACAAATTCGATTTCATTACACTCAAGTTTACTCAAACTTATATTCACAAATTATAAAATAGGATTAAAAATGGCTATTTGTGTACCTAAATATATATATTTTTTCCTCTAGATTTCGGATTAAGGGTAGATTTTAACAAAAGTCTAGTATTTCCGGTTATATAAGCAACAAACAAATTATAAACCAAAAACTCCTAACAATTTCAACAAAACCATTAATTTTCTACTCTAAAAATAATAAAAGTATATTTTGTATTTTTTTGGGGTGTGAAATATATAGAAACAAACAGTAGACATTTACTATTTTTTATATATATATATATATATAATATATTGTTGTATAATTAATATGATCCTGAAAAACCAATAAATTTAAAGCCACTGATTAATCCTGATGGGTAGCAAAATAAATGGCCAGAGAAAAAAAAAAAACAAAAGCTTCATGTGGAATACTATCGAGAGAGTTTTGTGGAAACAAATGAGTCTGCAATATACAATTAATTTTTTTTTTGTTGTCTGGAATTATATATATAGTATTTGGGAGGATGGAGAGGTGTTTAGAGGAGGCTATATAGTATTTAAGGAATATAAATATTGTTTATGCAATTCATTATAGGAAAAGTTTTAAACGTTATACAAAAATAAGGAATCAACAAAAAAAAAATTTCATTTTGTTTGGAATTTATTTTGAATAATTTCGTAAATGGAAATTAAAATAAAATGTGGCGGTGAAAAGGTCAATTTAATTATTAATTAATTTAGAATATTAGTAAATTATTTAAGTATAAATTAAATCATTAAATTTCTCATTTGTAGTTAGATTTATTTCAATAATAAATGTTTAGCCTAATACGATAATAGGATATTGGGAAATATACATTTTCGATTCATTAAATTTAAAACCATTTATTGTACCCAGTTGTAAAAACTTTATGATTATAATCATAATTTATTAACTACAATTTTCGAAATTAAAATCAGAATATCAGTAATTGACAATTTAGTTGATTAGATATTAAGGATGATGTACACCGCTAAAAAACCAAGGCCATTATTTGGCCCATAAGTACATATATATTTTTTGGAGACATACAACTTGATTACACAACCTTTTCCTCTTGCTTACTATTTTGTATTCAATTCATTTCTCTACGAAATCTTAAAATTTTCCTATATGAAAAATGTGGTAGTTCATTGTTATAATTCTAGATCTAAAAATACGAAGTATGCTTCCACTAATATTACACAGAAACATTGTCATACCGTGTTATTGTCCTAAAAATCATTAGTCGAAAGTCTAAACCGTTTTTACAATCTTTTAGACATGATTCGGTACGAATTCCTATTACAGTCCTCCGAATTTTTCCAGCTGAATTTGATCATCATCTCATCTCCACTATATTTAACTCAAATATCTATCTTGGATTTGGTATGAATGCTCATTTATCGACCAAAACAAGGATATCAATTTAGTAATCACCTTCATAGAGATATCTTTTTCAATTAGACATACAATTTGGCAATCTTCAAGTTATCATATTTTTTATATAATTTCAATTTAAAGATATGTAATTTCATAATGAATCATAATGAAAATTTTGACTGATTATTGTCTGTTTTGTCAGTAATAGGAAATTTAGTAACAAAATTTGACATACAAGAGAACATACATTAATCCTGTTTAATGACAAAAGTAAAGTACTTATTTATATTCCTATAATATTTCCTACTCTGTCATCAAAATACCATTAATTACGAACATTACGACACACCATAAATTGCACAACAAAAATAATTATTATTGTGTAAATTGAAAACTGAACCAAAAATAATCCTTTCATTTTAATTTATAAAATTTAAATAAAAATTAATTATTTTCCCAATTTAACTTTTCAAATTAAATTTATTTAAGCACCAAAAAACCAGAAAGTATACTACCAATTTTCATATATAGTAAAAATTATACATATCGTTAAAATTGAAATTTCCCTCATCAGCTATACACGAATAAAATAATCTTCCCATATATCCTTTTGTATATCTCTATAACCATTTAAAAGATAATAAAAAAAAATTGTAATATTCTATTTTCCTCCCCAACAAAAAAAAACAGGAAAACTATTAAAATGAAAAACTTTTTCAATTAAAATCCTAAATATTCATGGGCATAAGAATCACACAATTCCAAAAAAATAAAAAAAAAAACAAGTAATTAGTCAACTAGAATTTTCGTCCTTTCTGAATTTGCTTTCCCAAAAAAAAGAGGAAAATGAATGCGGGCGGAATTGCATTAAAATATTTTTTCTTCAAATTAAAATATAAAAACAAGTTAATTATGAAATCAGTTTAAGTGAAATAATAAAAAATAATAATTAAATCCATTTTATATTTTCTTGTCTCGTAAAAGTTGCACATTTAAAATTGTTATATAAAATGCAAAAAAAAAAAAACAAAAAACGGAAGAAGATTATTTTAATTTTATTATCTCGAAAAGGAAACAATTAAGCAAAAAAAGGATATACTTTCTTAGTACAGTTTATATAAGAAATATCAATGCAATATAAGACGATGAGGGAAAACGGAATTAAATTGCAGTCGTTTAATTAAATTAAATTTAAATATTTATATAATAATTTTTCGTTATATGTTAAATTTTATATAATTTATAAAGTTTTTAAATGATAATTTTTTTCAACTACGTGATGTTGTAATTGAGACAATTATAATATAGGTAAAAATGTGAATTGAATAATTTCCATGTCAAATTGATCCGAAAATAGGACAAAGTTTTGATTTACGAAACCACTAATTCGTTTTCCTAATCAAATTATTCCCATTTCAAATCAAATACTTGTGAATTTTGGTCCTTCTAAAATGTCTTTGGTGAAATTGAAATCATATATTCAGAGATTAAATGAATTTAGAGCAGAAATTAGTTCAAACAGAAAAGCTACAGGAAACCTGTTGTTCAGAAAAAACTGACAGCAAACAGTTCTCTGAAATGGAAATTAAAATCAGCTTTGGAGTATATTAAGTACTTCCGATATTTTAACAATCCAACATGGACTCAATTCACTCTTGCAGTGACATTTTATTAGAAATCATTAAATCAATGACGATTTTCTTGTACTAAACAAGTGTTCAATAGATAAGTAATATTAAATTTGTGCAGATTTCAATTATAGATAGAAATATCAAAGAGATATTATAATTTTTCATTCTAAAATTTTAAAAGCTTTTAACATTATATCATAAAAATTAAATTATCAAATAAAATTTAAATTCTATGATTTAATGGCACAAAAATATAAAATATTCAATTTAAAGGAAAATATTTTACAAAAAATTATCTTTGAATATTCTTTTCTAAAGTAATTTTGACCTACTACAAATTACAAAATTGTGTAAAAGAAATTTTTAATATCCTCCCAAAACGAACTTATATAAAAAGCTTTCTAACCCTTTTAACTTATATACATATAATAGTTGGAAAGTTGCCAAAGAAATATTATTCCTTCTATTAGTAATAATATAACTAAATAAAATATTCCTTGAATAAATCATCGAAATATTTAAAAAGGATTCCCAGAAGGAGCGAAACTATCATCAAGAAAATAATAATAATAACAAACCATACGAAAAGTGATTTATTTACATTGGCTTTGGCATAAGTTAAATTAGTCATTTTACGTTTGAAATTAGTCCAATTGTAACATAAATGAAAAAAAACGAATTTAATTTGAATAAAACGAAAGATGAATTTGTATTTCCAGACGAATTTAATTTAAATAAGACGAATATGAATTGGAAATAGATGAAATTACGAAATTAATTTTAAAATATAATACAAATTTTAGTCTAAGAAATCATTCAAAAGGGATAATTTGATTGTAATCACACTAAAATGACTAATTTGAAACGTAAAAGTACTAATTTGACTTGTCAATTGTATATACAAAATAAAAATCATATATTTCTCCACATATCCTTTTTATATATAGTAATAATTCACTGTAATATTAATTTTCGTTATAGTGTCCTTTTTTCTCTCTCTTTCTCCATTTTAAAGAAAAAATATATTAAATATATTTTATTTATTTTTTTTTTATTATTGTAGAGAAAATCATAATTTATAAATTTACACAGCAAAACCAGCAAAACGTTATCAAAATTTACCAAAAAAAAATGATAAAAATAATTTAATATACCAAAAAAAAACGGAATTATTGTAAATAAATATTACTTTGAATATCCTTTTTTTTAATATATATCAAATTTTGACATATTCACTAATATCTAACGTTTATGTGTTCTTTTTTTTATCGTTACAAAAACTAAATATTTATTTATTACTTAAGCAATTTCCTAAAATTGCTTTCAGGAATTTCCAAATTTTTATACTAGGGAAATTTTTGGTAAAAAAAAAATATTTTTAAATAAAATTTTTGTAATTACTCTTTCACCCGGAAAATCCTTTTCGTATAGCAAAAATTCTATATAAACAAAATAATTTTATTTTTATTTTCATTTTTTGTAAAAATCGGAAGGACAGTAAAGACGACGCAAAAAATTTCTTTTCTTGTTACTTTAATCCAAAAATGAATTGATTTTAAATCCATGGAAAATATAATAAATTTTCCTATAAGGTTTAAATTATTTGTTTTTTTTTTAAGATTTTTCCAATTTTATTGTATTGTCATTTCCCCAAAAAATAAAATAAGGATAATAAGTTTTTTGTTGTTGTTGTGTTGTTATAATAGAAAAAAAAATCTATTTAAGGATAAAAGATGAATTCATTGAAGCAAATTAAATTGAATTTTCTTTAAAAGAGGTCAATGCACATAAATACATTTTGTGTTTGTTTGTTATTCAAGGATGTGAAAAGCTAACTGAAAACTTTTTTATTTTTTTATTTACATTTTTCTTTCGGGGTGAAGAGAAGATAGAGCGGAAGTTGATTTTTAGTTTAAAAAAAAAACAAGGATGAAAATTTTATTTAATCGCAATAAAATATATTTTAAAAAAATTATTAAGAAGAATTTTTTAAGATGAGTAATTTTTTTTTTATGGTTTCAATGGCAACCTGTACACCAACCCCACACTTAGTCAAAATATGATTTCATATATTTTTCATATGATTATCAATTTACCAATTCAATTTAACTTTTTTGATTATAAACTTTAGGACAACTCTTTGATTTCTTCAAATAATTTTTTGTAAAAGTAAATTTCCAAGTATAAATTTTAAATTTTTTGTCATCTATAAAAAAAATTCTATTTGAAACTCGAATACCATAAAAAAAAGGATCATATAAAGTCACAGTTTAAAATTTAATATTTTCCAACTAATTTTAAAGTAAATTTTCGAAATAAAAAAAAAATATATATAAAAAATTGAATCATAAATAGAACAACAACAACAAAAAAGGATATTTTCATTTTTCCTTTAATTTTGATTAAAAAAAAATTGGTTTTTTTTTTTTGAAAAAATAAATTTTAAACTTTTTCATAAATGTCCTTGTGTTTTCCCCAGTAAACAAGAAATTTTTTTTCCAAATAAAATTTTAAAGCCATTAATGAAAATTAAAGGATATACGAGAAAAATTTTTGCTTTGCCCAATTCGGAAAAACTTTTCTATATAAAAAAATTGAACTTTTAAAAGAAAAGTTTCTTTGGTATTTTCTTTTTCCACTCACAAACATAAAAAAAAGGAGTAAAACATCGAATCATCTAACAAGAAAATGATAAAATTACATTTTCACAGATAAATTTTTTTTTCTGTATTATAATGAAAATTTCCTATATAGAATTTTTCCCTCGATTGCAATGAATCCTCCTGCAACACAAATAAACAGAGCCATAAAAAAAGGGATAAAAAAAATGAAAATCTTGCAATTGGATAGAAAAAAAAAAGTGGTCAGAAAATTTTTCTAAGAAAAAAAATATAAGAAATATAATATTAAGAGCCGGAAATAATGCACTCAAGAAAAAGTTTCTTTTCTATATTTTATTTGGCAATAACAGAAAAAAAAAGTTTTCTTGAATTTAGAAATATTTTTTTTCACTTTTTTTTTGTCTATAATAATTTTTTATTAGCAATTTTTCTATTTTGAAATTAAATGGTTGGATAGAATTGAATGTTAAGACATTTTACTGTCCGACTGTCAGAGTAAATAATATAATAAGAAAATATTGGATGAAGTTATTTATAGTTGAGTAGAAATTATATTAAAGGAAAATTAATTTACGGAGTGGATAAAACTTATTCTAACTTTTGAAACCTCACAAATCTAAAAAAAACTTTCCTAATCTGGATTAGTTCCAATTTATTTAAAAGCTAATTATATATTAAAGGATATAAAAATAATTTCTTTAAGTCAAATTTCTGATAAATCAATCAAAATTGTCAAAATATTTTTTTTAGTGTATACTATCAAAAGATGAATGCGTAAAATTTATTTAGAAGGTTTAAAAAATTATATTTTAAGTCCAGGGATGGCTCACTGGGACTACGCTAGAATAGTTTACGGGTTGAATTTAGCTTACGAGCCATACTAAGTCAGGAATAACCACAACTAATGCCACCCTCCAATTAGTTAGTTACCATCAATTTCTTAACTAGAAAGGATATTTTTGATTTGTAATAAAAAAATTCATTTCAAATTATAATGCTACTATTTAATACTATATTAGATAGGAAAAGTCCAATTTCTCACAAATGAACAAATACAGCATCATGGACAGGGACACGCATGTTACAATCAACTGCCTAGCCCTAGGCAGTATTGCAGTTATTTGGTTGATTCAGCTGTAACTGAACTGAGTACCATAAGTATTTAATTTTACGATTGGTACAATATTTAGGCTCACATTGCGTTGTTGCACCAATAGAGACATTATCATGACACAATCAATTGAGTTGTAAGAAAAACTGAAAGAAAATTATTGACGGATAATTTTTAAAATCAATTTAAAAAAAAATATTAGTCTACAAATTGGTAAGTAAAATGCGTGTTTGCCTATAATTTAGCAAGCAAATGCAATGTACCACAATAAGCTTACAAGTCAATCTTTAAATACCAACTACCCAACAAGTCCTTTTCAACATATCCTTTTATTACAACCACACTCATGTCTACAATTTTATATTTTGTACAAATAAGTTTTTCCCAGAAGCAAAAAAAAAATAAACGAAAATATGAAAAAAAATAAGTTGAAAATAACTTGATACCTTTTTGCTAGCCAATGATAAGAATAATATTTATGAAATATACAAGAAAAAAGGACTTCTTCCTTTCCTTTTTTTTGGTCATCCATCTTGGACACATATATAATAAGAATTTTGTATCGTTTCTCGAGACAAGATTTCCTCTTTCCTTTTTTTTGTTTATTTTCTATAAAAAAATTATTTTCTATATAAAATTTTCATTTCGTCCCTAAAAAATTGTTCTACTACCCATAGTGGTGTATAATAATCTTTTCTGTTATATATATGGTTATTTTTTGGTCATTTCATGTGTGTAGTAGTCATCATAAATCCTTGAGGTATAAACTTTAACTTTATAAAACACAAATTTTTTTTTTTTTTTTTCAAATATTATTTGGTCAACTTTAAGTAGAAAATTTATTATACCAAAAATTTTTTTTAATAAATATTAATTTTTAACACATTATTATAGTACAAACCCAGTTTCTATTTTTTTTTTTTGAGATTGTGCAAAGATTGCAATTTTTTTTTGATAATAATAAAAAATATTTTAAACTTTTTTAAAAAAAATTATTATTTAGAAAATTTTTTAAAAATTTTCCGTTGAGCAAAAAAATTTGGCAATGTAAGAATACTTTGAAGAAAGGAAAAAAAAATGATGAAAAATATTTATAGAAAAATGGGAAAAATTTGTCTTTAAAATTATGTAGGTAAAAAAAAAATGTTTATAAGATAAAATTACTGCAGTAATCAAATTTCAAAAGGAGAAAAAAAAAATATTTTCAAAATATTGCTTTTTTTGTTTAGTTATATGAAAAGTAGAAATACTCGTATATCCTTAATAAAGTTTTAACACTTTTTTCTATGTATAATTTTTTTTTTCATAAACTTAATTTCATTCTTTTGGCAATAATTTTTGACAGATTTTTAAGTTAAAAATTAAATTGAAGAATTGTGTTTATTTTTTCGAGATGGGAAACTGATTTTAGTCCTTTTTAGTAACATAATTATTTCAGGCGACCTAATTCTGTTTACGGTATAGGATTGTTTCGGAGTGAACGCGATAATAGACTTGAATTTGTGGTGGGAATTAAATTGAAGAATGGTTTATTTTTTTCGAGATAGTAATTTTTTACTAAATTAATTATTTAACACCTAACCTAATTCTCTTTGTGGTATAGATTTGTTTCGCAGTTAAAACGGTAATATGGTAAGGACATCAATACTTATACTTATCATTTTCGCAGGTCTGGATTTATCCGGCATTTACTGTGGGAAACTATGATAATCATATAGTTGATAGAGTTAAATTATTTCAAGTATTCTGAGGCTAATTTGTTAATCATTTTGAGGCTAATTTGTTAATCATTTACAGATTTTATACGGTTTTTGAATAAATTTATATAAATTTTATACAATTTCCCCCTAATTTCCTTTAAAATTGCTTATATAAAGATAAATTTACTTAAAAAATTTAAATTCTAGACAATATTTTTAACAAAATATAAAAAATAATTAAGTTTACTTATATTCTATTGTAAAATTTCGCTGTCCTTAAGTTATAAAAGGAAAAAAAAATTCTCCATTTTGTAAATTCCTATTTACCTGTTCATTCTGTCTTCATGTTTAAATTAAATCAAAAACCCATAAAATCTTTGATCTATAAATTAAAATAATAATAAAAAAAAAGCATTTTCTTTATTTTAATTAAATGACCATTAAATTTCTACCCCAAAAAAACTGTTCGTATATTTGTCCTACAACTCTTGGAAATACACACGTAATTAATGATCAAGGAACATGAGACAGTATGCAAATGGAAATTTTTACGTTGTCCACCTTATTTCAATGACTTGCATATTATTATTATTTTCCCCCACTTACACAAACAAAACAAAAAGAGGAACTATAAAAATGGAATTTATGTTTTCATCCTGGCCACGTTTTTTGTACACATAAAAAAAAAACTGCATAAGGAGTGGAAAAATTAAAAATTCCAGGTTGCACAAAAACAAAAAAAACTATTTTAATATAAAATAGAAATTTTTCAACCCTCTTTAAATTTACATTTAACTAAAAGAAATAAATTTTAAAATAAATAAAAATTTATAACAAGAAAAAAAAAAGAATTAAATTTAAATAGGAAAAAAAAAATAGATTTTAGAAATAAATTTTTCTATATAATTTCAAACCCTCCTCTCTTACTACCACCCACACATCATTCAACTTTCACTCTTTTTCTCAATTATTTAAAATTCTAAAGTAGACAATTTTAAGAGTCCTTTAAAAACACACAAAAACAAAAACAAAAAACCTATTTTATATTTCAAAAAAAAATTTCTAAATCCTTGTTAATGGTGGTTATAAACAATGATGTTATTTGTGTATATATAGAAATTATTAAAGGATAATAAAGTTTTAAGGAATTTTTAATGTTTTTAAAGTTGATTTTTTTGTTTTGTTTTAATGTCGTCCTAGAAAAATATGCAATTAAAAGGATTTCGCCATGAATTTTGAAGACATAAAATTGAAAAAAAAAAAAAAATTTGACATAAAATTTAAATATATTATGGAAATTTATTTTTTATCAGCAGCTGGAAGATTATTTAATATAAATATTTTAGTATAATAAATTTTTGTTTAATTAATTTGATGATGGAGAGGAGGAGAAAAGAAAATATAAATTTAATTCAATTTGAATAAAGATAAATTTGGAAAATTTGATTTTAAATGGAATAAATTTTATATAAATTATAATATCAGAAGATGATTTTCATTTCCAGAGAAATAATGAAAGAAAATTAAAGGAAAATATAATGACAATTCATTCAAATTTAAAATCAGGGAAATTTTGACTCCACATTAAAATTAAAAATATGTCTAAAATATTTACTTATTCAATTATACTTTCAGGTGAAATTTCTAATAGAAAGTAAATTAAGATAGAATTTGGAATTTTATTATGATTTTGAAATTTATGATTACCTGGTAAATAATGAATTATTTGTATACCAAAAATTTTATTTGTATACCAAAGTTTTGTCAAAATTCCATCGAAATTTATCTGAAATTTTCACATTGCTTCAAAAATATAGAAATAACTTCTGATATTTATGTTTTATGAACCAAATTAATGATTTAAATCATTATTTTCATAATCTTAAAGTTACTTTATTGTATATCGAAAACAATGAGTGCAATATTAGAATACTCAAAAGATGGATCGTAGTTGCAGACTTTCGCATTTTAAGTCCTGTCCTGTTCAACTTCCTCGACAAAAATTAAAGTTTTTTTTTTTAAATGTTTTGGAAAATAATTGCATTTCAAATCAAATTTCTTTAAAACTTAAAGAAAATGTAATTTTTTCATCAAAAAATAGTAAAAGGATATAGCAAGGAGTACTTATTAAATGTAAATTTTAATCTAAAAAGTTGAAGAAGGAAAAAGAACTTAAATAAAAAGTAGAAATTAATAGAATTTTTAGGAAAATGTTTCTTCTAATTGATTCTTCTAACCCACAACAAACCGTCCAATATTTTTTCCATTTTATATGAGCAACACACAATTATCGACGACCATCACCCAATTTTTTTTTATTATACTTCTGGCAAAGTAATAACAAGAATGAAAATTTCAAATTCATTTTTTGTCTATTTTACACAACGTTAGAAAAATGAATATTCTCCTTAAACGGAAACCCAAAAAGAAAGAAATTTAGTAGTCAAGATATCTCAAACCACAGAAAAACATAAAATTACAAAATACAAAAACAGTGTTAAGTTTAATTGCAAATAATACCACACAAAGGACGTATAGAAGGACGAAATGAAAAAAAAAAATAACAAGATTCCTTAAAATTGGTATATAAAAAAAAGCATTACATTTAGCACCTAATTGGCGGCAATACTGTGAAAATTGTGATTGTTTTGCGTTATATAGAATTTATATGTATAAGAAAAAAGAAAATCGTTTTTCATTGTTTATATACTTTTTGTTTGTTTGTGGTAGGAAAATGGCGGCGACAACTAAAGTTAAAATCTTTTCAATTATTATAGTTTTAGAACATTGTCTTTGTGTACATTTAACATTTCTTAATTTTAAACTTATAACAATTTCTTTTGGTCATCAAGGGTGTATGTATTTTAATTCTGTAGTGCACCAATAGTGACAGTGTGAGAAATTTGATGTAAATTTCTGCAGTGCACTATGTGTATCAGGTCAGGACTAGAAAAAATTTAGGAGAACATAATTCAGAGATACAAAAATTACACCTTAAATATTTAAATGAATAATTATATGTACACTTTCTACACCATCACATTTATGGAGTACAGAAAAGTGTAGAAAGTGCGGTGCTAGTGTCATTCTTTTCAGACAATTCTCAGGCCGTTGGCGCGCTTTAGCCTTGAGAAAGATCTGCTGAGAAGAAATCTGCTGAGCGTGGTATATAAAGTATAGTCACAAGAACTATTTCAGTATAGAAAAAATCTGTGTAGGTCACAAGAAATTGGCATAAAGTATCTTTTTTTCTTAAATATTGTTACTATACTTGTCTTCCTTAATTTTTTTTTGTTACAAATATTTTCATTCTATCCACAAAATTCACTTGCTTTTCGTATATTGAAAATAAACTTTTTGAACAATTTTATTTATCTTGTATAGCGAAAAAGAAAAAAATTATCTAAAAAAAAATTAAACATTATTTTAGCAAATAAGATTTTTCTATATATATTTATCTTTTCTTGGTATACACGTAAGTGGAAGGATAAACAGGTAACACAACCATTTAGAATTGTTACATTGAAAACTTTTAAATAAAAAAATAACAAAATTTCGATCAACATACAAAAAAAAAATAAGTTTTAAATGGAATTTTCTAATTTTTTTAGAAGACAAACTTTCTAGACAGACACAGTGTAAATATTAGAAGGTTTTCAAAAATATATATGTTATTGTAGTGTAGTAGATAGTAAATTTATGTGTACATTTTTGGAAAATGCATATTAGAATTTTAGAAAATATTTTACTAAAAATAATATATGAAAAGTTAAGTTTTTAGTTAAGCGAACAATTTTTTATGCATATTTTTTGGTATAGATTTTAAATTTGAGTAATTTATATACATAAAATGTATTATAGAAATCTCTTAAGTGGGCATACTACTAATGTGATCTGGTGTAGATTATTACACACATTTTAAATTATAATTTAACACATAAAAAATTTATCTATTTTAGAAGAAAAATATTAAAGTCACTTTTTCCGGTTTGTAGAATTTCTTTCTTCAGATGGAATTTTGGTATACTCTTTGTATGCCAATTTGAATTTCAAATTAAAAAATATTTTAATCGTTTTGAAAATTGAATTTTTTTGTCTTGTTAAAAGACCAATCCTTTTAATTGGGGACAAAATTAATTGTTTCACAAGGATAATAGATGTCAGTGTAGTCTAGTCTAGTGGATTAGTTTACAAATGTTTAATGTATACTGATAAGAGTTTCGAACAACAACTTAAATTAGAAATATATTCATAGTATGGAAAGAAAAGCTAAAAAAGAATTTTCATATAATCAAAGATTTAATTGGAAAATTTCTCTATAAAAAAATTTAACATATATAGCATTCCAATTTGTTAGTGTTAAACCCTGAGATATAAACTTTAATTTGACTTGATAATATCGCAAAAAATAATCGATTTGAAAACATATATAATTTAAATTAATTATTTTTCCCTCAAATCCTTATGAAGATTCGTCAATTTAAGTCACTTAATTTCACTTAACATCAGTCTCTAATCATTCGATATATTCAATAAATTCAAAAGTTCCAACAAATTTTAAAATTCCTTAAAGAAAACTCAGTATAATTGCCTTTCATATACTTAAGATTTGAATTTTCGTGACAGTAAAATGGGAATAAATTGTCCTGAACCAGTGAAACTATAACTTGTTCTGAGCCTGTACTTGGATAACATAATTTTATTCAAAATTTAATTAAAATATTGGTAGGCATAATATAATTTACAAAAATATAATTACATAATTTAAAAAACCAAATTTTTTTTACGAAAACATTTTGTATTCCTTCTATAAAATGATTAAATTTATTTAGAATAAATTATTTTCGAAAAAAAAAGACTTTTTCTATATACTCTTGTTATGCAAAAATTATGCAAAAATATTTATTCAATATAACATAAAAAAAAAGTATGTTAACAAAAATAACATAAAACGTTCCATACAAAAAAAAACTATAATTATCGGATTGCATAGAATATTAATTGGAAATATTGTTATATTGAGTTTTATGTTGTTAAATGATTATTGCTATATTTTTTACATATACAATTTTAAATAGAATGCAAATTTTTTGAACAATTTTGAACTAAATTTTTCACTATTTCCGTGGGGTTTTAGTTGCAAAATTTTTAAATTTATTTTCTTTAGTTTACACAAATTCATTTCATTCGAATTCGTTGAATTCATTTTGGGTAATTTAAATTTACATTAAATAAATTGAACAACTAAATTAAATAGTATTAGTGGGAAATTGATTTGGCCTTTTATATAAATCGACTGATAAATACACTATCCACGCCATCTCGTAGATTTACTAAATACTAACCATCTCGGATCGAAATATCTTAGCAACACTTCCCTTATTTACCGAATACTATTTAATTTACTTAAAATTGAATGAATTTCAGTAATAATTAAATTTTTAAATTTCATAAAATTTCATTAATCTAAAAAAAATAAATTCTTATCTATAGATACATTTGGAACCATCTTCTAAACGGACATCCTTAAATGAATGGAAATAGTATATAACCAAAAAAAAAATCCTCACGAAAATTTTTGGTTCTATTTATATTCGTTGTATATATACAATTATCCTCCGTTAAACTAAGAGAGATTTTTCATTCGTTTTTATTGCCTAACTATTTTACAGAAAATTATATTTTATATATAAAAAGATCCTTGTTTTATGACTAGGATATTTGTTTTCCAATTTATACATAAAAACGTATATTATATATAATCGGTTATAAATACTCTATATTTTTGATAAAAAAAGCTAGTGCAGAGCACGTTTTTACTCGCTATCATCATTTTTCGACTTCCTATATTTCTTTTTTTGGGAAACTTTTCCTTTATATTTTTACCCACTGTCAATTTTGTATACTTCGCATTCATCTATTTATATGTATGTATAAAGATTATTATTTGTAGATTTATGCAGAAGGTATACGAGCATAAAAATAGAAAAAAATCATTTTATATGTTTTATAGCAAGTAGAATAGAACTGAAGCTAATTTTACTATAAACCCAGAAACGAATTTTCTATATATGTAGAGAATTTTCCTCTGTTGTTCGTATACAATTAGAAATTTTTCATATTTTTAATGAAATTCTATTTTTTTAATCGGAGGGAAAAATAATCATTTTATAAAATGGTAAAAGAGAATTGTTGATTTTCATTAAATGGAGTAGATGAGCATTATGTTAAGTACAGGACTATGCGCTGACATTGTTTCATTCATTACTCTTCAGTAAATTTGTAATTAATAGTTTCTTTCCAACTAAAAAGAAATTTTATGCTTTGTAATCTTTTGAAAACAATATTAACTATAACAAAATTGCATAAAACTGTCTGGAATTACTCAGTGATCTATAAGTCTTGATCTCTCGCAAATTATTTTTTTGAAATTATGTTAAAATTATACTATTTTATAGTCCAATTTTCATATTTACATATATATAATTATATTTCCTCAATGTGGAAAATGAAGATTTAGGACAGTATATTCAAAATTTGATAGTCAGCTAAAAGTAGAAATCATCCTAAAAGTAGAAATCATTTAGCCATAGAACCACTTTAGATTCTAATAAGACATCTAACGAAACTTTTGTATCTCAGAAAGTGAATGCTTCTTACAATCTTACTATTAAATCTTACTATTTCTTACTATTAAAAATCCAACCCAAGGCCCAAGGTCTAATTTATTTTCTTAACAATTTCATTTAACTTTTCAACTCTTACTGACATCAAAACAATGAACTTTAAATTTTTTATATATAACTCTACTACAATAGTACTTACTCTATCCAGACAATATTGTTTCCCATAATGACTATAAACTTTTACATTATAAACTTTTATACAAAATTCCATAGCTGAATTATTTAGTGTGGTATACCAAACCAAACTTGTTTTTTTTTTTGCGGATTTAAACTTAATAATAATTTATCTCTTTAATACGATTCAATTTTTATATTATATTTACGACTGGGTAATCAATAAATTTCATAAATTCAAGTTCCTTATCCTTTTTACTCCCCCTTTCTCCCACCACAAACAATTGGCACTGTTGGCAACAACAACAACAACAACAATAAAAAAAGGATTATTCAACTTTACATTGAAAAATTTACAATATTTCCATTTTTTTTTTTTTAATATTTTTATCCTATATTTTCCAGGATATTGCGGATAGTGTAACGCGTAATAAAGCCATTAAAAAAAAAGTTACAATTTTTTTTTATAGCTTTTATTGGATTAAAAAAATATGATTCTGTTTTTTTCTTTTTTTGGTATATTAAATTTATTGTTACACAAATAAATTATATTTTTCATTTTTGCAAATTTTGTTGATATCGAAAAGAAAATATGAATTTTTATTATACGCGAGATTCTATTACTCGTATATATTTTCTCACCTACAGAAATGGACCAGGAAATTTATATACCAAAAATTTTGAATTATTATAGCTATAAAAAAAATATTTTGTTGAACAAACAACAAAAATAATAATATAAATAAAAAGGATTTCGATCTGAACCAAAAAAAAAAAATATATGGATGGAAAAATGGAGGATTATGAATAAAAGGGGAAAAAAAAAAATAAACCAATGCGTGATTAATTTTTCTTATAAAAATAAAATTATTTTACTATTTTTGCCGATTCGAAAATTTATTTATACGAAAAAACGATTTAATGAAAATTGATGCGACAACAACATATTTAGCACGAAACAAATATTAATGAAAATCGATTAAATTTAAAAGCTTTTTTATAACGTAAAATAAACATTTACACACGAAAAGGATTCAAGTAAATTGAAATAATAACAAAGATTTTTGTAGATTTTGGGTATAGTAATCGCACATCCTAATTTGCAACCATATTTCTGAACCAATATGAGCAACCAATTACAACCAATTTTGCAGGCCAAGTCGACTACTAGCCAACAGTATCAGTAACAATTTTTTTTCTGTTTTGAATTGTTAGAACATTTTGGAAAATGATTACTTTAATTTATTTAATTGCCTATTTCAGATCGCCAAATATAGATGGCCCTACATAGCCCAACCAAATATATGATTTATGTAGTCATTAGTAAAATTTTACAAAATGACCGCGATTTAAGAACCTTGATTATCACAAAACAATTATTAACATCAAATTGAATTTAACAATACTTTGATTTAATTTGACTATCAAACGAAAATTGAAACGCACTCTCCGCTTAGGACTAATTTTATCGAAATTTCCATAGTAATGAATATCTAACAAAATTAACGATACAAACACGTTTTCTAATTATAAATACAAAAAAAATTATATTACCTAAATTTTCAGAAAACATTTACATAAAAAATATTTCCAATCTAAATAAATTAATGTATAAATATTGAAATTAAGTAAATTTAATTGTTATATAAAATAATTGTCATCCCTCTACATCTACACATATTAATAATATTTATATATGTAAGAAAATTTCGATTACCAAAAAAACACAAAAAAATCTTAAGTGTAATTTTGATCCAGGTATCACGTATTTTCATTATATCAAAAACTTTAAATCCGTTTTTCAAGATTATATAAATAAAAATAAAAATATTTTACTTTTAGAAATAAAGATGTAAAAGTCCTGGAAAATTTTATATATAAATATATTTCATATTTCTGATCAAATTAGTCTTTTTACAAATTCAAATTGTTATTTTTTTCCAAAATAGAGACAAAACCTTTTGAAAAAGGACAAATTTAATTTGGAAATTAAAGAATTTTTTAAATTTGGGAAAGAAAAAATTGCACCTTACAAATAAGGATTACAAGTCGTGGAAAATCTTTATATTTCTATTTATCTAACATGTTAAATTAGTCTATTATCAATTCAAAATGATCTATTTTCAAACTAAAGGCGATCCTCCGCAAAAAGAACTAATTTAATTGAATAACAACAAATTTAATTTCGAAAACGGACCAAAAATGTAATTTAGGTAATCATAAATTTGATTTCCAAAAAGACCAATTAAATTATATAAATACCAATTTGGCCAGAAAACGCTATTTACCTTAGGTACTTGTATTTTCCCCAAAAAAAAAGGCCACAGACTACGAAACTATGAAAAAAGCAATGGTAATATCTTAAAAGTGTTAGAAGAAATGAGATTTGTTATAGTATATACTTAGTTACTTTTGTTATAATATTTTCGTACGTGACCATTTTCTATAATCAGATATTTTTTTGAAAGTTTATAATCCTCCGGAGACTAAAAGTGCATTCATTTTCTAAGTCATAAAGAAAACAGAAAGTTTAAAAATAAATAGAAAATGAAAACTTTAAAATGATTGCTAGTACATTATAAAAAAAAAATATGTTTACATGAAGGATTTTTTTCGTTTGTATAGATTTTTTATGATATTTAAACAATATGAAATTTTCCATTGTAAAAAAATTCCTTAATTTCATCCTTTAAAACTATATTTTAAATTTCTTTTCAAACTTGTTACTTTAATTTTCTTTTTGAAAATTTCTGGAAATTTTTTTTTTGTCCAATGAGAATATTTTTCTAATGGTTGTTCAACAGAGGAAAGAAAAATTGATTTGCTACTTTGTCATTACGATTACCGCCTCAAAAGATTAATGATGTACAATATAAATCGTGACATTAAAATATCCTTATAATTTTTATCGTCCTTGATGATTTTTTTTTTTTTGTATTTTTTTATTTTCTGTTATTATATTGTAAAGTAAATTGTTGAGCAGAAGAAGAAGAGAAAAAAAACGTATCCATTTTTTTTATATATTCCATAACTAAGGAAAAACAGAAAATTTAATAATAAATTTATCGAGAATTTTACTATATAGGAAAAAATGTTCATTTTGTATACTATAGTGAAAAGCTCTAAGGATTAAAGTGAATAATGGTTTTTAAAGAGAGGATTTAGTATTTTTTTTTAGTGTTTGCTATTATAGTATTTAGTTTAGATAGACAAATTTTCTATATTTATTTTGATAGAAATTAGTGAAAAAAGATTAAAAAAATTGGATAAAATTTTATTAATCGAATGAGAAATTATAAAATTTTTGGAAGATAATTTATTTTAGAAGCAGAAAGAACTATAGTATTCAGCGTGGAAACCCAGGTCCTCCCTGGACTGTAGAGCTATACGGAAGAAGAATATTATAGTATTCACACTATTTAATAGTTAATATTATTAGGAGTTTGAAATAGCAGAAATAGGAAAATTCTAGTTTGAATTTAATTCATAGTTAAAAAATTCAAATTTCAAATATTTTATAATATACCAAAAACTGATCCGGTGCCTCGACTATTAAAATATAAGAAATTTACACGCATATAATTTAATAACTAATTATTCAGAGCATTCTATGGACGTTTGGTAACCCTGTTTATAATTTAAATTATTCAGACAGATCGAAAAATGTAACAGAAAGACTGTAAAAAGCTGAACTATTCCAATTTTTCATTTTACACAATATTTTGGTTAGATAAAATTTAAAAAATTCGGCAGTGAACATTGTGAAAAATGTATTAGCGTAATTGTCAGCTTGATATCATATCACTCTCTGATCCATACGTAATATATGGTTACAATTTTTACTATAATCTTTAATTTTTCACACTGTCCACTGTCTACGAATGAAATTCTATTAAAATTCATTAATATAATTGAAAGAATTAACAAGCAATTGCAAATCTTCAAAAAAAGTCTGTGAAAATACAAACTTAAATTTGTTTAAAAATTTTCCAATTTGATTAATATCCAAATTATTCAAGTTTCGGTCAGTAACATTTATGAAAAAAGTTGAATTTTGTACAATATAAAGACTATATATTGCATTTTGAATTGAACCAAAACACAGCAAATGTTGCAAATAATATTGAACCATATGTGTAAAACTCTATAAAAATCTAACCAAATAATATTTTATAAAAAAAATTGACAAAAATCAATTAATTAAAATATACAAGTATAGTCCGAAATTTTATATGGAAGAAATTCAACCTTCATTTTTAATTGAGATAGAATGCATTTAAATTACCAAAAAAATTCCTATATTTTCTATATAAATTGAAATTCTATATTCATAACGAAACTAAGTAAAATTAATATATATACATATATTTGTACATATATATACTTACATGAAATTTTAAAATCCTATAAAATTAACACATCATTTTCTACTTTAAAATTGAATAAACTCCTCGCAGAGTCAATTTGTGTAGGAAAATGTGCTTACAATACCAAAAAAAAATATCTATACAATAAATTGATTGACCCTAAACTAAACTAAAGTCCATATATTCCATATTGTCTCCAAAAATGATAAAATAACGAAATTCGAAATTATATAAACAGCTCAGCTTTTAAGGATTAACTTTACTATAGTCATATAGATAGATAAATTTATTTATATTATTTTCCTGATTAAGGGAGAAAGGTCAAAATGAAAAGGAACCTAACAACAACAACAACAAAAATTGATTATTCCAAACATAACACATTAAATCCCATTGGAGTTCGAAACATATTATATATAAAACTTTTACGATACTCTAACGAAAATACTGAATTTTCATTATATAGTAGAGATCCTTTTAAAGGAATGGGACAAATTTTATATGCAAAACGTTTCAATTTTCATATATATTCATTATAGATAACTAAAGTTATTCATTTATGTGAGAGAAGAAGTAAATTAATATATATATATATATTATTTTGGAAAATATCTCTATATGTAATATCCTTTATTTTTGAAAATAACATATATACTTTAAGGATATAGAAAATATTTAATGCACAATAATAAATTTTATACAGAATATAGAGAAAGAGTAATTCATTTATGTTTTTTAGGAATTATTATTAAATGAAAATTGATTGGATAGGATACTTTCGATTAGATTTAATTAATTGGAACTTTATTGATAGACAAATTTTACTTTTTTTCAATTTTTATATAAAATATTTAATATTTTATACAGAAATTTGGAAAACATTTTGGAAAATCTGTTTTTAATTTTTTTGTTAAATGAAAATTTAAGCTTTAAAAAGTTAAATTGTAAAAAAAATTTTAGAATAATATTTTTGATAGTAAATCAAAATTGGGCTAAAATTTTTAGAATATTTACTAAAATTAAGGACTTTTTTTAAAATTTTTTCACAATTTAAATTTAATGAACCAAAATAGAAGAGAATTTTAAGATGATCTAATAAAATTGAAGAATAATTGCTGAAACCAAAGAAATATGAATTCGTCTGGCCCCATAATTGACTTAACATCAATTGCTGAAGAATGATTCTTTCACATAGATTACGCCCGGAATTTTCCTACTAATGACCATATAGACGATTTATACTTAACCATTTAAAATCTTATAAAATTTTCATGTTAAATTAGTTATTTGCAATTAAATTCATTTCATTTTACAAATCTCAATTTCGTCTTTAAATTAATATGTGTTCGTTTTAAACCCACAAAAATGTTTAAGTAGAAAGCTTAACATATAAATTTAATAATCTGACAATTTCATCGTTCTGTTCTGAGGTAACCTGCTGGTTTTTCAATTTCGTTTAATCTACCTGATAAGTTTACTTAATTTACTGATTTGATAAATGTGACGAATTTTAATTTGGAAATTCACTTGAAATTTTTTTATTACCCTAAACAGTATAAAAATTAATCAATTTCAAATTCCTCAATTTTGAACTTTGATACTTTTTATGTAATTAGTAAATAATTAAAATGAAAAAATTTCCATAAAGAAATTCTTCAAAAAACCAACAAAAAGAAAATTCTTTACATATATTTTTTCAATAAAAATATTTTCTTTATTTCGAAAAAAATCTACACAATAAAAATTTTCAATATTTGTAATAAATACAAAAAAAAAGAAAGAAGAAATTTTCAATTCTCCTTAAATCAACGAAAATTTATAATATCAATAAAAATTCTCACATATAATTCCGAAAATATTTTGAATAATTTAATAAATTTTAACAGGAAAAACTAAAAATCATTTAAATAAATATATAAAAAAAAAAAATTATTATTTTAATATAAAAAACAAATAATTAAATTTATTGGGAAATCTTTCTTTTATACATATTTACATAGTTTTTCACCGGAAAATTCTCACCTCTTAAATGCATCATTTATACATTGTATATATTATTAAGATAAAAAATCTCTTTGCGCAATATCAATGTGTTTTAAATTGCAGCATATTTTCGAATTTATATTTTCGAAAATTCAATTTTCCCAACAACAACGAAAATTTTTTAATGAAAATATCCGAAAATAGATTTTCTTTTCATATATAAAAAAATGATTTTTCTTTTATACTATATAAAAAAATTTCTGTAGACTATTCAGTAGACGTCGGATTTTCGAATGATTTAGATAAAACAAATTTTTACATTTTAGTTGTCGAGCTACTAAAAAAAATTCAGTTCAGAGCGCGACGCTTTTAGAAAATTTTCATTTTTTAATTAATTATTTATTAATATTTTAATTTAAAAAGAATTTTGTGTCCTAGAAATTTAATAAATTTTTACTATATACTTAAAAGAGCGATTTTCTATAATAATTTTCAGTGTTCTATAAATTATTCTAATCTGTGATTTAATGGCTCAAGAATGTCTGGTATTAAAAATATTAAAAAAAAAAATTCTTCAATTAATGATAACAAGAAAAACCTTTTCAAAAAATTTTTGAAAATTGAAAATTCTTTAATATATGAAAATTGAATTTATTTTCTTTTTAATTGTTATACAAATATAGAGGAAAATTTTTTTTATATCTATATATATGAAAATATATAGAAAGAAAATAAAAATAGAATTTTGAAAAGAAGAAAAGAGAAGAAAATAAAAAAAAAAACCTGAAAAAAAAAATAAAAACTAATCTGGTGAAAAAAAAATGAACGAAAAATTAAGACCAAGGAAGTACACGCGATGCGGTCAAATCTAAATTCATATTAGAATTGAGGAAAATTTTTTTTTTGGCAAATAATTAATTAAAAAATTTACTTTGTATATTTAAAAACCGAAATTAAATGAAAATTTGTGAATAAAAGAAAAGTAAAATAGAAAAAATTTCATTGATAATTGTGAAGAAAAATAATAATAAAATAAATAATTTTCCGGTACAACTACCGGCACCACCAGTGATTAATCAATCATATTTTTTTTTCAAAACCACTTTTTTTTTTTTTTGATAGTGTGAAAGTTTTTGAAAAAAAAGTCTCAGACACAATTTTGAATTTTATATTACAAAAAAAAAAAACAAAATTATTACAATTAAAATTTTTATTTATTTATAACCAAAAAAATCAAATTCAAAATTCGAAAATCAAATAAAAAAAATTAAATTTCGAATTGGAGGACTAGCTAGACGACCGCCGCGTTGACTATATTGTCGATTGATTTAATAATTGAACACGATGACGTCATTTTTATTTGAATTATTGCCAACATAAAACCCAGAAAAATATTTTACCCTCTCTCTTTCAATTGTTAAATACATACATATACAATTTTTTTGAAATTATAATTTTAATAAATAAATAATATTTTATGTTTTCTATGTTTTTATAATTATATGAAAAAAAAAATTTTTGTTAAAGAAAAAAATTGTGTCACAGTTTTACATAAAAATATGTTCTTTTCTTTTTCATAAATTATGTATAAAAGAATTTATTGTGTTTTTCAAATAATTTGAAAGTGTATGAATTTTTAATGCAAATATAAATATAAAAAAAAATAAATTATTGAAGTCTGATAAATATTTCAAAAAAAAAATTATAATTTTAATAAAATGTCAAATAAAAAACCACCAGGCAGTATAAATAAAATTCGTGAATTTGAATTGGAAAAGGTAAAAAAAAAAATAATAAGAAATAAAATTTTCAAGAAAGAAAAATTTAAATTCGAAAATTCTTTTATTATAATATTACAAACAAAATATTATCTTCCACTTTGTGGGGGTTTGGTTTCCCTTAAACATAGTTATTTCCATCAAACTCAAACACAGACTGCAGACCCAAGAAATAAACTTACACTTGGGTCCTTTGTTTGGGATTTCCTCTATAAAAGATTCATTTAGTTGAATCAAAAAAAAAATGGATTATTCCAAAGATTCTTCTTTGTTGAAGATCGTTTTAGTTCACATGTCTTAACAATGACCTACAAATACTATATGATGGATTTTCGAAATTGATACCATACTGAAAATTATGTTGTGTTGAGAAAGGTGTTACTTTCAAATACGCCAGATATAGCATCATATATTAGTCGAATAATTGGCGCATAATATTCTTTATGTATATAAACCAATTAATTGTCCTATGGTAGAAATCCCTTTTCGATGAATTAAATCAAAGACTGCAAAACATTTATGATCTTTTCACTGAATTCACTTTCATTTGTTTAAAAATTTATAAATGTCCTTTAAAAAGTATTTTATCATTTAAAAGTTCTTGAATTTATGTTTACTTACATATATAGAATTCGAAATCTGAAATTCACAAGACATGGTACATTACATGATGAAGATGTAAATGGATTTTATTCAATCCTTTTATTAATTCACTATAGTAATCTTGAGATGCTTCTCTTCTGCACAACTTTGATAAAAAGTTTTACAAATCATTTCATCATGTTTCCTATTTAAGTATTTTAAGTGGAGTCAAATCAAGAATTTTACAATTATTCTTCAATCTGTTTGAAGCCAAAGACCGCAATTGGTACTCTTTTAATTATGTATCCGAACTATAATTATCTTATTGTCATTGTAATGTGTAAAAACGATTAATTTACTACAATCTATAATATGGTCCTTTTAATATTTAGTCAATTAATTTATTAGCAAATCAATCATCAAAAATACTAAAATATTAATTTTATTTATCAAAAATTCTAGAATTTATTATTCACATTTATCATTTTTTGTAGACTTTTATTTTTTTATTTACTATTTATTTTCGTAATATTTTCTTCAAAATTATTGATATAATATTTTTACCTATTTTTGTTTAAAATATAATATTTTTCTATCTATGTACATAACAATAAATAATGGAACTTTCCTGCTCTAATATTTTCTTCCAGTGAATTTTTTAAAAGCACATGGACATAATAATTGATTAGTCAGAGTGAAACATTTATGTGCTAAGAAAGCGTGGGCTATAATAGGAGATCTTTGATCTTTTATTGTAAAAACTGAAAAAAAAACTATTAAGTTTTTACAAGAAAAATTTATACATATTACAAATTTCATGTTTCCACTTAAATTTTAATGTGACTCATTTATAATATTTAATTTCCAATAAAAAAAAATATATAATTTTCCAAATATTGTTGACTATTTGAAAATAAAAATAGATAAATATAAAAATTATATTATGTTTTTTTTTCACAAAAATTAGGAAAAATGATCATTTTCCATTAATATATAAAATGTTGTAAACAAAAATAATATTTTTGCGCCATAAAGAATTTTAAATATGAAAACAACACTGCAATTTAAGAACATATAGTAAATGAATATGAGTGTACTATGAATTGTAGAGAGGATCGATCATAAATTATTTTCTACAGAAAACAAGATTAATTTAATTACTTATGGGACCATCCATAACCAGATAGATGTCTGTCTGTCTATAGTTTAGAAATTTGTATTTTTTTTAGTCAAAATTAATGAAATATTTATAGTCATGTGTGAAAGTGAAATGTTGTAACTGCAAAAAATTGTGTTAAATGTGGATGAAGTTTTTTCTTTTCGTAAATACAAAAACTTACAACAATTTTGAATTTATATATTGAATTTGTAAAATGTATACAGAATGTAAGTGGACATGAATTGAGTCTCTGATACACAATTTATTCTGGAAGTTCGTTAAAAATTCATTTTATATGAATTTTATATTCCATTTTTACTTCTTCTTCTTTTGGTTCGTCCAAAAAATTAAGTTAACTCCGAAAGCATAACAGTCCACCAGATTTAAATTAGTTAATAAATTAACTACCGCACTACCAAAATCACTGATAATAAGCTGCAAACTTTGTACTTTTATTTATCATAATTTCAATTTCTACTTACGTACTTAGTAACTATGGTACTGAATTCAAAATGAATCGCGGATGATGATGAATAATTCAAAAATTCCATATAAATAATAAAATAATTCGTTTTCCCACTATCGTAATCAGAAAAAATAAAAATCATATATAGTTTCTTAAATGGTAAAGAAGGACGTTAATTACAATACAATTGTATTCATATACCGATTGCTTTTCTCATTTCATTTAGTGCAAACACTTCGCAGTGACTAAATTCTTAACCATATATCCAATATTCTCGGATCAAAACCATTTTTATATAAGCAAAATCCTCTAACTCCTTGGTATCATTACTTTTTAAATGATTTTATATAAAACACTTACAACATTTCGCTGCTCCCACGACGATTTCACAATATATTATATTTTGTATATGATTGATAATGTTTCAATTTCAACCAGTAACTTTCAATTGTCATTTCATTTGTATACTATAATTTGTAGTGGACAAAATATTAGATGAAAATTATTATTATTATTCATTATTATTTTTATTATTCACAGATAACTTTATCCGATGAATTTGATATTTTACAAATTGTTGGTGAAGGATGGTTTGGTAAAATATTATTAGTTGAACATCGTGCTACAGATACTGAAATGGTATTAAAAGCATTACCAAAACCATATGTATCATTAAGGGATTTTTATAGAGAATTTCATTATGGTTTACATTTGGGTGTTCATAAAAATATTGTTACAACATATGATGTTGCATTTGAAACAGCTGGTTTTTATGTATTTACACAAGAATATGCACTTTTAGGTAAATATAAATTCCCATAAGATTTATATATAAACATTAAATATTTTGAATCCAATTTTGTCAATTTTTAGGTGATTTAACGTCAAATGTATCTGATAGTGGTATTGGTGAATTACATAGTAAAAAAGTAGCTAAACAAATTGCATCTGCATTAGATTATATGCATTCAAAGTACATATTTAAAATATATAAATATTAAATTTTTAAAATATTTAAAAAAAATTCATATTGCAGAGACATTGTTCATCGTGATGTAAAATTAGATAATGTATTAATATATAAATCAGATTTTTCACGTGTTAAATTATGTGATTTTGGTGAATCATATAAAACTGGTACTATAGTTGAAAGACGAAATGAATGGTTACCATATAGTCCACCAGAAGTATTACAAATTAAACCAGAAGGAACATATCCGTAAATATTATACATATAAAAATTATATTAAATTAATTTAATTTAATTTGAAAATATTATTTTCCATCGTTTATTTATATAGAGCACTTCCAAGTCATGATGTTTGGCAATTTGCAATTGTAATTTTTGTATGTTTAACTGGTTGTTTACCATGGCAAAAAGCTGCATCTGATGATCCACGATATACTAGATATTTAGCATGGCAAGGTGTTAATATGATGATACCATTACGTCGTACACCAAAATTATTTAAATTATTATCTGGTAAAGGTTCACGTATGTTTCGTAAATTTTTAGAACCACGACCCGAACGACGACCAAAAAACTTATCAGAATTATCACGTTTTTTGGATGATCGTTGGTTAGCTAAAGGTGCTGAAAAAGATATGGCTGAATATGAACCAGATGAATTATGTCCATCAATGTATTCATTTCATAGTAGTCCAGAAGAAAAAAATCGTGTATTATGGTCATTAGCTGAACATGGTATTGAAACAACAGTTGATAGAAAAGCTAAAAAAAATCGTATTAAAGATTGGATAGAATCATCTGTTATATTTGAAGATGATGAAGTAATTTTAATATTAAAATCTTAATTTAAAAATTTTTATGTATATAATATTTATTTACTATTTTTCCTTGTATATAGGAAGAAGATTCTGGTAGTGCATCAGCATCACCATCATCATCAATATCACGTGAACCAGTACCTGGTCATATATCATCAGTTCGTGCTACATCAACAAAAGAAACCCAAACAAATGTAGCTGGTAAAATAAATACAACAATTAAAGATGCAGCTAATAAACATTTTGATCCACGTACTGGTGTTATACAACAAGGACCAAGTGAAATGGGTACAATATATCGTAATCAAAGTTTAAATTCAATAGCAACAACAATTGAACCAAATTCAGGTAGTGTTGGTCGTATAAGTAGTTTAAATAGCAGTTTAATAACATTGGGTAGTCGTAATAATTTAATATTGAGCGAAGGTCAACCATATAATTCAGATATGAATTTAGTATTAGATGATAATAATATGAATGATGATAATGATGTTATATCAAGAAATGATGATTTAATAATGGGACCAAGAATGGTAAATCATGCACGTCAAAAAATTATACCTGTTTCTAATAATTTAATAAATAATATTAATAATAATAGTGATAATAATATTAATATTAGTAATAATAGTAATATACAAAATACAGCATTAATGCTAAAAAATAACTTACATACATTTTCAAACACAAATTTAACAACAGATATAAAAAATAATATAAATAATAATGACACTGTAAATATTACTAACAATAATAATCAAAATCAGATAAATAGTAATAGAAAAAAACCAATACAACGAACAAAATCTGATTCAATTAAAAAAATTATGCTTCCAACAAATTTATTAAATGATAATTTTAATTTTTATGCTTCAACGTCGTCAATTAATATAATTAATAATAATATCAACAATAAAATTAGCAAGAGCAACATAAATAACAATAATAATTGTAGTAATAGTAATAATAATATTAATGGTAATACAACACGTATTGGATTATTAAGTGCTTTTCAATCGATTGCTACAATTTCGGTTCCAGAAGCCAACACAAACAACACCAACAACAACAACCAAATTAGGGAGTCACAGTTTCAAAATCAACAGAGTCAGCAACAACAATCCAACATTAATACGACAACTAACAAAATGATAATACAAAATACAAATAATATTGGTAATCAACAACATAAACGATTTGGATCACCAGTTTTTAATTATCGTAAATCAACAATAATGTCACAAAATGAACAATATAATAATAAGGATGGTGGTGGTGGTAAGCCAAGAACGGAATTAAGTCGCAGCCAAGGAAATTTATTAGATTCATTTAATTTTAATAGATATAAAAATAATGGTGGTAAATTTATGTTAAGTTTACCAAAACAAAATGATGAATCTGTTCAAACAAATACAATTACTATGAAAGATACACCATATGACCGTTTCAAAAAATGAATAAACACCAAATAAAAAACAGAGAATCTTTTAAAATATGAATTACAAAATGTAAAACAAAATAATTGTAAAACAAAACAATGAAATTATGTTAACAAATTTTTAAATATATAATTTTAATTTAACAAGAAAAATGAAAAATTGTATTGTTATTTTAAAATTTGTTAACCCATGATATTATTTATATAATTTTAAAAGAATTATTAAAAATAACATAATTTTAGGAGCATATGATATTGTGCTGAACTTTTTATAAAATTTATCAATTCTTTGTTTACCTAAAGTTATGCAATTTTTTTTAATTCTAAATTTTTTTTCTTTCTAAATTCAGAATTATGAAAAATTGCATAATCTTAGGTATACAAAATTTATCAATTCTTGGTACACCTAAAATTATGCAATTTTATATAATTCTGAATTTATAAGAAAATTTAGAATCATAAAAAATTGCATAGTATTAGGTACACATAAATTTATCAAATTCTTAGTTACACAAAATTTTATCAATTCTTTGTACACCTAAAACTATACAATTTTTTATAACTTTGAATTTGGGAAAGTCGGAATTATAAAAAATTGTATTTCTAAGTAAAAAAAAGAATTTATAAATTCAAAAAGATAATGCACCCAATTTTAAAATTTGATTTTAGAAGTATGTCAACAATTGGTTGTTCGAAGTTGTTCCAAAAATAATAATCAGAAACAAAGTTTGTTTGAATTCAGAGCAGTGGCAACTCCAATTACTTTTCTCAAATTTCCTTCACGAAACTCGCAACATTTGGAATCATTACTCTGATATTGGAAATAAATTAATGTTACCGAACGATAAGTTTTACTAATAATAAACTACATTTGCTAAATTAAATCGAATATATTGGTAATTTCACTTACCTTAATCAATCCCTAATTATTTCCCTTGTTTATTCTAATTAACGGATTCCTAATTCTTAAATAATTGCTTGATCCTACTTTTACATATTTTTCTTCTATAAATTCTAATATTTACGCCCTCAAATAACGAAAAATTCCTCCAAAATTTCTATTATCTATTTCTGTACTAGCTATTCATAATTCAAGTATCTGGTACATATGCGCTAATCACTACATTCTCTAAATAATAAATCATGATAATTCCCTATCTATAGTTTTTTAACATTCCTTAAATATAACACATTTCCCCACTGACATCATTTTACACAATTTCCACAATTTCAGAAGAAAAAAACACATAAATAATTTTTGTCTTTAAATAAAAACTTTATTTGAAGTCCATTTACTTGAGTGGAATAAATCTAGAACTGTGTGTAGCACCAATACCTGGCCTACCGTGTTTAACAGGCTTATAAGATAATGAAAATTCTCCCAAATAATGTCCAATCATTTCTGGTTTAATTTCAACCTAAAATTAAAATAAATAAAATTTATTATCGATTCGCGAAATCCTAAAAAAACAATAAAAATACTTACTTGATTGAATGTTTTACCATTGTAAATACCAATAATAGAACCAACCATTTCTGGTACAACAATCATATTTCTTAAATGTGTTTTGACAATAGCTGGTTTTTCACTTGGTGGTGCTTCTTTTTTGGCTTTTCTTAATTTTTTTATTAATGCCATTGGTTTACGTTTAAGACCGCGCGAAACACGTCTACGTGCCCGGCTATGCATCAATTCTACCAATTGATCACTGTGTAAATAAATTTGTGAATTTTAGAAAAATATATAACCAAAAATTTCTGAAATTATCTTACTTGGGCATATCAAGGAGCTGATCCAAATCAACACCACGATAGGTGAATTTCCTGAATGCACGCTTCTTTTTAAGAGTTTCATCAACCTATAAAAATTTTGTAACACAAAATAAAAAAAAACAAATGTCAAAAATTTTATACATTTTCGTTTTTCTTAATAAACTGAATTTAATGTAAAATTGAACAAAATTGTTTAAAAATTTATTAAATAAATATCCAACAATAATAATAATATTATTTTTAAATAATTTAAAATACGGATGACAATAATAAATTATGTATTTTTTAATAGTATTTTACCTCAGCCATCTTTACTATTTGCAGGTTAAAAAACGAAAAGACAATTTCCGGTTAAACACCACCAAACGTCAAAAAATTAAACTTTTTTTCATATCTGAATCGGCGCCTGCCAGTTTTAGAACTATAATTGGAAACTATAATTGGTAGCACTGAAAAAGAAATAATAAACATTTGAGAAATAATAATCATATAATTAATTGATTAATTTTAAATTCAAATAAAGAATATTAATTTTATTTTAAATTATTTTCAGTGAACTTATTTAAAATTTAATTTTCATTCATTTTATAATCAAAAGTTTGCGTACCCGTACCGGCTATAAACTAACCTCTTTGTTTCGATTCAATTTTATATGGAACAAAATTCTGCGAAATAAAACACAATAAAAAACAGCTGTCATTAATTTGTTTTTCAATGTCAACAAAAATAGTTTTTGTTATGTTTTTTTTTGTTACCTTTTGCTGACGTTTTCGTATTTACCTGTGAAATTTTAGCCACTGTGTCAAAATTTTAACTATATTTTCACAATATAAAAAAAATCTTTAATTAAGAACATTTAAACTATGTGGTTCTCAAAAATACCACTTGGCTAATTAAACAATTTATTTTAATAAAAAAAAAGCTTTTATTTTCAATTTTCATATAAATGTGATGCTAATTTAAACTACGAAATATTTAGCACACTGCTTAGCGCTTACTAGATTTTATTATACATTACACTATTCTTCCGGATTAAGTTTATTTCTATTATAATTTACCCAATATGATTTCAAATTTAGGTCATGTTATGACCTTAGCTAATTCAATTATTGGTGTTGGTATATTAGCAATGCCCTTCTGCTTTCAAAAGGTAAGAATTATAATTTTTGTTTGGGATTAAATAAAGAATATAACAATAATAAATTCATTCCAGTGCGGTATTATACTTTCTATATTGTTGCTAGTTTTAAATTATTTAGTAACAAGGATCTCTTGTCATTATCTTATCAAATCATCTATAATAACTAGAAGGAAAAGTATTGAATTTTTAGGTAAAATAAAAAATATATTTATCCAAGGAATTAAAAAAAACTTTTTTTATCATTTTCAGCTTTTCATACATTTGGTTCATCTGGCAAATTAATGGTTGAACTTTGTATAATTGGTTATTTATTAGGTACATGTATTGCATATTTTGTTTTAGTTGGTGATTTAGGACCACAAATTGTTGCAAAATTATTAAATATTAATGAAGATGATAATTTACGTACATGGGTAATGGTTATTGTTACAATTATTTGTATAATACCATTAGGAATGTTACGAAATGTTGATAGTTTATCAATAGTTTGTACAGCATCAATTGGTTTTTATTTTTGTTTAGTATTAAAAGTTATTGCTGAATCGGAATATCATGTTTTAGCTAATGATTGGATGCAACATGTTGAATATTGGCGACCATCTGGTATTTTACAATGTTTACCAATATTTAGTATGGCTTTATCATGTCAGATGTAAGTAGAAATGAATACCATGATGATATAATAATAAATATCATTTTGGCGGGTAAAAATTTAATATATATATTTCTTTTATTTTTAGGCAATTATTTGAAGTTTTTGAAACCATACCAAATCAATCTTTGGATAAAATGAATACTATTGTTAAGAATTCAACACGTATATGCACTTGTGTTTATATTTTGGTTGGATTTTTTGGCTATGTTGCATTTTGTACTCAAACATTTTCAGGTAAATTCAAATTAAATTTAATTTAATATAAGAACTAAAATCTATAATTTATTATTAGGAAACATTTTAGTGAATTTCTCACAATCATTGGGAAGTGATGCTATTAAAATTGGTTTTGTATTATCTGTTGCATTTAGTTTTCCATTAGTAATATTTCCATGTCGTGCAACAATTTTCTCATTACTTTATAGAAAGGTAAATCAAACAATTAAATATTTTCTTATTTCTAATCTTAATTTTTTTTTTTTTTTTAGGGACATATTGATGCATGTACTGGATACATTTCTGATTATCAATTTAAAACGATAACAATGTTTATTGTTTTGCTGTCATTATGTTTGGGTTTATTAATACCAAGTATTGAAATTGTAATGGGTTTGATGGGTTCAACAATTGGTGTTGCTACTTGTATAATGATTCCAGCATCTTGTTTTTTAAAAATTAGTAAAAAAGAATCATCTGAAAAAAGTTTAGCCCATGTAAATATAATTTTTATATATTTTTAATATTCATTTAATTAGATAAATATCATTTTGTAGATCATATTAGTTGGTGGCTTTTGTCTTATGATACTTGGAACATATGCTAATTTAAATGCAATTGATGAAAAACATTCTGGTATAACAAATCATGATCAATATAATTTTGAATTACCAAAACATATTGTAAATCCAAAATTAACAGATAATAATATATCAGAAAATATACAACAAATTGGTAAACCAGAATTACCGATAAGAAAAAAACCAAATAATAAAATTAAAACATCTTTGGATAAAAAAATTATTAAACAGAAAATTAATCAAGAAATGAATGCCTTTAAACAGAAACAAAATGAGCTTAATAAAAATTTAAATAATGTAAATAATGAAATAAAATCAAAAATAATTCCTGATGATAATAAAACACAATCACCTAAAGAAAATATTATAAATGATATAAATTTAAATACTGTACAATCAATCAATGTTGATAATAATATTAATAATAATAGTAGTAGTAATATTAAAAATAATAATCAAAATAATATGATTAATATAGAAGCAATTGCAAAAGATGAAGAAGTTGCAGCAGAAGAAGCAAAAAATTCAGCTAAAGATCATATTCTACAAAATGCTGAAAATGAATTGAAAAAAACTAAAGAATTATTAGAGAAAAAAGTTGATGAATTGAAATTGGAATTGGCTAAACAAAATCGTGAAACACAAAATTTAGTTGTTGCTAAATTAGATGATATTGTTGATAAAGTTGAACAAATTGAACGTGAAGTACATGAAGTTAATGATGATAAAAAATTACATGATAAAAATAATATTAAAAATGAAAATTTACCTCAAATACCAAATGAAACGAAAATGATTAAAAATAATAATATTGTAATTGAAAATATTGTATCTAAAGGAGTAAATCAAACAAATCAAATAGCAGAAAATAAAATTATTATCAAATCTGAAAAAGATAATAAATTAGATGGTAATAAACCGCTACCATATGAACCATTATCATATAAAACTGGTGAAATATTAAATAAAATGCCTAAAATTTTAAATAATCGTGTAGCATTACCATTGCCTTTATTAATTAATTCATCTAAAATCAATGATGATGAAAATATTAATAAAATTCCAGTCAAACCAGTAGTGACAACCAAAGATGTAATAATAATAACTGAAAAAATTCCAATAAATGAGAAAAATGTCAAAGATCAAGAAAAGAAACAAGAATATCTTAAAGAAATTCATGAAAATGAAGAAAAAAAACATAAAGCTAAAGAATTAGTAAAGGAAAAAGAAAATATTGAAGCAATACGACGTGATATTTTGTCAGCTCGTGAAATTAAAAGTCCAACTGGTGATAATAATAATTTTAATGTTAGACAAAAAAGAGATTTAAATGATAAACATTTTAGTATAAGTAATAATTTTGATAATGATAATAGTAATAATTGTATACCAAATTGTTTAGATGATGTTAAAAGTCAATCATTATTACCACGACAAGATATTATTGATATAAAATTTACTGGACGTGATTTAAAATCAATTAAAAGAAAATCAATTACATAATTCAATTTAGTTTTAATATAAAAAAAATCCACTACTTATATCAACAAAATATTCCTATTTGTATAATAATTAACTAAAGAATTTTTAAAAACTTCTAATTTCTAAAAGTCAATATAATTTTTTTTTTTTTTAAAGTAAATTTAATGTACAAAATTTACGTAAGATAATTTTTATTTACCCAAAATATTAATAATCTTTTGTTTATTATATACGATAATTTTTAATTTTAAAGATTTTTTATTAATATTTGGTTTTTCTTATATATTTAACATGTGTTTTTTACATTTTATGTAAACTATATAATATATGTTTTATGTTTAAAACATTATGCTGGATAAATTCATTATTATAATTGATTTATTTATTGAATTAATTAAATATGACATTTTTTTTTTTAATTTATTTATATAAATATAAATAATTTTTCATGTATATATATATATATTAGTTTTATATAATTTAATTAAATTATATTTTTAACACACAATAATTTCTTCACAATAATAATTATAATATTTTTTTTAAATTTTTTAATGGAAAATTTGTAAAGTCTAAATAAAACTGTGTACAAAATTCAAAACAGGTTAAACTATATTATATCCATGCACAATTTACTATATAATATTTAATTATTATAAACTAAAATTTTAAATAATTTTAAGTGTATAGGTAGCTGTAAGTCGTTAAGACGAGACTGTATAAATTTGAATTTAATAAATTGTAATTTAATATACTAAAAATTCATTTGTTTACTTGTGTTTTCCTTTTTAGATGATAGTTTAACATTAATTAATAAACGATGGTAATTTAAATTAAAAAAAATTGATTTATATAGTGAATAAAATGGAAATAAAATATATTTATTTACAGATGAAGAACACTTTGGAAGTTGAAAATGTTGTATTAAAGATGTTGACCAGGAAAATAATACCAGATTTTTTACATTGGATTTATACAACCATTTTTGCATATTGTCCAAATGATGGTTTATATTCATCACTGTTAGGTAATAAGAATTTCCATGGATAAAATAAATGACATATAAAATTTCATATCCAGCTTCAACAGAATTAGAGACAATTATTTCAGATTGGTATGCAATTATTTCAGGTTCCTTGATTTACGAAATAAGTTTTTAAGTGACTTTCTTGGGTCATGTACGTTGTTAAGTCGAAACTGTATAAGAGGTATTTTATTTAGTTAATGTTGTTCGTTGTTCCTTTTTCTAGCTAGATGATAGTTCAATATTAAATTTGATAATTAACATTTTTATTAATTGGCCAGTGATGATAATTAATCTACTACTTTTCAAAAAAAAATTATTTCATATTTTTCAAAATATAGACAACCATGATTTTTTTTGAAACATCAAATAAAATTCAATTTTTTCTATAATTTCAAATTAGCTTTTAAAAAAAAACAAAAAAAAATATTTAAAAAAACTAAAATCATTTTTTTGAACAAACTCATAATTAAAAATTCAATCTCGATTTATTCAATTTTTTTCTTTTTGGTTTCAAAATTTCTATTTAGCTTTCCAAATAATAACTAAAAATATAACATAAGAAATTAAAAAAAAAAAATATGTACCCTAAAAATGTAAAATTTTCAAATTAAAAAATTCATAATTATTTCATATCATATTATTTTTTTTTAGATATTTGATTATTATTCATCAAAATCTAATCAAAATGAAATTTATCATATAAATAGAGCTGAATTATATCCACATCGAAGACGAACAGAATATTATCGTGAACCATTTCCACAAATTCAATGGCAAACAAATGAAGCTGAACATCCAAAACGTTCATTAGAATTATATGATGGTAATGAGGAATTAATAAAAATTGATAATTGTCGTATATCACCGCCAACATCATCCCAAACACGAATAGTACGTGATAGTTATTTTTCATGAAAAAATTTTAATTTGTTTATCTCTTTTTTTTTTTTTTATGTATTTGAAAAAATATATGAAAAATTATTATGTAATTTAAATGTTGAACCAAAAAATTAAAAAAAAAAAAATAAAATAAAAATAAAATTCATAAAAATAAAATAATGATTTTTCTTTTATTTAAATAAAAAAACCGCACTAAAATAAATTAAATTTAATTCGCTTAAATAATGCATTAAAAAAGCACAAATTAAAAATGAATAATTAAATTGTATATAATATTTTTGTTTTTTAACAGATTCTGTAAAATATATTTTAACATTTTTTTTATTTATTTCAAGATACAAATTGATAAAATTTTTATTTAATTTAATTTAATTGATAAAATTTTGTATTTTTTTGCAAATTGTTTAACAAATTTTTGTATTTGGAACTACTAAATACTAATTTAAGATATACTTACTAAACAAAAAAATAAATGTTTTCTCATTAATATTGTCTTTCTATATGATTCAAGTCATAAAGTACCTAAGTAGAGTAAAAAAATGTAATTAAAATTTTAGTAAATTATTTAAATTAAAATTAAATTTTATATTATTTTACTTCCAAAACTGTAGCAATACTCCATGCTTGTGTACGACATGAATCACGACAATATGAACCATTTGAATTTGTTAATTCGGGTAAACCACGCCAATGTGATGTTTGTAATTCATTTAAATGTGCTTGTAAAATTGTCCTGTAAATAAACAACAACAATTACATATATCCAAATTTGATAATTTTTAACATTCCACTTACCATGTTTCGGCAACAGTTTCTTTTAATTTACCATATTTTGCGGCAAATATTAATCTGGCTCTTAAATAAAAACCAATTGGCCATACCCATTCCGGACCTTGATGATAATTAGCACCATGTGATATTGTCTCATCATTTGAATCATTACTATTATCATAATCACCTTTATATGCCCAATCATCTGGATCTAATGTTTTCATACCTAATGGTCCTAATATATATTTTTTAGCTTGTTCTAAAGCTGACCATGCATGGGCAGTATCAAATAATTCGGGTGCAACAACCATTGCAATTGGAAAATTACAACGTAATTGATAATCGTTCCATGGTTGTGTTGCGCCAACAGTATCTTTATATATATTTGGTTTATTTGAATAACGTACTTTTTCACTACCAACATAAAAATGTTTTTCAAAATTTTCAATTATAATATTTGACCATTGTTTATATGTCCAAGTAGTTTTTTGATCTATATAAAATTTAAATAATTAAAATTAAATTAATTTTTTACTTATATGTTTATACCATTTTTTCCAACTCTTTCAACATGTTTATATGGTATCCAACCATTTTCACTAATCTTATTCATAAATATCAATACACTTGCTTGTAAACCAACTAATTCAACAGCTGAACCATCTCTTGGTGTACTTGGTTTACCACGATTACCAGATTTATCTGATGAACCCATTTTATCCATCCATGTACCACAATTTGCTGCATTACCACCAAAAACAAATCCAGTATCTGGTTTCGTACCAATTTGATTATTAAAACCATTATCTGTCATATGGGCATCAATTTGTGTACCAGCATGACGTTCACGATAAATTAAACCTTGGAAATGGACAGATAATGCTTCTTGCATTACATCATATAAATATTGATCCTATATGTTAATACAAAAATATATAATAAATTTCAATTGCAACATATAATGTTGTGCAAAATATATAGTACAACAAAAATATATCTTACATATTCACCAGGTTTTCTTCTTGTTGATTGATCTGTTGGATAAATTCTTGATACTTTATCACCAAGAATATCTTTACCATTTGGTACTTCTTCGACATATTGTTGAATACTATGCAACCACCACCATACAGCATCACGACAATTAAATCGTGATTTTGTACCATTATCTAATAAATTTGGTATCAAACCGTGACGCAAACAAGCAGCAAAACCTAATATAATAAAACGTGCTTCATTATAACGCCCGGTTAATATTAATAAACCACGCATAGCAATAAATGTATCACGTCCCCAACAACGCATATAACCAGTAGAGAAATGTGGCAGACCAGCTGATAATGTTGTAAAACGTTCTGGTGGTAATGGTGGTGAAAGATTTGGTGATAATTTTGGTAAATTTGCCGAATTACATATAGCAAGAAATTGTAATGAGGCTAAGCCAAGTGATTGGGGGAAAGTACTGCCATTCTTAATGAAACTAAAGATAGAAAAATAAAAACATTTTAAATTAATTCTTCTTTCTATTTAATATTTTGTGCAATTATTTTTTTTACTCTTACTCTGACATTAAATTATAAGATTGTTTAATCAGACATTCATAAACACCATTTATAATTGCATCAAAATAACTTGGTACTAAATATCTTGGTATTCCTTTAACTAAATCAAATGTTGAATTTAACCATTTTGATAATTCTTCTGTATTTTGTTGATGACTTAAACGATTTGCACAATATTCCATCATCCAATTACCATTTCGTAAATTATCACAAAATGGATGACCTAAATCATTTTTTGGTGCAATTTCTGTTAGTGGTGATATAAAACCTTGTAAACCACAATATACTAATGAACCATAATTTGGTATATTATATGCACCACCACCAAATCCAATATCCTTTTCTTCCTCTTCACATGAATATAAAGCACGATTTAAATCAATTAAATTTAATTTTGATATAATATTTTTTAAATCATCATAATTTGGTCCAGATTCATTATGGAAACTTGTTATCAATTCCTGGAGTTTCTTAAAATTACCACGAACAGGTCCATGTGGAGATGATCTACAATTGAATAATTATAGAAATTTCAAAAGAAATTATATTATTATGAAAGTAAAATTACCGAATAGCAATAACAGATCCAGGACGTAAATTAACAAAATCTAATTGTGTCATTGATCCATTAATAATTGATGAATGATTAAATATTTTTGATTTATTCAATGGTATATGTTCATTCAATTCAATAATATATTCATTTATACCATTTATATAATTATCATTTTTTTTAAATGAATTTGGTTTATCAAATTGATTGCCAAATTTATGTGTCATTGTAGCTTCTAATATGATTTCATCTAAACTACCTTCAAAACATAATGAACGTACTCCAGTTGGACCAGCATTTGGATTTGGACTATTAAATGCTGTATGAGCTACTAAAATAACACTTTCATGTGTAATTGGTGAATGTCTTGTTATAGCAACAATATCAGGATTCATTTGATCAACAAATACCTACACAAAAAAAAATGGATTTCTTAAATGCAAATGGAGAAAAAATATTTCCACATCAAACCTGTGAAAATCCTTCTTCTGCAAGTTGTCCATGAAGTAAATTTAAAGCTCTTTTCACACCAATTATTCCAGTTTTAAAATCAACATCTTTATCCCATTCTTGATATTGACGTTCTTCATCAACAACATGAATCTAGAAAATTAGTTAAAATAATTAATATAATAGAACTTAGAAAAATTATCTTCATTTAAAATTACATGATGTGGTACAAGTTCATCATAACCACGATTACTACCAGTTGCACAACATGCCATTGCAACTAATGCTGCACTTGGTAACATATCAAATATTGTTCTTTTCTCAACTGGTGATGGATTATCATGTGTTAAATCCATAAACAGGGCATGAGCAATAGTTGGTGCATATTGTCGTTTTGGTGATGTATAAAATGCACCAACTGGTTCACCACCATATCGATATACTAAACGACCTTCTTCATGTGAATCCCATGCTGATAATGCTTCACGTATTAATGATGTTATACCTAATCGGTTTACGAATATATTATCAGTTGCATCTGAATTTGTGAATAACTCTGCAACAACATATAATTCTGGATTGACTTTTCTAGCTGCATCTAATAAATATTCAGCAACATGTAATGGTGTTGAATGACAATTATCTAATCGTACACCATCAAATATTTTTGCTGTCATTTCAACATATTCACGCATATGAGCCCATAATTCTGGACTATCTTCTGGTTTATTACCAAATCGTAATTTAACACTATCACCCCAAGAAATCAATTCTCTTTTCAAATAAACATTACCACGACCTGGTTGTTCAGTTGCGAAATCTTTTAATGGATCATCACTACCCATTACCCATCCATTATGTGCCATATATAACATACCTTCATCTGTACACAATGAATCTTCAATTTCCTGTAAAGTTTTAAGTGGTTTGTCATCATCATGAGTAAAATATTTCGAAAAAATTGGATATTTATTTGTGACTTTTTTCAATTTTGGACCATTACTATCGACACGCTCATAACGTACACCAGCCAAAACATTATCAATGGCATATATTAAATAACCTTGAATTTCATTACGAATTTCTTCATTCAAATGTTCCAAATGATTACGAAACATTTCTGAGGATCGTTTCAAACGCGCATCTTCATCAAAACAATCAGCATGAAATGAATTAAATATTTCAATAGCTAATTCCATATTAATTGTTGATTTCAAACGACAATAGTCTGGATCTTGTATAATTGTGATTTCATTAAATCTTTCAGTTTTTGCAATTTTTTTTGGTGGTTCACGTTTACGAATCTCTTCAATAAACTCATTAACATATTTATTAACATCACATTGATAAAATTCATGTATATTCAATTTAGTTAAATAAACAGTATTTAATTGATGTTTAATTGATTGTAAATGATCTTCATTTTCAATTAATTGTGGTACACCAACATGTTCTAATGCACCAGCATCAATATCACGACCACATTGTACTAACATTGCATCTAACATAAATGCTGGTCGTAAATATGGACTTGTTTTACATGAATATGTTGCATTTGGATATTTTTTTAACCATTCCGATTCATTTGCAGTATGATTTAATACAATATCACAGATAGAAGCCATCTATATTAGGAAAATATCTCTAGTAGAAATTAATTTACTTATTTAAATATACTATATATATATACTTACACCCCATTCTTGACGACATTTTTTTATTATTTTTTCAACATCATTAAAATCAACTTTACCAAATTCTGGATTTACTTTTAATTGATCACTTAATGAATAACCAGATCTTGAACTACCTAATTGTTGTATTGGTGTAAAATGTATAACATTATATCCAGATTCTTTTGTTACACGTAATTTTGATTCCCATGTATTTAATGGACCCAAACATTTCGATAATACAGTTTGGCAACGTATTGAATCTAATGGTATAATTTTTTGTGCACCAATTGGACCAACATGTAATACTGGTTCAACTTGTATATATAATGAACCATTTGGTTTTGTTGTTTTACTAAATTATTTTTATATAAAATATGTTATATATAATTTTTGTAAAATTTTGATTTGTGCGGGTAAATTTATTTTTTTACTTACTTATCTGAATTCATAAAATAGAAATGATATGTACCAGAACGATTTAATTTAACATCACAACCAATATCAATATCTGTAACAACAGCATATGGATGTACATTTGATGTTAATTTATCACCATTTTTTGAATGCCATATTAATATTCTATATTTAGTTCGAATAAATTCAGTTTTATCTACATAATAAGTTTTTTTTTTTAAATCAATTACAAATAAATTTGAAAAATTTTGTATTACCATCCAATGGATAATTTGTATAAACAGCAATTTCTTTTCCTAAACATGATGGTGATGGATTTAAATTAACTAATGAACCACGTTTAACACGATATAATATACTTTCAGCATTAACGGAATCATCAAACACAATTGATAATGTTTCAAATGATTTTATCGTCATATTTTTAGATTTCTATATATATAAATAAAATATAAATATAAAATGAATTTAAATTAAATTATTAATTAATTTAAAATTATTTTGGTATAATTAAATTAATTAAAAAAAAAAAAAAAAAATTATATAATAATTTTTAATTGAGATTATCTCCTATAATTCATATTATTTTCGTTATATGAGAAACGAAATATTGTAAGTGTTTAATTATTGTGTATAAATTATTTAGAAATTAAATTGTCTAGAAATATAATGATTCATCCTCAAAATATCTTATGTATTATGATCCAATAATATCATCTGTTTAATTTTTTGAATCGAAATTCAACTTTTTTTAACAATTTTGTTGCATGTGACAAATGAATTTATCTCAAAATTTAATTTTTTTGCAGTTACAACATTTCATTTTTCACATATACAAACAATTTATACAATATAATAAATTAATGACTTGATTATTTTCAGATTTGAACTGCACTTTAATGTTGCTGTTAAGTAACTAAAAAAAAACAAAAAATTAATGAAAAATTTTAGAGGACAATTTATGTTAAATTTTATTTGTATTTTTGTCCTTATCAAGAATTTCTATAATAATTTTTGTTTTTTTTTTCTATTTTCGCAGTTATCAATTGTAAAAATCTCATTTTAATTGCCATTTTTGCAACAAACAAAAAAAAAAAAATTTTTCCACTTAATTTTTTTTTTTTTACAGTAATTTAACATTAATAATTATGTTAAAAAAAAAAATTAATTATTTTTTTTTTTTTTCAAAATTTTTATTAAAATTTCATAATTAATAATTTACCCTACGAAATATATTTCCCATAATAAAATTTCTTGTATTTTTTATAATTAAATTAATAAAATTACGAATCCTTTTACCAATATATAATAAAAAATAAAGGAATTTTTGTGAACTTGTTAAAAAATATTTTGCACATTTTAACATTTCCTCTTTTTTTTTTTTTTTAATTATTAATTTTTGGTTCTTTATTGAAGAGTTTTTAATTGCGAATTAAATGATTCTTTTAAGTAAAATTAAATTATTAAATATAAGAAATGATTTTTTTTTTTTGTAGATGATGAAAAAATGTCGCAAAAAAGGTTATCACACGAAAATAAATAATAAAAAAGAAATTTTTAAAAATTAAAAAGAACACAACGAGAAAAAAGACAATAAACTTAATAAAAAAAATATTTAAAATAAATTAAATTTTTTTGATCATATTAAGAAAAATTAACTAAAAATTATAATTGAACTTTGAATAAGATGAAACACTCTGGTTAAGAGTGACAATTTTGAGCGAATATAATAATTTATATAGAATTTAATATTTTTTTTTAATTAGGTATATAATAATTTAAACAGGGTGATTGAGAGTCAAATACTAATAACGATTTTTCTTTTGATAACCTTTTTTTATGTAATTTGATTGTAAAATTTATAATTGTACTAAGTACATTTTGATTTTTACAGCTTATAGTCGCAGAAAATGATGAAGTTTCGTTTTGGGTACAGAAGTACTTTAATTAATATATCAAATTTATCATATTTTTGGTTCAATTATATTTAATTAATTTCAACAATTAAATGTTTATCTATATTTTATTCTTCTTCTTCTTTTGGCAACAACAGTCCGAAGTGGGCCTAGGCATTACCTCTTAGAGGTTTTCCCGATTACCTTTTGCTATTAAACATTATACTCTACTGCTGCTACTCACTAATAAAGGCTACACTACCGAGCATTAAAAATTCACTAAATAAAACTTTTGATTACATAAATATAAATGCTACTTAGGAACAAGTTTATTGGTATAGTCTGGTTATTGTGTATCTGATCCCATTAAAAGAAGTGGCATTAAATATTGGATACTAATTTAAAGTTTTTTTTTTCACCAGATCCTTCCATTTCAAATTCAGATTCATTATTGATACAATTTTTCCTTGAAAACTGATTCCGACGATCGACTACTAGAACGACAGTAGATTCCGACTACCACGACAGGACAGTAGTTTTAATAAAAAATTATAAATATAAATTAAATTATAAATAGATTAACTAACGAAGAATTTACACAACAAAATTACTTGTTTTGGTAAACAAATACCGATAATACAAAATTTACATGAATATTTATACAAGGGAAATGAAAATTAGTAATGCGTTCGCAATATAAGAAAAATATAGTACATGTACATATCATAATTAGTAATTATGCGCCGTTCGCGTTGAAGTAAAGAATAGGATGGCGCCTGAGAGGCGCCGTTCGGGTGCAAAGGGTTAATTCCATTTGATAAACTAAAATTTTGTATCAGTTTTCATCAAATTATTTTTGTATTTTCATTGTAATTGTGATTTTCTATAATATTTTTTCCACACTTATTGGAAATATTGACTAGAATGATTTAATTAATTGATCATTTTAAGGACTATCATAGTGAAAGAAACCTTTTAAGATAAAAGAAAACTTATAACTAATTTAGCCATGAATGTCCTTAATAATAAGGATGACTATTTATAAAATTTAATTAGTATGTATTTCGAAAAATACAACGAAAATAATTAAATTAAAATTCAAAGTATATTTCTTGGTTCCTAAAAGTCCTTGGTACCCAAAAAGAAATGTACTATTGATTGAAACTCTGATTACCAAACTTAAACCCATGCCGCTCAGAAACTGTAAGACCAATTTAAAAAAAAAATTATAGGACATTATAAGACTAGAGAATGCATGATGAAGTCAAAAATTCATTACTTTGCTACAAAAGTGAATCCGGAGATACAGCATATTGCGAAAATGCAATCGTGGTAGAAAACGGATTAAAGTAACCAAAATATTGGATTACTAACAAACCAAAATCAGGAATGGTACAAATCATGAAACTTTTAATCTATAATTAAAATAAAAATAGATCTATTATAGCCTTCATTAAAACTGTCTGTCTACTATGCCATTGAAATTTAATTTATAATCATAAAAAAAGCGGTTTTTTTATTTTGACGCCAATTCTTTTTTTTTATATATCTTCTTTCAGTTCAAAGAACTTTTTAATTTAAAATTCTTCTTTGCACACATTTTTTATTAAGTTCTTCTTTTACTTTTTAATCAAAAAATGAAATAAAAACAATAATAAATATTATTAACTGTATAATCAAAAAAAAACTTGACTCAAAGCTTCAATGTCTCTCAAAATTGTCTCGATTTAACGATTTAACCTCCCTACACTACTACACAACAAAATCAAAGTGTTGCAAGTAAAAAGCCGCGAAATTAATTATGTTATGCATTGTAATTTTTAATTTCTTGACAAAATTCTAAATATAAAAATTCATTTACTTTTAAAAATGTTTTTTAAATTATTTTTACACATTTAAAAAACTTTAAATTTAGAAAAAAAATTTTTGTTTTTAATCTTGAGAAAATGAAACAGGAAAAGCTTTTTTTAAATGATATTGAACTTAAATCTCAATTTTTGTTGCATGAAAAGAAGGAAAAATGGGAAAAATATATAATTATTATTAAATAACAATTATTATTTCTTATTCTTATAATTATGAAAAATTATTTTAAGAAAAAATTAATACATATTTATTTAATTTTTAATTTCATTTTATGAATTATTGAATAATATAGAAAATTGTTTTTTTTAACTCTAATCATAAAAATCATTAATTATTCCATATAAATTTATTTGTGTAAAGCGAAAATGTTGTAACTGAAAAAAATTAACTTCTTGAGGAGATTAAAATGATTTTAAATATTTTTTTTTACATTTACAAGTTTCATTTAGTATTTAGTAGATCTTGTCTGGCTGAAACTAAATCGAATTCTTTTATTATTTTGCAGAAGTATAGTACCAGTGTCGAATTAGTTTTCTAGATTTTTAATGTAGAATTATAGTATACAGTCGAATATTAAATTTAGTTTGATTTAGTCGAATATTAAAGTATTTTATAGCACAATTTAAGTTTCATAAAATTTTGAAAATTGAATTACTTATTTATTACCCTTGTGTCTACTTTGGTAAAGTAGATAGGATATTCTTAAATCGAATTAATTATGACACAATTTACTAGAAGTCCAAATTGTAAATCTCCCTCTTTATCATATACTTTCTAAAATAACCTATCTTACACTTACAACATTTTTACTTTTTCACACAAAAATTTTTTTAATGTAACATCGTAAATTAAAAAAAAATTTAATTGAAAAAATTAATTATGAAATGAAAATTTTTATTTCCAAAAAAAAATACTTTTATTATTATATACTAAATTTTTGTATTTTAATTTCACTTTTTCTTCTAAAAAAATCTCCTTTTTTTACCTTTTCAATTAAATTGAACAAAAAATTTTTTTAATCTTTTTTTTTTTTAATAAAATATCTTTAATCAAATTATTATTTCAGACTGAACATAAAGTTAAAATAATTTTTTTTACTTATGTGAGATATTAAAAAAGTATATATGTGCTTTTTTCTGTAATATATAAACTAAATAAGCTTTCAAGGTGACCTTTAAAATAATATGTACAGCTGATTTTGACATAATATTAAAATTAAATAAAGTTTCTTTTTATTTTATTTTTACTCTCATAATCATAAAACTCCCCAAAGCCCGAGATACTATATAAAAGTAAAGATATAAGATACTCTCTATCTACACACTACACTACACTACACTATGCTATGGTATAGTATAGTTAGTGTACTATACAGTGCTTATATATCACTATCTGTTAACAAGACAAGACTATTTCGTATTCATATTTATTATTTATGTCGCCGAATCAAAGTGAAAGTTTCACGAAAAAGCACGTGCCATGTTAAAAGTTTTCTTTCTTAAAATTTGAAAAAAAAATAGCATTAATTGAGGAATTTTTGTCTGGAAAGAGAGTGGAGGTGGTGGGGTCACACCGAAATTTGTAATTTGCTTTAGCTAGAAAAAGATTGTCGGTGGTGGGGTAAGGTTTATAGACAAGGTGAATAAGCTTTTATATTATTTATAAACTTGGAATAAAACATGTGTGATGTGTCGTGCCTTCATTGCCGGTAATTTATAAAAATAGATAATTTTTACTACCGGTGGCCTTTATACAATTTTCGTTTTAGAGATTTGATTTTTTTTTTGCAAAGTTTTTAGTACTTACCATGTTTAAAAAAGTTTACATTCTATTTGTTGTGTTAGTGTTGCTGTTGAGCAAGGTCAAGACTGAGATTTTTACACTTTATAAACTGATAAAATTAAATGAAAATTAATTTTGAAATTAGGGAGACTCTACTTTACAATCAGAATCACGAACTCTTACAGTAGGATCAAAGCCGTATATTATATATGACTTTGGTAGGACTGTGGAATATGATAAAATTATCACTGTGAATTTAGTATGAGAATTAAGTGCGAGGATATTCATTCAATAAACGAAAAGGAATTTCAGACACAAAATTCATTTTCAAAAAGGAATTTAAGTCTTATAAAAAATATAAGAAATTCAGTCAGTCAAATATTTTTTGATTAAAATTCTTCGTTATTTGACTGAAATGTCTTTGCAGATGGTATCTCAATTGACTGCAATTCTTTCCTATTTCTAATTAAAATACTTTTGTCTTAATCCTGGCCCTTGGAAAATTATATTATCTAACATTTCACATAATTTAAATTATTCAAGGAATCGAGTACTTTATGTAATATCGACCATATACATATGTGCTTACAAAACTATTTCAAATATATGGAAGCTTTTGGAACGAAATTAACACAAAGCATCATAGTAACAAACAACAAGCAAAAATGAAAATATTTTAAATTAAAATCAATCTTAAATTTATAATTACTTTTAGTGTTTCCACAAAATTCTAAATTCAGTCCTCAGTTTTAACATTTGGAATGGAAGTCAGAAAATTTATAGACTTAATATATTGTCGGCTGTGTCTGGTATAGTTACAAGATTAAATTGAAGAAATTAACAGACATTTTAAGTCAAACAAAGTAATTACAAATTGTAATATTTTTTCGTCAAACTTTATCTTAAAAGTAATAAAAATCACGGTTCGTAATTTAACCGTTTCGTCATAAATTAAAATATTAAAAACTCATTTTTAGTTTTTCTTTTTCAATTTTCTGTAAAATATCTTAATATTTTTTTTATTATTTTATTTATTACAATTAATTATAATTAATTTTTTTTTTTCTAATTAATAATAACACAAAAATTTATAATTAATTTATATAAAAAAAAATAATTCTGTAATTTTTAATTTTGTTTTTGCTATTTTTTTTAATTTCATTAAAGTTTTTTTTAATCTATTTTTTATTATTAATACTACTAATAACAACTAATGGTGAATTTTCATCATCATCTTGATCTGTTGTTGATGTTGTTGTTTTAACTGGTTGACATTCAATATCATCATAATCAACTGATGATGATCTTTTTAATTTAAAATTTGATTTTTCATTTTTTGTAACAATTAATGATGCTGGACGTGGTCCTTTTTGGTTTAACACATATAAAAAAATATGAAATTTTATTGAAATTTTAATAAAATTGAAAATATAATTAATTGTATAATCATTTTTAACTTTAAATTGAAAAAATTTCAAATAAATTTCTTTGCAAATTGTTCAATCTAATTTGAAAATTGTTAAATGGAACTTGAAAAACTTGTTGAATTAAATTTTGAAAATTGTTTAATTCAATTTTGACAAATTTGGAGAATCAAATTTGAAAATGATAATACATAAAATATATTTCAACTAAATGAATAATCAATCAAACCTGTATATGATGATTTATTTCTTTTTTCTGGTGCTAATTTTTCACTAACAATTTCTAAATGTGGTAAATTTTTATTACTATTATTATTATTATCATTATTATTATGTTTAATTGATACACGTTTTTCACTTTTATTTAAATTAATACCAGATGATGATGATTTTAATATTGAATCTTTACGATTTGGTATTGGTGATGAACCAATAATTGTTGATGATGATGCTGGTGGTGATATTTGTTGTAATATTGTTGATAATTCATCTAAAATAGAAAATATTTTATAATTTTTTAAAATGGTGATTCATTTTCATATTTTTTTACAATTTTAAATGATTTAAAATTTCTCACATTTTTTTTATCGTTAAATTGTGAATTTATGTGTGAAAAGCATGAATGATTTTAGATATTTATCAGCTTGTCATTGTATATGTATATATAATTAAAAACACACCACCAGCAGCAACAATAATAGAAAAGCTTAATAAAAAAAAATAAAATTTATGTTTCACCATAAATTTTATGTAATTATAAAATGAATTGGCACCCAAAACAAATATATTTATTAAGTATATTTTTTTATTAATATTCACCAATAAGACTATTTTTACACGTTCAACAATTTTCTCTTTCAATAACTTCTTTCAACTTTTTCTAACTCAAAGAGAAAGAAAGACAGAGCAAAATTTTTTAATCTCACTCTTTTTTTTTTTGTTGAGAAAAAATTGATAGAGGAAAAGGTTGAAAGAAAAGTCATTCAGCATTTTTCTTTCAACATTTTTCCCTTGAGTCCGTTTCTCATTTCTTTCTAACTCAAACGAAAGAGAGAATCAACAGGAAAATCATATTTCTTAATTGTTTTACATATCATTCGTTTTTTTTAGATAAAATAAAGTTTGCCGAAATCTATAACACAATTTAAGAGGAAAATATTGAAAGAAAATGTTGACCGTATAAAAATATTGAAAGAAAATGTTGAACATGTAAAATGTCCACTAAAGCTTTTAAAAAAAAAATTGAAATATTTTTTAGTTAAACACATCACACCATTTCTTAATTGTAAATACTTAAATATTATTAGAAAATTAAGCAACTGGGAAACATGCATGGCTAAAAGTTGGGAATAAATAAAACACAATTTTATTTTACTATAATATTTTTTTTTTTCATATTTTTTTCATTTGAAAATTATTAATTTTTTTTTCCTTATTTAGATTTTTTTTTCATAATTCGTCAAATTATGTTTTTCTTTTTTTTCAGTTACGTAATTATTAATTACCAAGAAAAAAGAAAACATGCAATAACGAATTTAATAATAAATATTTTTCTAATTTTTAATAATTATTAATTAATTATTATTGGTTAGTAACAAGATAATTTTGATTATACATTATAGATAAATTTTTTAATAACATCACCAAAAAAAAATTTAATTTTTTACAATTATTTTTATAATAAATTGATTTTTTTTTTTGTCTAATTAAGCAAATTGATTTTTAATTTTTATTATATAAATTAGTTTAATGATTATTTTTAAGTACCCAAGGATTATTTACGTTAGCAAGAATTTAAGTACATTATAATAACAACCAAAATTTAAAGAATATTATTTAAAGTACCTACCGCATATTTAGTTTAATATTAAATTTTTCTAGTTTCAACTAATATAGAATTACGAATTCTTATTCAGTCATAGAGCAATTTCTATGATAATACTAAAATTTATTCATTAATCCAAATAATTTATACTAATTTTGAAATTACTAGATAGATTCTACTAATTTTGAAATTTAGTGGATAGTATCTTCAAATTTGTACTAGTTTAAAAATAGGTTTTGCAACAAAAAAAATTGAAGAAACTAGAAAATGTCTATTAGTTTCTTCGTAATTTCTTCGTACGATACAAGTTGCAGATAATTTTATGACCTGTTTATTTGTCCTGTCCAATATTCTTTTAAGCATTACAATTAATAATCAAAATTTTTTAATTAATTTGCTAAATAAAATTATCATTAAATTATTGATCATAGTCAATAATTTTTGCCTTAACATAATAATTTAATAATAAAAAATTTAATTTCCCAATTAATTTCAATGAAAATGAATTAATTTCATTTAGGTAAATATTTTATCGGGTTGTGGAAATAACGTACCCAAAGAGAAAATAAAATATTCAAACCAAATTTGGTATTGCGAAAAGATTAAAGGAAATATCAGTTTTTTCATTGGAAGAAGTATCGTCCAAATTCTCATTGTAATTTTTTTTATGAATTTTTCCATATTCTCTCTTTAGAGCTTTATTTCCAGGAACAATTTTATACTGTCCTTACAATTTATACTATTTAACAGACTTTCCATTAATTACGACAATTTCACAGAGCCAAAGACAATAATTTAACTCAATTATCGTAGGGAAAGGGAGGGAAGCGACAATATAAATCACTACAAATTTTAAATTTCTTAAACTACAAAAAAAAAATTGTCTTAATTAAATTAATTATTATTATAATAATTTTTTTTTTTAATCTTATAATTTGAGAAAAATAATTAAAATTTACTTTTCAAATTTTCATACAATAATTAAAAATCAATTTGCTTAATCATTTGTGAGCCAAAGTAAAAATTTTATAAACTAAAATTTTTAAATCATAGAAAAATTAAAATTAAAAAGAACCAAAAAGAAAAACAATAGAAAATTATAAAAACAAAAATTACCAAAATAGAAGAAAATCGGAAACCGAAAATTTCAAATTAAGAGAAAATTATTTTACATTTTTCGTTTTTAGGAAATTTTGTATATTAAAAACAAAAATGGATTTAGTAAATTGTGTAAATTAAAATATAAATTTAAAGCTTGTTTTTTTTTTAGCATTTTAAAGTAAATTAGAACAGAATTACATAAAACAACAAAAAAGTTTAAAAAAAAAAATTTAATGAAAATATCTTTCATTTTTTTTGAATATGATGATAATTATTATTTTTCTGATTTTCCTCTTAAATTCTCTCCATTATTTAATTTTCTTTCATTTTCAATGTTTATAAATATATATAAAAAAAACAATATTATAAACTAGTATCATCAATATCTTCACTATAAGGCATTATAATTACAGTTGGCATTGTTTTATTATCATCAAATTTATTAACTAATGTTACAGTTGTTGAAATTGGTGTACCAATACCTTGTGTAATATTATTTACTGTATTATTACAATTATTATTATTATTATTAATACTATTATTACTATTACTATGATTATTAACACCAAAAAGCATTAAACTATTATTTTGATTATTTAAATTATTAAAATTATTATAACGATTATTATCATCACATGGTGAACCAAATTCAGAACTTTCACGAATTGGTGCTAATTGTTGTGCTAACATCTCACCTGTTGGTAATCCAGATGGACTTGGTCTTTCACAGCTAGCAACATCTTCATATGCTTCTTCATTTAATGTTGATAATGCACCACAAATCATTTGTTCTTCAAGTGTTACCTAAAAAAAAAAAAATTTCCAATATTTTTTTGGAAATCAAAAAAAAAGAAGAAAGAAAGAAAGTTTTTTTTTAGAAATTTTTCAAAAACAAAAATTATTTTTTTGGGAAAATATTTTAATGAATAAATTTTTATGATTTCAAATTTGAATAAATTCAAAATTATATGCAATAAAAATAAAATACAAAACAAATGCAAAACATACAAAGCAATATTTATGCTTATAATCGAATAATAAATTTAAATAATCTTAATAACTATTATAATTAAATGAATTATAATTTTCAAATAAATTATGCCATTTTCAATTAAGTTTAATTATTAAATAGCTTTGTTCAATAACTTAATATTTAGAAGCTAAGTTGAGTTGAGTAGAACAGAATAGAGCAGCAAATTAAGAAATTTCGTTGAACGACATTCGAAAAATTCTAATCATATAAGTAAATATTCTGCAAATTCGACAAATTTAAAGGCGACTCTTACTTTGATTGAAAAGTTAAAAAGTTATCTGATCTAAAATCTTCTAATATAATTTCGTCGGTTAAGATACATTTAGAGTGACTACAAATATGGGAAATTACACAAAGAACATTAATTTACTAGTATAATTTTATTTACTATTAATTACGTTATCAAATCATTGAACAAATTCTAATTTCGATTTGGGAATAATTACATTTTTAGTTGGCAATATTAAAAGTAAAATATTTTCTTCTAATGGTTGTCTCACAGCATAAATTTGAATAATTTATATTTGAAAATATTTTAATAGCAATTAATCCTATATAAGACTACTGAGACCACAATTCTAGTAGCTTAGCTGAGATTCTCTGTTTATCTATCGAATCGAAATTACAATTATATAATAAAAATCATTTAATTTCGTATATGAATCATTAATTACTCGATTTCACTATTATGATCAACTGAAAATTTTGAATCAAGTGGAAATAATTGAAACTTATCAATAATAAATACAAAAACGAAAAGGACTGGGATCTCAGTAGCTTAGTGTGCTAACGACGAGTAGACTATTAGCTGAGATTTCCCGGCCAAGACCTACTTAATTAAGAAAATCAATCTAAGATCTGTAGTAGAAACACTAACGGTTGAGGAGGTTTAATATAATTAAATATGAAATAATAACAAGAAAAACTACTAAAGAATTGATTTATTTTTGGAAGGAAAATGCAACTTCAACAACAATTAATAAAAATAATTTATAAAAAAATTTTCTTACAACATCAAACAAAAAAAAGAAAATTTAAATTTAAAAATAATTTTTTTATGTAACACTTTGAAAAAAAAAAAAAATTGCTATATATAATTATGAAAGAAACATCCATACATATACATAATAAAATAGGTAAAATGAAATGTATATGTGATTTTTACCTGTAAATAATCGAATTCATGAACTTTTGGCTGCATAAAATTGATTTTTTTTTTTTAATAATAAAGAAAAACATAAATAAATAATATTTTTGTTGTTGTTGTTAAAAAAAAATGAAGAAAAATTATGATTAAATTTTAAAAAGAACTCAGCATAAAAAATGCATTTATGATTTTTGATTTAGTTTTCTAATATATTATATAAAACTATATTAAATGTAGATTTCAACAAAACTTTTTAAAATACTTACTTGTTTTTCCATATGACTTGAATTTTTTCTAACTGATAATTGTGGTCCTAATAAATTTTGTGAATGTGAATCTGTAATATCTTGTTTATTATTATTATCAGATTTTTGTATAATTGGAATTTTTGTATTTTTCTTATTATTATTTATAATTTGTTCACAATTACGTAATGTTTGTATTAGTTGACGGAATAATTCCCAATGGCCAAAATTTAAATCTAAAATCTATAACAGAAATTATTTTTGTTTAGTATTTAAAATTTAAAAAAAAAATTTTAAAAATAATTTTAAATTTTGAAATTTTATGGACTGTTCGTTGATTAAAACTAAATAGACTTAAGTTGATTCTAAGGGTAAAATATTTGTAGTTTAAGACTAATTCATAATTGCCAACCAATATGATTCGGTTTGTCCAAAAACTGTTAAGGATTTGTCCAAAACTGTTTTGAATAGTTGCGAGTCATTTTTATAGTTTTGATTCAAACGAACAGCATAGCTTTTACATAAATATTATAATATAAGTAAATTACCGATTTTAATTCATTAAGATCACAATGTTTAAGTACACGACCGGTAATTGAATTAGCAATTAATATTGGTTTTAATTTTGTTAATGATAATTTTAAATCATCAATTTTATCAATTAAATTAATAACACCATCAACTGATAATTCAGTTAAATTTAATTTTAAAATATCATCCTGTAAGAGAAACAAAGTTAATAGAAATTAATAAAAATTATCAAAAAAACAAAAATATTTACTGAAAATGCTGCAGATTCAATTGGTATTAATGATTGTGAATTTTGATAAAAATTATTTAAATCATTTTTAATTCCATTTGTACCTAATTGTTGATTATATATTGTATTATCATATATTGGATATTGTATTGCTGCTACTGTTGGTGTTGTTATTGTTTCTGGATAAAATCTTTGTTGTATATATGGATTATGTAATGTAATACCATTTTGTCGTATTGTTGATGTTAATTGTGGTTTTGCTTGTATAATAATTGATTCTTCATCATCAACAGCTTGTTGATCTTCTTTTAAAACTTTACGTAAATATGGATCTAAATTTATTGTAAATGGTAAAAATATACGTAAATCAGCAACTAATAAATCTGATTTATGTAATTGTAAAAATGCATCTAATTTTCTTTCATCACGATCTAATTCTAATAATGGGGCAGCTTCACGTAAACATGATAATTTTGGATGAGCTCTGAAATTTTGAAAATTTATTTTAGGTTAATTTTTTTTTTTTAATATATACAAAAAAAAAATACTTTTCATAAACACTTTGTAATGATACATTATCATCTAAATTTTCACCACTTTCATCATGTTGTAATACAATCATACTAGCACGTAATGGCCATTGTTCTGTTAAATTTATCCATGAACTTAAACGATACCAACTAAAATCTATTTGGAATGCTTTTAAAAGACGAACTACAAAAAAGAAGAAGAAGAAAATTTATTGTTAAGATTATAAATTACATTTTTTTTACAAAAAAAAAATTACCAGTAATATAAATAACATTCATTAATCTTCTCATACTTTTTGGATTAACAGCACTAAAATAATCATCTGTTAATATAATTTTTGATAAATCTAATACACCTTGGGGATTTTGTCCTAAACGATGTAAATTCGAACCAATTGAACTTGCTACCGATTCAGATATACGTAATTTCTTTGAACCACCGCGATTTGATTGATGCGGTTTTAATTTCTCTTGGGATGACATTATTTCAGATGCATTTGATAAACGTCGGGCAGATACTGAATGACCAAGTGTTGGTTCATCTGATTGATATTCACCATAACTACGTTTAAAGGCTAATGCTGTCATTTGGGCACGTTGTACTTTACGTAAACCCGAATTTTGTAAATAAACTGGTAAATGGACTAAATTACGTAAAAAATCATGACCACCAATACCACCTTCAGTAAATAATCGTCGGCTATTTGCTTCAGCAGCTTTTGCAATTACATGTGGATCAACGGCTATTAATAATACAAATGGACGATTTGGTGATGATAATAATGTTTGTACAGAATTTAATACAGATAATATACGTTCGGTATCACATGAATCTAATGCATCGATAACACCAACTAAACGACTTTGTTGACTAGTAAATGCATCAAGACATTTTATCATATCTGTCATTACAGCAACTTCAGCACCTAATGCTGTTAATGGTGCACCTTCACTACTTATAAATGATTTACGTAAATGTCGACCTTGTGAGATAAATAATGATTTAAGTACTTTTGCCCATATATGTAAATTTGTACAAATTGCTGTGACTAGTAATGCTGTAATTACATAGATTGAAACTAGAAAATTTTCTCGATCACTTTCCGGTGCATATGTAAAATAGCCAACCACTAATGCTATACCAACGGAAAATGTTAATAATCCTAATTCGAATATAATGAAAATTGGTAAACAACACATACGACGCCATTTCCATCCAGCCGATGATTTTAATGGTTTCGGTCGGAATGCCCGATATAAACGTGTCGACAACCAACCATAATGTGATTCAATTTCTTCAAATAATAATGCTAACATATGACCGACAGCACCTTCACCCGTTGGCGATGCACTACTTGCCTCAGCAAAATGAAATCGTACTGGTTTAGCTTTTGAATCACTTTGTCCGCCAGGCGGATGACAAAATGCCACTTGAAGTATTAAACGTAATCGGCCCAAACGTTTCATAATACCATGATAAAATGAATATGTCCAATATACATCATAACGATTGCTAGCATACTTAATAGCTATTAATAACATATAAATAACTGTTAAAAATGTAAAACCAGTTAATATACCCCAAATTGCTGACCATGTAACTAAACCAACAATCATACCCAATAATAAAGCAATATGTAATATAATTACAAATAATAAACCACTTGATTTTATTGGTGGTTCAGCCCATTGTTTAGCAAAATTATTCATTTCTTCACGCAGTTTTGTTAACAGAAAACTTTTTCCACTGCCCCATTTCGCAAATAGCCCAACAGTAATTGGTGTTGTCAGTGTTGGTTCACTTAAAACATCTGCTAATGCTGATGAATATAATTCATAGCCTAACATACCTTCAGAATCTTCATTTGTATTCAAACGTCTGGCACCAAACACTTGTCCTAAAATTGTTTTCTGATGATTTGTATCTATTGCATATGGTGTTTCACCAGCTTTATTTGCTCTATATAACAATTGACTATTTTTTGGATTACGTAATAATGCTTCAACAATTGCTTTTGATCTAGCACGCATTGCAATATGTAAACATGTATCACCACGTTTATCACTAGCACTAACTTTTGCCCGACGATCCAACAGCATTTGTACAATTTCTAAATTACGATTACGTACCGATCGTAATAATGGTGTATCACCATCTTTTGTTGATGCTTCTAAATCCGGATTTGATGATAATAAATATTTAACAATATTTGTATGTCCTTTTTCCACAGCTGTATATAATGCTGTTTTACGTTCTTTACCCTGTATATCAACATCAGCATGTTTTTTTAATAAACTTTCAACAACACCACGATGACCACCTTTAACAGCATGTATTAATGGTGTATCACCAGCACGATCTTGTATATTTATATATGAACCATTAGCCATTAATGCTGTTGCAATTTCTTGATAACCTTCACGGCATGCTATCGATAATGCTGTCATACCATCTTTATCTAATGCATTTATATTTGGTTTTTTTTCAAGTAATGCTGAGACACATTCAACATGACCACCACATGTTGATACTAATAGTGCTGTCCATGAATACATACCAGCTGTATCAACATTAGCACCAGCCCTTAATAATATATCAACAATTTCCGCATTACCTTTACGACATGCCCATACTAGTGCTGTTGTACCATATTTATCACCAACATTTACTTTAGCACCACGATGTACTAATAATTTAACAATTTCAGTATGACCACGACCAGCTGCCCATAATAATGGTCCTAAATGATAATTACCATGTGAATTAACATCAGCACCTTTATCTAATAATAATTGTACAATTTCTGTATGACCTTTATATGATGACCACATAAGAGCAGTCCAGCCACCCTATATAGAAAAAAATTGATAAAGTTTTGTAACGTGTACGCACTTAGAAATTAATTTATTAATACCATATCTCTGTGTTCAATATCAGCACCATGATCTAATAACATTTGTACAATATCAATATGACCATATTTTGCAGCACATAATAATGCTGTCCAATTATCTAAATCTTCAGATTGTACATCAGCACCACGGGCTAAAAATTCTCTAGCAAATGGTGTTAAACCACGACCAGCTACAACCATAAGTACTGTGGTACCATTCTAAAATATAACAATTACAAAATTGATTCAAACAAATATTTTTTTTTTTGTATATATATGCAATAATATATTACTTCATCGCGATCATCAACTGGAAGATGTCGTGTATCTAATACAGTTTTAAGTCCAGATAAATCATTTGCATCAACATATTGTAAAAGTGCTCGGTGACCAAGTGAACCCATAGATTCTCCACTACGATTAAGTGCCTATATAGAATAGAAAATTTAATTAAAGATTAAATTTTGTTTTTTTTTTTTTTTTTTTGATTATTTCCTTTTTTTATTTAACATGGCAACAAAAATTCCAAAAAATTGGCAGCTTTTGAAAAAAAAAAATACAAATCAAAAACTTTCTAAACTATATAGAAAAAAAACTACAAAAAGTTGGACTACTAAAAAAATAAAATGTTATTTCAAATTTAAATCGTCGAACAATTAAATTATGTAAAAAGAAAACTTTAAAAACATATTAAAACATTATTTACTTACTCATAAAATCATAATATGTATAATAAAAAATGTTTGTAGATAGAATTTAGGTTAATATAATATAAATTTTTTTTAAAGAAATTTTCAAATTTCATAAAAATCAATTTTGTAATGTTTAAACTTTTTTTTTTTTAAATAAATATGTAATTACTTATTAAGAAAAATTTAATGTTCTCTTGTCAATTAAAATTATAAAGTTTATGTTTTGATTCGAAAAGTTCAACTAATAAAAACAAATTACTTATTATATATAGATAAGACAAAATTTAATTATCAAAGTTTAAAGTGATATTTAAACAGATTTTAATATTAAATTTACACTGATTTACTTATGGTAAATAAAATATACTTGAATTTTATAGTGAAATTTAAATTTGTCGCCAGACAACTTCACAAAAATTAATCTAAGAAATTGTAAAATATAAGGACGATCATTTGAATTACAAGGATGACATACCTTATCATTATTAAATTAGAGGGGCTATCATCACAAATATTTTAGAATATTCCAATTTAAATTGTCATTATTATCGTTGGTATTTTGAAATTAAACCATATTTAAGTTTTTCAAAAAATTTCTATATCAAATTTCCAAGGATAATAAATTTCTAATGTTACAATACAACATTCCTTTACTATCAAATTTCCAAGGATAATAAATTTCTAATGTTAAAATATTCCTTTACTGATGAATGACTTCAAATTCAACATTAAGACAATCAAATTTCTAATGGCAACATTCCTCTGATTTCCATAGAAAACCACAACCAATTCAAAATTGATTCTACATATTGCAAATTAATCATCATAAATCGAAATTGCATAATCAAAAATTCTATTTCCTCTACAGTAATATAAGAAATTTTTGAATTAATTGTACAGAAATAATTGGAAAACTCTTATCATTAATAAGCGATTGTGTAGTATACTTCGTACTTGTAATTAATTAAATTAATTACACAATAAAAATTATTATCTAATTTTTTTTTTAAATAAGCATTAAAAATTAATCTAAAAATAAATATAAGTATTTATTTAAAATTTAATTTAGATTTTGAAATTAAACAAAAAATGATTTTCTAGTTTAAATTAGATTTTTTTTTATGTAATTATGTAAATAAATCAATTTCGTCATTTTTTACATTATATACTTTTATTAGGCTTTTAGAAATGTAGAATTAGAAAAAATGAGTAATAAAGTTTAGGCAAGTCCATTTACCACATTTGTAATTTCTGTTAATTGGTTAAAAGATGATATTTTAGAAATTAGAAATTTTTGGAAAATCTTATAGCAAAAATTTTTTTTTTTTTAGATAAATATTGGAAAAGTCAGAAATTGAAATGGAATAAAATTATTTCATTGATTTTCAGTTAAAATTAATCTTTTTACAATTCAAATTTGTTAAAAATTTCAATTTCAAAGTCAATTAAAAATTTTAATATACCAATATATTTGCTATGGTTCTATGCTTTAATTTAAAAATTGCACATATTAAAAACTTTACTATAATTTGACTTATAATTTAAAAAAAAATATGTAAATTAAATTTTTTGCATATTAAAAAAGGAGGAAATTTTTATTTGATTTTCATAATCGAATAAATTTAAGGAAATGTAGAAACAATTGCAATACGAATGACAAAATATTAATTATATAAAATTATATGTGAAAATTTAAATACCAATTTAAATAAAAGTGAAGGAAAAGTGACGACTATAAAGTATTTTAATTACAATTTTCTATACAATTTATAATCATTAAAAAGTCGTTACATAAATATTTAATATTATTTGAGGTTATGAATGAGGAAAACGAATAAATTTTCTTAAAATTATATTCAATAAATTTATTCAGTGTTTAACAAAATATTTGTATATGCGGACACTTGTGGCAATCATATTCAGAAAATTTTTTTTTTGAATTAATTCGAAAGATTGTATCCAAAGACTGTACTAAATAATCTTTGGTATAATCCTTCACTGTAGTAGATAGTAGTATAGGACGAAATTATCCTCAGTTTGTCAAAATAAATTGACAAACTGAGATTTCACCTAAAATTATTACTAAAGTAATGAAAATTCTATTACAATTTGGACAAATCCCTGTTCTGTAAGCTATAAAAGCAGAAAACAGACATTACAAAATATCACAAACCATTTAACGATTTAACCGGTCCGCAATGAAAAAATATATTGCAAGGCACTGATTAAGATATAGTTTAAATATTCAAAATTTATTAGCATATTTTGTTAAGTTGGTTGGTTGGTTCATATTTCTAAGTTACATTCACAAATATTCAAAAAATCATTAATTTTGAAAAAAAAAAATTTAATTAATTTTAATATTTCTGAATCATTAGAAGTTAAAAAAAAATTCCATTTATTGTAAAATTATTCATTTCATTTATTGATTCATAATTAAAATGAATCAATACAAAATAAAAACAATTCTATATTGGCTCATGAATAATTAATTTAATGGAACGCAACAAAATGTCATTTTTCTAAAAAGTTCATTATAAAAAACCCATGAATAAGTAAACATAATTAAAAAATTCAAATTTGACTAAATATATATAAAAAAAAACTAGTTTGATTTTAAGTAGTTGTAGTTCACATGGTCTAAAGTTGTAATACAAGTTACAAATGTTATCTATAAAATTACAAGATTTCTGGTAAAGAGAGTGTGCCAAAAATTGTATATTTAAATATATTAAATTAAAAGTTAAGCTTAAAAATGAATCACAATATTAATTAAAATTAAAAAAGCCGTAGACAGTTCATAAAATTGAATCAATATTTTTGCAAAACTGAATTTTGATATTGTAAAAAACATCATTTGTGGGGGGATACATGAGTAAATAGGATAAGATAAATAAATAAATTTTTGACATTTTCACTCCAAATATAGCCATTTTTCCAATTCAATCAAATTGGTCTTTTTCCAATTCAAATTATTCTTTTTCTAAAATAATGATGAAACTTTTGAAAAGGAAGATCTTAATTTTGGAAAAGAAAAAAATTTAAATTGGGGACTTGACTAATTTGAATTGTAAAATTACCAATTCGAATTAAGAAAATAATAAAAAATAGTAAAATTTCCAGTAACAAACTTGGAAAAATAGGAAATCCAGTGACAAACTTGTATAGAATTTTGCTCTGCACGATTTTATACAATTTTTTTTTTTTACAAAACTTTAATCAAACGTTTGAAAGATAATTGGTAAAAGGAACCAAACAATTGATGTAAAACACTGTGACACAGTTTTATAGTCACAGTTTTTCAGATTGTTGCAAAATATAGTCAAATTTTTTCATAATTTTTTGAAATTATTGGAATTTTTTTGGAAAACTATGATTTAAAATATGTAGTATATAATATTAATTTTTTTAGAAAAAAATTAGGTAAATGTATAAAAGTTCAGTAATTGAAACATTAATGCATTTAATTTAATTGAAGATCGTTTCCAGAATTTAACTTTACATTTTTTCAGTCTTAACTCCAAAATCACATTAAAATCATAAATTTGTATAAAACTCCAAAAAAAAATTTTCAAAATTCCCCTGGAGTTTTTTTTTATATCCCACTGGTGATTCATAAATTTTAGTAAACAAATAAATTATTTTTTGTCACTAGAAAAAATCATTTTCATATATTCAACATTTTTAACTGATGAACTTTTATATCCTACAAAAAATGGAAAATTTAAAACCAAAATTACAAAAAAAGTTAAATTTTAAAAATTGTCATTTAATTGTTAATCCTATAAAAATCACACAATATATATAAATGAAATTATGATTTTATGAAATTAATTTCTTCACTTTTTTTGGTATTATGTACTTAAATAAAAACAAGTACTTCTATGTATACTAACTTTTTTTGGTTTATTCCTTCCAGATGGTATAATATTACTAAGATTTAATCGTGAAGCACTTAATACTAATTCATCAAAACTTTTTGATAATTTCATATTTATCAAATATAATTTCAAAAATCAATCAATCAATCAAACAAACAAACAAAAAGCTATCACTAAGTATATACTAAATTTTTTTGAACAAAAACCAGAAATTATTAATAATATTCAATAAATTCAATAATTTTTATCTGATAACCACACGAAAAAATTATAAATAATTAAAATAAATTAAATTTTATATAAATATTATTTTTATTATCACAGAAAAAATTTATTTAGAGTAAAATGAAAGAAATTTTTTGGTCGTCATTTTTACACTCTCGTATACATAGTATAACTTAATTAGTAGACATCTAATTAATAACTAAAAATTATTTAAAAATATATTTAAAAAAAAAAACGTTAAATTGCAATCACTTTAAAAAACTTAATCCCGGATTAAAATATACTAAGTATAAAATTTTTTTAAATGTAAATTTTTTGTTTTTTTTTTGAAAATTTAAGAGACTCTCTTTTTCTTTTTAAAAAAAATATTATAGAAAATTTTTTTTTAACGATTTACTTTACTCGTAGTATTATGTTTTTCTACTAATAATAATTTATAAAATTTGAATGAAAAAACAATATTTTTTATAAATTTTAAAACAGATAACAACAAAGATATGAAAGAAAATAAATTGTTTACAAAATAAAAAAATTTTATGTTGTCTGTCAGTTACTTTTTTTTCGTATGTAACCAGTTTTTTTTTTCTTTCTTTACCTACATTTTTGAAAATTTGTGATTATTTTTTGAAATACATTTTATATAAAAAAAAATTAATGTTAATCAAATAATCAAAAAATATAGTTTCGGTTATGACTGTTTTTTAATGACGTAAATTTTGGTATAGTAAATTTAAAAACTTGTCTTATGATAAATCATAATAATTTTTATTGGTGCAGTTAAAAAGTCGTCGTCGTCATCATAGAAAATTTTTAAAGATTTATTTTTTTTTGGGGGAGGAAAATTGTTCAACAAGCAAGCTCCAAATTCTTAGAATTAGATTTTTGAAAAATTAAATTTATAATTTGAAATTGGGTCACAATTGGTCTTTGTAGTGTTTTTAAAGATCAATTGTCATCCAAGACAAATTTGTGTTTAATGTTTCATGATTAATTATTTATGGATCACAAGTGGTCACAAAATAATTAAAAATTGAGTAAAAATAATTTTCTTTGTTTATCTCTTTGAAAAAAGTGTACAAAGAAGAAAATTTTAGTAAATGCATCTTTCAGATTTTTATTATTTCAATTTATTTCGTGAGTCACGATAATTAGTTAGATTTGATTTTATCGAATGTCCTTATTAGAATTTGGACCAGGATAAAAGATATTTTTCATGTAATTTAAAGTTGTTTGACCCAAGAATCAAACTCGAGACTCATTTAATTTAAATATTTATCGACCATTTGGCTAACCATGATTTAGTTTTCCGTTTACATTAAAATGATCTGCTATGGAATTAAAACTATTCTAACCCAAAAAATTAAGCTAGTCAAGCTTAAAAATGGACTATAATTAATTTATAAAATTTTGTAATTTAACAGTCAATTAATTAACTAAATTCAAATCAGATAAAAATTTAATTTAACTTTTTCTATAAATTTTATATAAAATTTATTGAAAATTTCGTATTCAAATTCCTTTCCTTTGCTACTTCTTTTTCAGTTCAAAAACAAAGAAAATAACTTTGACTTGAAAATTCGACGACTTAGACTAGAAAAACTCAAATCTATTGGTTAGTTCTTAATTAGACCGACCGATAGAAAATTAAATTATAATTTCAATAATAAATTTGGTATATTAAACCGCCATTATTTATTTTGTTTTCTGTCCATTTTTTAAACCGCCATATTGTTTATCCTAATCCGAAATTAGATTTTGTAAATAGCTAAATTTTTTAGTATAAATCTTCTTTAAAAATAGTTATACTAAAAAATACTTAAATAAACTTTATTTTATGTATTATTCAAATTCATAATTAGGTGAAAATAAATAATTATAATCGTAAAAATTATAATATAATTAGTTTTAAAATATTAAATATAAATTACTGAAACACTTTGGTGCATATACATAATTATCAAACTTAATCCGGACTGATAATTTTATATTTCCCAAAATCTTCAAAAAATATTAATTTAAATAAAAATTATTTAATTAACTTTTTCATATATATATTTAAATGATAACCGCGATAAATTCATTTTGTCGTCTTATCTCTCTTAAATTTTCAAAAATTTTAACAATACACGTTAAAAATTGAAGTGATCAATTCAATATAATTCAAAAATCAAATTAAAACAATTAAACATTAATGATTATGTCAATATTATTATCAGTAAAATCACATCAATAATTCACTTTAATAGATTATTATTAGTATTATTTAATCATATAAATTTTATAATTAAATATTTTTTTAAAAAATTTAATTTCGAAATATTCCTATTGTAGCACCAAAAAAAGCTTAGCGTATTAAATAAAATATAGAACCAATCTTAATAATAGTAAAATAATAACTGAAAGTGAAGAGACAACAAATAATAATATTAAGAATTTGCTTTTGGCAAAGTTAAAATTGTTATTGCAGCAGCAGCAATCAGCATAAAAAATGTGAAACATTATATAAATGTTCTTTTAGCAACATATAAAAAGCATCACAGGAGTTTGGTTTTATTGGTGGTAATAAATAAAATTTGCAATTTTATATACTTAATAAATTTAATCATAGACTCTTTTTCGAATGTAATGGTTAGCATAGAAAATCTCTTGATCACCAGGTTATAAGCACATATTAGTATATAAATATATAGTTACAAGGGGGAGTTTATTTACGTTTATTTACTTGAAAGAAATCCAGGAAAAACTCAGAATTGAATAAGTAGATTTATTTATTCATTATTTACTATACCAATAAAAAAAACAAAGAGAATAAGAAATAATTTTCTGTATAGTAACAATAAATTTGTGTTCGTGTACATAGTGTAAAAGTGTCATTAACTTTTTCACGTCATAATATTTTTGTATACTATCTATTTAGTTAGTAGATAGTGTCTGTTCTTGTGAGTAATTATTTTTTATTTCTGTATTTTAGATTTAAATTTTTTTGGAGGCAATTTTTCAACAGACAAAAAAAATTGTCTTGAAGGTTTTTTAAACATAAATGAAAATGAAAATTTCAACAACGATGAAGTAACTAAATATACAAATTAAAGGTTACACACGAGTATTTAATTTGTGTAAATCATTTCAGATAAGAGAAGAGTTTTAATTGTGAAATTTTTTTTTTTTAAATACTATTATTTTGTGCTGTAAAGAGAACACTTGACAAATTTCATGATTAAGTACAATGATGAAATTTTTTTCTAATTTTGTAATTTAATATTTAAATAAAAGTATGTAACGAGATGTGAAATATAATTTGACTTTAACCAAGATAGAATTTTAGTCAATTTGAAATTTTGTTATTGGATCAATAATCATAATTAAAAAATCATAACTAATTTAGAATATATACAAACTATGATTGAATGATCCATAATCAAAATATTAGATAAACGAAGGACACCTCTAAGAAAATTAATTGCACTAATCAAATAAATTTTCAAATCAAGAGGATACCTCTCTGATCAATTAGTGATAAGCTTATTACAAAGTATGATTTGAAAATTTTGATTAAATAAAATATATTAGCAATTGGGAATTGGGGGAGTGTATAAGCAATCAATATCAACAATATGAAAATTATAATATTTCATAATTTTAGTTACGCAACTATAATTAACACACACCTTTTCCAACTCATTGTTGGGTTATTAATGTATATGTATAAATTATTTATAAAAATATATTCACAAAATATTTCTTAGATGCAAAATTTTTAGTATATGTACTCAATTTAATATTACATAAATGATTTCGTGCTATAAAATTGAGTAGATATTTTTGAAAATATCCCATAAAATGGCTTCAATTTATCAAAACTTTGACTTCACTTCGTTAATGGATTATTATAAGTATTCAGTTTAACTTAATTATATTTAAATTCGATATTCTGTCGTGGTTCACATTGAAATCCACAAATAAGGATCATTTTTCAATCACAACTGCTTCCTATTAATATTTACCATATCTATAAATCAATTTATATCAAATTTTAATAATCCACTTAACGAATTTAAACCATCTGGCGAATAATTTATGGTATATAATAAAAATCTAATATAAATTTTGATTTTCAATAATTAAGATTTTTTTTTTTTATTTATTGATTTTGATTATCAATAAAAATAAATAAAAATATTTTATCAAAAAAAAAATTTTTTTTTTCAGTTTTGTTTACTTTCGAAAAATTTCGAATTTTTTTATGCAATACATTTTATATATATACCATAAAACATAATTAAGATATAAGCGCACTCATAAATTTACAATTTATGATTCTACAATTTATATAATAAATATGATTTCCTCATAAAGATTTGATCAAAATAAATGAATATATACAATTAATTTTTAACTTATGGAAAATGTATAAATTGAAATCAAGGCTGATTAGTTTTTATATATATTAAATATAAAATTATGTATAATAATTTCATTAAATTGGAAAAATATGATTTATTAATAGATTATTTATAAAAAAATTTAATTTTAGATTTATTAAATTATTAATATTCATTTTCTCGAATGGATGTATAAATAAGTTGGGAAATTATTTACAAAAAATTAGGATGTATAATCATTAATGAACATTCTTTCATTCTGGGAAAAGTGTTAAACAAAAATTTCAACAAAAATATCAAAAAATAGACTTAAAAATTGGAATTCACACCATACTTATACAAGTTTCGATATCATTTAAATTAATTAGTTGTTCTATTTAGACAATAATTTATATATGGATTTTTATTTCAATTAAATTCCCAATTTAGTTCAACATTCAACCAATTTTGGGTACATGATCGCCAGGACCATCAATAGATCTTGGTCATTATCATATAATGTTCTTCAGATCTAAGAAAAATCTAACAAATTTTTTTTCATTAACCTTTCAATAACAGAATAAACAAAATTCCATACGACAATTAATGAATTTCTATAGTCTATTAATTATTAAAGCCTCGGATCACTAATATTATAGGGATACGAAGGCGATTATTAGAAAATCTTGATGAATTGATTATATCATCAATCCACCAAAAATTAAACAAATTTTACATGATATAAAAATCTTTAACTATCTTAAATCTTCGAGATCATATAGTGTGAATACCATGTAAGATTATTTACTTTCAATTTTTTTATAGTAGTAAATATAGATTACAAAAAAACATGGACAAAAACTGAGAACCATGAGAGGAAATTGCAATTTACAAAGACTAAAAAAATCTAAAATGGAAAAAAAATTGATTATGTAGGTACTACATACTTGCATGGTGCATAAAATAAGCGATATACTTTGGCACATGCATAATAATTTTGATTAGTATCTTTCTTTCTTTTCAATGCATTTTTATGTTTCAAGAAATTTGTTGCAACAAAAAAAAAAAAAAAGAAGAAACAAACAAACGAACATGAATGAAAAATTTCAAAGGAAAAACGAAAACAAAAATCCTTTTTCATTTCTTGTATTTTTTTTTTTGTAAAAAAAACGTTTATGGTATATACCGTGTTTGAATTTGAAAATCTTCTTAGCTGGAGACCAAAATTAAATTGACTAAAACGTCTTGTCGGACTTGCTGATGTCTGTTGTACAATTTCATTTTTCTGTGATGGATCGGTAATAATAACTGTTGGTATTTCATGATCATCAGAATTATTATTGGTAATGATTGGAGTAGTTGTTGTTGGTGTATTAATATCATTTCTTATTGTTATATTACCATGAATACCACGTACCAATTCACTAATATGATCATATGTTGGTGGTGTTGTTGTTAATGGAAATCGAAGATGTATTAATGATGAATTTGATGTTGGTGGTGATGGTGGTGTTATTGTCATAATGATGATTTTAATTTTATTATCCAATAATTTAATATTATAGCCAACGAGTTTATGTTTCTTGAACTCTGTGTTAAATTTAATTTAAATTTGATATTTTATTTCTTTTCGATATTTAATTGTAGATTTATAATTTGTATTTAATGGTAATTTCAAAAAATGGTCCAATTTGAGTGCAAGTTTACCAACATTTTCATTCACAAAATTTTTAGAATCCATTTAAGTTAACTCAATTTATTTGGAAACAAAAATTTTGCAGTTGATCTCTTTAATAAGCTGGTGGAGAATATTTCGAGGAGCTCATAGAATTTTAAGCATTTTACCAGATTCTGCCTTCAGGAGTTGATATGAAGGATGACAGAAAAACTGAATGTAGAAGACAAAGAACTTGTCCTTACGAGAGACAAAACTGTAGTGATAGTAAAAGACTTGAGACGAAAGTGATAGCCAAAGACTGGAGTAAGTATTATACTTAGTACAGTAATTTAATTCAAGAATAATTTGTATATTTTCCTCCTAAATTTCTTTTGGGTGACTAAGAACATTTGAATATCTCCAGGAACATTTTTAGTGTTAATTTAAGCTATTACTAGAATTTAATATAAAGAGAATTCATGTCGCTGGCCAGAATGTTAAATGGTCTATCTATAATAGACTAAGTTTTACATTCATTTCATAGTCTGACATTAACTATTGAAAAATTATTATTTCCAAAACATTAATATTAAATGCATAATATTATTTGAAAACATTTCCCTGGTTGGATTTGCCAATTTTTGATATTTTTAGTTATAAAATTTTGATATATATTAAATATTTATTAATTAAATTATAGTTTAATAAATAATTTATAATACTTTTGGCTTCCGAGAGATTTTTCTCTGTAAGATCAATTATAATTATGCTATAATTATGTTTTCTATATAAGTTTATATTATATTTTAATTATACCACATAATTAAAATATATGTACGACAAATTTATATTTTTTTTAAGAATAATTTTTACAATAACATTTCAAATATTTTAAATAAGATAACAAATTCAAGAATATTTGTTTTTCGGAATTATTTTACAGCCAGTTTTTTATTTGATTTACTTAACAATAAAATTTTCAACTTCAGTAACAACAAAATAATAAATTCATAAAAAAAATATTAATTTCCTCAAGGAAAAATCATAATTTTCATATTGTTATTATAAGGTAAGGAAAGATTTCGTTAGTAGAATCATAATAAAAGCCTTCATGATTATTTAAGTAAATTCAGTTTATTCATCAGTTTATCAAACTGTATGTGTATGAAGATTAGAGACATTTTTCATCTGATGTAGTTTCATGAATATTAGATAGGGTACAATGGGCCTCTGCTATAGCCTGACTGTGAGGATCCTTTATTCCCCTCTCACAATCCATTCATCCATTCAAGTAAATTCAGATTTGAATTTAAATTAAATATATAGACAATTAGATTTTCCATATCACTTCAACCTTTTGGTTTATATAGTAAGTAAATCTTCAATAAAATTAATTAATCATTTTAGTAATTTTTTTGTTAGAATTCGGTAAATATTTATTAAAAGTTAAATTTACCAAACTTTTAACTCAAAATTAACTATAATAATCAATTAATTTTATTAAAGATTTATGATTAAAAAATCTACAAATTCAAATTCATATCTAAGAATTGAACCACTCTGGTTCTATCTAAACCATATTCAATTATGTAAAGTTTTCACATCAGATGATGATGTAACTTTGACTATATATTTTAATTAGCTTTTTCTCAAATAAATATATAATATAATAAAAAAAATGAGATTAATTTTTGGCAATTAAAGAGATAAAAAAAATATATGTATGTAACAGAAAATTAGATCATTTCAATAAATTAAATTCTTAATTAAATCGCTATTATTTCATGTTTATTTATAAATGAGCATTGGAATAATTTAATATATATATTTCCAATTAATTTCTTATTAATTTCTCCAAGATCCTCTCCCGCCCCATTTAACCCTATTAAATATTATTATATATACTTAGTCTTAAATTTTTTTGTTTATCACTCTAGAACTCCAGACTATCAAGTAATAAAAATTTCTATAAAAATATATTTATATTTTATTGCAATAAAAAATGAAAACAAATTAATTCTACAACAAATTAATTATTACTACTCTGTCAATATTACGAGTATATTCATAATTTTTTCTATATTTTTTTTACTATGTGTGAAAATTTTTGAAAATGATATCAAAACATTGTTGCAAATTTAATTAACATTTAAGTAAGTATTATATATAAAAAAATTAATGAGAAGAAAATTCATTTCATAATTAAATTATAACTTAAAATTTTTTTTTGTAATATTACAACTCAAAAAAAAATTACCTCTTCAATTGCTGCTTGTTTTAATCTTGATTTGAACATTTTGAATTTAATTTGTTTTTTTTTTATTTCAATATAATTTAATTATTAATTAATTAATTTTATTCGAAACACTTGAATTGATTATAGACAAAAAAAAAAAACCACAAAACAAAAATATAATTATTAATTCAAATTATTTATTTATCGTTTCGGATTTCGATAAAAAAAAAAGGGAAATAATAATAATATTCACTTAAGAGCAACTCTGATTTTCAACTAAATGAAATTGTAAAAATGCAAATTATTTTAAACTTATAAAAGTTAATTTATCACATTTTGGCAAAGAAAAAAAAAATAATCGAATTTTTTTCAGATAAGAAAAATTTTTTTGTTTTTTTTTTTTTGCATTCTTAAGTCAAATATTTTTCACCATATTTACAATTAATTTTTTATTTTTAATTTAAATTAATTTTTCTTTTGTAAATAAAATTACATACTTAAATTAGTTTGTTTTATGAATTTTTTTTTGTTGTTGTTTGATTTTTCAACAGAAAAAAAAGATTTAAAATCGCGTTTTATGAAAATTTATTTAAAATATAATAAATCGCGAGAGAAAAAATTTACATTTTGTGATAATAAATTTTTGTATCTTTAAAGAACCGAAAGTTACGTCTTTAAAGAACCGAAATTTTCTATGTTTTGGTCGATGGTTTTTGTTTTAATAATACCGCTTAACTAAAATTATAAATTTTTTTTTTTTTAAGTTTATTATTGATGTTGGGAGTCGTCGTCTTTATCTTAAAAATATTAAATATAATAAAATAAAAAGAAAGAATATTTTTATGTAATAGTAGAGTAGTGATAATTTGAACTATTTATAAACCAAAATTTTTTGATAATAGAATTTTACTAATTGAATAAGTTCTATACAGCAGAAACATTAATCATAATAATTTAGAATTGTGATGGTTGTATATTTCAATGTCTGTTTGTTTGGTCAAAAGAATATTTCCCCCAAAAAAACATATTTCCCCTAAAAAAAAGGCTACAAAATTTTCAGAAAAGCCTTTTTTTGGGGGGAAATATGTGTTTGATAAATTCAGTTAGAGAGACAAGACAAGACTCTGGTCTTTGACTAGACTCCCCTTTTTCGGTGTCCAGATCCAGACTCATACAGGTTTATCGCCACAGTACTGATTGGTCTGTCAAATTTGATGGTCTGTCAAATAAATAATAAATGAGCGCAATTACAATGAACCAATTGCTGCAGTGACCAGAAAGTATTATGACGACTCAAATTTCCAACTTAAACTAATCTAGTGAGGTGATAAGATCGGTTTATGATTGATAGGAAACAAACTATCTTACTCGTAAATATTAAATATCAAAGAAATAGGTTTATTGGCTCTTATGCTGATTAAAATTATTATTCGAAAAAAAATTGACTTATAAATTTTTACCCATAGATTACTTAGATATATAATGTACTTAAATTTTGGAAATTTATCATTCTAAATTACATATGCTTTCGTTGAAGAGATAATGACTGTTAGCTGTCCAATTTTTCACAAATATTGGACAGTGCAGTACCATAAAATGTTGCCGACATAATTTTAACTAAAATTAACTAAATAACACTTTAGAGACGGGTAGAAAAATAGTGCGCAACACATAAAAGACGGATATATTTTTCCAATATTGTATAAAAATGTGAGAATGAACAAACTTGTGTAACTTGTAGTACAATAATTAACATGAAATAAATTTTTTTTTCATCAAATGACACTTTTCAAAGCATGCATCACATCACCCTTTTTAAGAGCAACACCACAAAGTTTGATTCAGAATACAAAAGGTATTAATACCCGACCCGTCCTTAAAGTGTTAAACTTATAGAATTTTCAATTTCATTTTGTGCTAATTGAAAGTTTTTATATATCGAAACTTCACTGTAAAAATTTTATACACATATATAAATTTGATAATTTGTATATATATTTTTTGCATGCAAAAAAAAAGTACATAAATAAAATTTTAATTGTTTGTTTAGTATATCTTTATTATTATTATTATTAAAAGAGTAATTTTAGTTAAATAAATGGTTACAAAGCTACTATATAGCTTCTCTCTACTATATATATAACTTTAGTTTTAGCTAACTTTTCGTAGCTGTTATATATCTTTATATTGTTTAAATATGATTACATTTTTTTGCTTTATTTCGTAAAAAATTATCTTATGTACATGAAAAACAAATAAACAAACATTCAAATTTCAAGAAAAAAAAAAAAAGAAAGATTCTTTGTGAGTTGGCGACAATTTCATAAATTTTCTTTATAAGATATTTAAAAACCAAATTGATTTTTTTCTTTCTCGTTCATTTTATAAATAAAATAATATATAGTGTTAATTATTTCTAAATATTTATTTGAAATTTATTTAATTTTTGTACATTTTGCTAAAAGATTGTTTGTTAATTAAAAAAAAAATTAAATGAATTTTCTATAAGTAGATTTTTTTTTTCGAATATTAGAAAAAATATTAAATGAAAAAAATTTAAATTCTTTTTCGTCATTTTCATATTTTTTGTTTTGAAAATTAATTATTAAGCTATGTACAGACAGAAAGTGAAAAGGTTGTGAAAAAATTATTTAAAATTTGTACATTTAAATGTAGTGAAAATTTTGACTGCAATTTGAAATTGACAAAATAAAAAAGAAACGCCAAATTTAAGTCAAATTTATTTATTGTAAAAAGTCTAATATATATTATGGTTTTTTCTTCAAACTCATATTCGTCTAGCAACATACTGTGCGATTCTGCTGCCAGTCACAAGGCGCTATGACAGTCATAACTCTACATTAGTCATAGTTATGACTGGAGATTTTTTTTTGGTATTCTGGGTACAGTCTTAACTATGACTAGTCATAACAAATAGTCATAGCTATGATCAAGTATTTATTAGGTCTTAAGAGAGTCATAACATATTTGACTGTTTGGTAAATATAAATAACATAACATTTCAAAGTGCGATGGATATTCTGGCTACATTCTTGGAGTTTATTATTAGTGAACAGGAAAAAAAGTAATTTACATAATAATTTTGTTTACATAATAATTTTAATTTTGCACTCTTCTTTTTTGTAATTTTTTCCATTGTCTAAAAGATAAGTTCCTAAGTGAAACATCGAAATAGTAAAAAAACTCACCAAATCTAATTAAATCCAAAAATAAGAATAAAATTTCTTTTATATCAATTTCATTTATATCGATTTCTTTTATATCGGCACACTGCAAATTTCAAATTTAAAAAATAAAACGACAAGTAAACAGTAAATTACAAGTCTACACAGCTTTGGAGAGTCACAACCATATACCACAACCATTAAAAAATTAAAAGTTATGACTGGTGTTTCAGAATACTGATTTCGGCATTAGTCATAAGCTCAGTCATAAGAAAAAAGTCATAAGAAGTTATGACTATTAAAAAGTCATAGCAACAGAATCGCAATGATAATCGTTTTTAATCTGAAATTGATAATTCAGTTATTCATAAAATTTAAAATATTTGATAATAAAAACGTCAAAATATTAAATTTTTCACGTCCAATAAATAAACAGATCATTAGAGATTAGCATTAGAGTATAGTCGTGAAAAAATTTAATTATTTTAAGGTTCATGTCTCTAATAAATAATTTTCATTTCACGTCGAGTATGTATACTACTTTTTGAAAAAAATTTCAAAAAAATTTCCCGACTTTTTCACAACCTGAAAATTTATATGGGATATCATCATTTCACTTTCTGTCTGTACATAGCTTTACTAAAAAAAAATTTCAATTGTCAGTTGAAAATTGAAAAATCAAAGATAATTTTCTTTTTAATTTAATTTTATTAAAAAAGAAATGAGTGAAAATATTTAGACAACTAATTTAATAGCAGTTCGTTAGAGGTTCAATATTATTGACTTTAGAAGATTTTTATTATATGATTTTTCAAGTAAAAATTAGTCACAAATTCAAATTGTCTGTTGTTTCAAATTTATAGTCTTCTTTCCACAAAATCAAATTCGTTTTACGTTTTTTAAATTAAGGATGAACTTTGTGACAAATTGACTTGTTAAGAAGAAGATCAATTTGGTCTGTAAATAATATTATCAGGTTCAGGTCACAATTACAAATATATTTGTCGAAATGGGAATTTAGTTGAAAATTAACTTAAATTGTCATGACTCGAGGCTTAATATTAGACTAACATTAAAATAATCAAATAAATATTTAGAAATAAAATTCACTCAATTTTATAGAGAATATTTCAGCAAAAAAAAAAATTTACATTTCTGACGAGTCAGAATTTTTCTGAATTTATTTGATTGAATAGATTGAAGGACTTTCTAAATTCCAAATAAATTCTCAACAAATCCAAGGATTTTATTTATAAATTCTAAAAATTTCATAAAATAGTAAAAAAACAAAATTCTCTCATTTCAATCTACAAAAATTAATAGAATGACTACGACATTTTATTAATTACAAACAGAGAATTTTTATTATTTATATTAACTGAAATTTGTAAATTGTAAATATATAAATTTAAGCTAATTAAAAGCTTTCGACTTTTTTTTTTGTTATTAGCTGTTCAAATATTAAAATTGCAATAAAAAGTTTTTTTTTTTAATATTTATTTAATTGGAAAAATAAAATAATTTTCTATTTACAAGTTTTTTTTTTATATTTAATTTTACAAAATTGAAATGAATTTAAAAATTTCCACATAAATATATAAATCTAAAAGCTTAATTTAACCCTTTGAGTCGGCGCGTATACAATTGTGTACATCAATTTATATGGCGCATTGGTAATTTTGTATTGGTAATTTGTTCTTTGGAGTATATGTGTATAAGACCTCATAGAGAACACTCCAAAGAACAAAATTACCAATTTGAATAAGTTCAACATTGAACACATTTCAATTCTACGCGCCATACAAAGTGATGTACGCAATTGTGTACCGACTCAAAGGGTTAATGATTTTATATATGTAGTAGGTTGTGTGTGGGAAATGAAATGTTGTAACTGAACAAAATTTATTGATTGATTCTGTTGTAATTTGAAAAAAAAAAAAAAAATCTTGGGTTTCCCCCATCATAAAATTTCATTTATTAGCGCAATTTACAATAATTTTTGAAGTCTGATAATTTAAGGTCGGCGCACAATTGGTGCTTTAATCAATAGTGTTAACTTTAACTTTTATGCACGCTAGCGGAAAAAGCCAGACTTCGTACAATTGTAGCTTAGATTTTTTTTGATATTTATCAATTTTTCATGATTTTTTATGTGATTTTCCACCAAGTTTTTGCTTCTCAGCTTTAAAAATTAATTTTTTACCAACTTTTTGCGTCCCAAAAAATGCTTTTACACCAAGTTTTTGCCGCCCAATATTACAATTGTCTAGCGCTGGCGTAAATTTCTCAACATTGTTGAAAGTCAGCGCTAGCGTAATTTTTGGCTGGCGTTAAATGCGCTGGTATTGTGTTCGGTTACATTGATTTCCATATGTTGAAACTTTTTCAAGTTAACACTATCGATTAAAGCTTTAATTGTGCGCTGGCCTTTATAATCATATTTCTACAGATTTTATTAGAGAGAGATTTCTTTAAATTCTCTATTTCCCTATTATTATTACTCTACAATCTACATAATCTAAATTTTATCTATTTAACATTTAATACAACATTTCATTTCATTTACAACAAATATTTATTTGTATATTAATTTTTAATTTACCTGTAAGCTTGTAGCTCGTATTAATGAATTACGAAAAAAACCAAAATATGGTAAAAAACTACCATAACCAACAGGATTATTATTATTACCACCACCACCACCGCTAACATTTGATGGTGATGGTTGTTGATCTAATAAATTTTTTGTATTATTTGGATTTAATGGTGACATTTCGGAAAATGTTCTACCAACATGTCGTAATTGTGTTCGTTTCATTTTTAAGTATATTTAAAAGTATTTTAACTTTTTAAATAATTATTTATGTAAAATACAAAAAAAACAAAAATATTAATTTTATTTAAATTATACAAAAATTTCCAATAAAGAAATCAATCCACCAAAAATTAATTTGTTTATATATTATAATTAAAAAGACTCTAAATTGAGTAAACAATTTATATATTTTATTATTTCTAATTTTTTATTTATTCTTTAAAAAAAGCACATTTTCGATTATTGGAATAATTAAATTGTAAAATTGATTTTAAATCAGTTTTTAATTTTTTTATTAAAGAGTAAATTTTTTCTGTTGAAATAATAATTTTTTTTTAAATTGATAACATTTTTTGATTATTTTGTTTTCAATAAAATCAGAGAAATAAAAAAAACGTTACTATAATATTAATTTTGTGTGGTGTAATCACAAAAATTTATATATAATATAAATTTTCCGTCAATATTTTTTTTTTTGAATTGGAATCAATTGAATTGAACACGTCAAACTGAAAGAAATTTTTTCTAGTTATACTTATATTAAATTCATTTTGTCAACTTATTTAACAAAGAATAAACAAAGTCACACTGCGATAAATAATAATAATAAAAAAATAAAAATTGATTTGTATATTTTCGAAATTAACTCTTTAATATAATTTTTTTTTAATTATTTGTCGGTCACAATTTAATATTAAACAAGAATTTTTTTTTTGTATAAATTTCAAGAGTGAAATGATAATTTAAATGCAGTCACCACCACACTATTTTACTCTCCAATCATAAATCTAGATGAAATTTAGATTGAAAACAAAGGGCGAAAAACATTTTAAAGTTACAAGAATTTAATTTCGAAATAATTTTAATTATTTATGAAGTGTTTTTTTTTATAAGCTAGAATTTTGGAAAATAATGTTTCTTTTTTTATCCGTCATATTAATATTATATTCCTTTAGTTAGTGTATTTAACGAGCAATTGTTGATGCAATCTAAAAACTGTTTTGTCAGTTGTTGAAAACTGAACTTAGAACTATAATCAGTTTACAACATTGAAGAAATAATTTAATGTTTTCTGTATACTCTTTTTCTTATAAACCGAACAAAATATATTTTAATTATAAAAATAAATTTTCACGATTCAAATTTCATTCCACACATCAGTGAAATTTTGAAAAGGGAGGATGTGACTTTCTTCACTAAAAAAGTTTAAAAATTTCATTTCACTCTGAAACTTGAATTATATAATACTAAACTTTAAATAATTTAATTTTAATCAATTTATAAAATGAAAATTTATATAACTTTTTTTATTGACAGATTTTTTTATATAAAAATTACACAAAATAAAACACACACCAGAGTTGCATTAATACCGAATATCAAAAGCAAACTGAAAAACGAGGTGATTTATTAGAATTAATAGAAAATAAAAAAATATATTTGTCTATTAATATTTTCTAATTTATATTATATTTTTATAATATTTTGAAAAATTTTCGTATTTTCTTTTTACGAAAATAATTTAAAAATTAAAAAAAATTTTAGGTATTTGAAATATTTTTTTTTTTTTTCGATGAATTGAAAAATGTTAAATCGAATTTCGTAATGTTATAAGTAAGTAATATAAAATTTTATTTAGAGGGTAATTTTATAATGAATTTACTAATCGGTTTAAATAATTGAATGAAACTAGCATAGTAATTATATAAAATTAATTATATAATAATATAATATAAATATTATTATTTATATATATATTTAGAAATAAGGAAAAAGTAATTAAAATTTATTCGCTAGCAAAAAATCAAATAAAATAAAGATTAAGTATATAAATATTAAAAAAAAAATTTTTTTTAATCTATATAAAAATGCATAGTTTCATTGGAATTAAGTTTGTGCAAATATAAATAATTAAAGTAAGTATATATTATATATATAAAGTTTTCATTTTTATTACTTTATATACCAAAAATACTATACGCTATTTAATAATTAAACTTTTGAATTAAACTTTTCGTGTTGTAGATGTAGAAGGTAAGTTTTTAATTATATTATGATATAATATTTTAATTGTATCGTGATATATTTTAAATTATGATATTTTATAGAATGACTGGCTGATTTTTATTATTGGCTCTGAAAGGATGATTTTCAGTTTTCGGCTAATAATAAGTCGCAGATCAGACATGACACAAAATTTTTGTTGTTCTAAGATCTGTGAAAATAGAGTTTGTTTTGAAGAAAATATATTTACGCTTAGTATTCTTACCAGAAATTAATTTATTTACTACAGTTTGACAGTATATATATGTATTAAAGATTCTAAAATTTAAATTTGTTCTCAAATATTAAGTTATAGGTATACCTTAAATTTTACTAAATGTAGAAATTGCAAAAAAAATTGTGGAAATTAATTAGATCAATGTGAAAAAGTATTTATTAACTAACCAAAGATTTTGTAGGAAATTTAAATGAATAATAAAATTACGAATACGAGAAATAGGATAGGAATAGGCATCCTACTTATATGTATATCTGTGCTATAAATCCAAATAATTTGGAATCAATATTTTTGTATATATATAAAGTTAAATAAGGTAACTTATGCCAAAATTTAACATATGTTTTTAAAAAACATTTCTTTACCAAATAGTTTTCAATATAATTCATAGATTACCAAACTAGATTTTCTAGTCTAGTGTAAATTTTCCATATAAAATTTTAACTAAAAATAATGTATGTACCTACAAATTTTTGTATAATATTTAATTATTTGCATATTGTTAGGAGTTTACAAATTCAAATAATGTGTTACGAATTTGAACCAAGTATTCCTATGTGTAAAACAGGTATGTATGTATATTTTAAATAAGAATTAAATCTTTTAAATATTTGGAAAAAATTAAAAAGGCTACAAAATTTATATGTAAATATATTTTGTTTTTAACAAAATTATTTACTTTATAATATACTAAATCAATATTTTATACTAATGGTTTAAATTTAAATAAATTTTGGCTATACATATATTTAAAGTTAAATCAGCACAAATATTTAAACAACTAAACACAATTTTACAATTTGACCAAAAAATTAAATATTACATTGAAATTTAATACTAAATTTATGTGCTTGGTTAGGAATATTTCTAGTCAAAATTATAATGTATATATATGTATAATAAATTCTTGTGGCATATGATTATAAATCTTGTTTAAAACCTTTATAAATTATCCTATATATCACAATTTTTTATCAGGTAATATAATTATACTTGTATATATACAATCATTTCGTTGCCGTAAATGTTGTACACTTTGATGTAATGTATTCTTATCAAAAGGTTCTGTTTTCGCAAATTTACAGGGTATCATTTTTTACATTACAAAAAAATAAATAATTTTCAGTATTAAAAGATATAAAAAATTATCTTTTACATTTCATTCATTAGTTAAAAGACCCGATTTCGGTGATATTTTATAGCAATTTTTGAACATACTACCAAAGCCATATATATTTTTCGATATATTTCTATAGATATCGAATTACGAATTTCTACCTAATGTAGAAACTATTAATTCTACAATATAATGAGTAATGACTTTTAAATAAATTTAAATAAATTATAATTTTCTTTAAAATTTCGTAAAATATATTTAAGCAGAAGCAGAGCATGAGAAAACCATACTGTGTTGTTATACTAACTGTGACTCAAGGCTAGAATTTTTGTAAATATATTCACAAAATATACTTAATGAATAAAATTGTTGTCAGCAATTAAAATTAATCGTTAACATTTTTCTTCCCAGTTTTCAAATTACATTAAGTACTTATACCTTTGTAATTTGAATATTAACTGAAAAGAAAAATAAAGTAAAATGTAATTTGTAAACTGTGTATATATTAATCTCAGCCTTCAATTTACATTTATTGTACTGTATAATGATTTTAATCTCAGTATATATTTGAGACATTATTGATATTATATACTCCGCGGTGCTATTGGTTTGACCATGAACCAGGACAACAATTAAAATGGTTTAAATCTTTTGTTCAGGATCGATTTTTCTTGTAGGTCTAAACTCGAACCTAGGGTACTACAGCATAACAGTATATACTGTGGCACCATACCTCATATATAATAATTATGTTTACTTAACTAACAGATAAAATATTATTCATTAAAAACTTAATGAATCATTTTCGTAAGAATATAATTTTTAAAAAAAAATTTTGAAAAAAAATTTCTTTATATAAAAAATATATTAAAATTTTACCAATTAAAATTGTCTGTATTATGTCTACATAGAATTTTTTATATTTTAAATTTAATGTAGCAAACAGTTTTTTAATAAAATTTATGGTGGTAAAATGTCGAGGAAATTACTTGTCAAAATAATCTTCAGCTATAAATTTTAATATTATACTATATTGTATCATCAAATATATATTTGTATTTTAAAAATATCAAATATAATTTATTTCGAATTAACATAAACATCATCTACAACAACGTATTTTACGTATATAACCAACAACAATGAACCTAAAAAAAAAATAATCAAAATTGTGCAAGAATTAAAAATAATAAAATTATTATTGTTTATATAATATATATATATAAAATTTATAAATAAATATTCTTAATTTTATGTATATATTATTATAAATAGGTAATTAATAATGTTGACTTTGAACTTACCGATGGCTATAAAAATATTTAACATTCGACTTCAATATTTATATAAAAAATTTTTTAGCTTATAAGTAATTCTTCTTCTTCTTTTTATGAATGATATTTTTTTCTTTGAAGAAATTTTCCTTCGTTAATTAACTATAAATTACTATATTTAATTTTATTGATTAAAACTTTTATTACAAAAAATTAACTAAAAAAAAAAATTGAGCTATAAAAACAAAACGAAAAAAAAACACCAAAAATTAAGTTAGAACCGAAATTTTTAAGTTAGAACCGAAAACCGAATAATCGAACACATAAAATTATTTACAAAAATTCTTATAAGAAATAGGTACTTAAATTTTATTAAAAAATTTAATTTTACACAGTTATTTATATTAAAATTAATTATTTAAAATGTATTTTCCAGAAATTTAACATTTTTTAAAGTAATATTTTCTGCACATTGCAGCTGTTCTTATTTAATTTCTATTATAATTTTTGACATCTCTAAATTGTCATTGTCAAATTGTTTCCCACAAAAAACAAATGTCCCAATTCCCAGTTATTACAAACTTCAGACTTCAGACATTCAGAATAACTAATTCGAAACTAGCAAAGTATTCGTTCGGACAGGCAATTTTTTACATTAATTTTCCGGAAAATGGATCAATACTTAATAGCCTGTGCCAACCAGACCTATGTATAGGTATTTGATTAAATTGTACTAATTTTATACAACTTCGGAATTGGAAATTTCTTATTGGGAGACAAATTAGTATTAATTCTTGATACAAAAGTTAATAAATTTATCATATCAATAATTAGTCAGCTGTTATCAGCAATTTGTCTAGATGAGTTAAAATTTATCAGCAATTAATTTCACTGATTCAGTCATTTGTTGTCTACAATTGGTCTTTGCTTGCAAGTTGACTCTTGTCAGCCAATTGGCCTTGATATGATATAATAAAAATTAATCATAATTTAACATATAATGTTATATATATAATTATTTAAAAAGTTGCATGTTGTCAGCAATTAGCCTCAGTGAGTTCTATTGTCAGCAAAATTGCCGCTGTTATATAGCTGCTTAACAGTTAGCATACATTACGTTATTAAAATTAAATTACTATCTTTGATTACTTTAACTCATTTAAAAAACTAAGTCAAGTAATAATTGGGAAGATTCGATCCATAAGACCATAATAGATCTGTTTCGTCCTTTTTGTACTTGATATGACCATAAGTTTGTGCCTAAATATTCAACAGTCCTAATGGATTTTTAAATTTTAATTAGATTAAATTTTTTTAAGACTAATGCTTTCAGTTCAACTTTTTACCATATCAAAAAAAAATAATTAATCTTAAAATTTAAACATTAAATTTTATTTTGAATTTTTTTTAAAAAAAATATTTATATAAAAATTATTTAATTTGCAGCAATAATTTAAATAGTATTTGGAAGATGTAAATAAATATCCCTATAAAATAAAAAAACAAAATAAATAAATTAATAATTAAAAATTAATAGAAAAAAATAATAATTAAAATCTTACATGCATCTCCGATATAAAATTTCTGTTTGTGGAAATATACTTTTTAATAATTCATAACATGGCAACAATATAATACGAATAATTTCACAATAATATTTTTTATTATTTTTAACATCATCATTATAATTAATACTCTTATCATTTAATAATAATTTAGCATTTTTATAATGTACTGTAAAATCATTAACAATATTTGTTATATTTATTTCAGCTATATGTAATGGTTTTGTAGTATATGAATATCTTCCAGCTAATGTTATTAATGATCTTAATAAATATAATTTTATATCATTTAATGAACGTAAATTAAAATCATTATTTTTATGTAATACTTTTAAATCAAATAAATTTAATATATGTTTACGTAAATCAATTGACAATATATTCTCTTCAATATTATTTAAAATTATTAATTTTTCCTGTTTTCCAAAATGATCAATTAATTTTGATTGCTACAAAAAAAAAAAAAATAATTAAATAAAGAATTTAATTCAAATTGATTGGAATTTTTTTTTTTTTTAATTTTACTTCTATAGCTAAATTAATTAACCAAAATTTATGATTTTCTATAAATGATTTATCATATATTTCAATAATTGGATTATTTGTTGCTGCTAAATAAGCAACCGTTTCAATTTGTGAATTAATTTCAACACATAATGCTGATATTAAAAGTGCAAGTACCTATAAAATAATGTTATATATAATTATTTAAATTTAAATTTTAATAATTATAATGTAAAATACATTAAAATGTTCAACGAATTTTTCGAAATTAATCGGGCATAAATTAAATTGATTTTAGTTTTTTACTTTGTATTAATATTGTTTATGGTATGAAAATTGAAATATTCCTTTTACATTATATATTTAGCCATCATATGATTTTAATTTTTCCAATACGTTGAACATCTTAAATATATTTACATATATATAAATATGAATTACTTGAAGTGGTGCAAAAATTTTTGGATATAGTTTTAATATACAATAAACTGTATGCAATGATGTAAAACCCATTTGAAAATTAAAAAAATTTGTTCTACCATAAATTCTCTTAACGATTGTAACAAAATTAAATAATTCTTTCGAATGTTGTACAAATAATGGACCACATGTATTTATAAATATATAAAATGTAAATTTAAATAATTCCGAATTATTTTTATTATTATTATAAAAATCAAAATCAAAACTAAAAAAAAGAAATAAAATAAAATTAATAAATAAAAAATCCAAATTTAAAATTACAATAATATTACAAAAAGAATTTGAACCAACTTACGTTGAAAAATCTTGAGGAATATAAATTTTTTCATCAATTGAAAATGAATCTGATATTACTGTATCAGTTAAATGTTTATATCTCATATCTTGTACAATTGAATTTATTAAATTCTGTAAGAAAAATAAAAATGTTAAAATTTCAAAAAAAAAAACCAATTTCATTTTAGTAGTTTCCAGCCCTAAATGGAATTTTCGATATTCTAGGAATGCTACCTTATTTTATTTTATTTTGAAAAATATATCCCATTTACCTGATTAATTAACTTTTCACTTTTATTTCTATAATACATCCAAAATGCACAATATTTAGCAAATATTGTTATAAATGGTTCATGATTTTTTGGAAATATATCATTTTTTAATTTATTAAATAATTGTAATACACCAAATGTATGTTTTTTATTTATGTTTTGTATTTTAGCAGATAATACTGTACGTATTATTTTACCAGTTTTTAAATCAACTTCAGTATCAAATCTTGGATCATTAATAACATCTTTAAAATTAATTAAATTATCTGCTTCTAATACAATATTAGCAATTTGAATTTCTTTTTCTAATCTGTTTTTTTTTTTTTAAATAATTAAAAATAATAAAATAATATTGATATATTTTATGTAAAATTATTTTAAATTTATATAAAAACCTTAATTTTTGTTTAGTTCTTTTATCATTTAAATCATTATCAGTTGATATTTCTTTTACTAAATTATCATGTCTATCTTTTAAAAATATTGTTGCACTCTCCGAATCTAATATAATTTTTGTTAAATTCTAATTATATATAAAAATAAGATTAATATAATTTTAAATATTTTAGTAAAAATTTATATACAAAAATTACCGCAACTTTAAATAAATAATAATCAATAAATTTTATAAATTTTCTTCCAAAATAATCAGATAATTTCTTCAATAAATATTTATTAATTGTAACAAATTTATGATAATAAACTTGTTCGTGATTATAATACATTCCTTCAGCAACCCATTTTAAAATGTATTGTACACGTTCCAAATGTGACTACAAAAAATTAATAAAATAAAATTTAAATTAAGTAATTTGGATGATTCATTCATTAAATGATTCATTAATAATTAATTTAATTTATACTTACATAATCATATCGTATACCATTTTCTCTATAAAGTTCTAATGCACCATGACAATGATTATTACAATCTAATATTGGTACTGTTAATACATTACTACTATCTAATTCTAATATATCTTGAAAATCTGGAAATCTCATATCACTTATAGATGTATTAACCATAAGTGCTTCTTTATGACGTATTGCATAAGTTGCTATTGTATTATTATTAGCTTAAAAAAAATATATATATATACTTATATAATTTATTTTAAATATATATTTAATATTTTGTAATTAAATAAAATAAAAAATTAATTTACTAATACTCCATGATTGTCGATATTTAAAAAAATATGTTTTATCCTTTGGACACATAAATATATCATTACTAATATGTTCTTTTAAATAAATAATATATCCTATTTAATAAAGAAAATATATAATTTAAATATAAAACACCAAAAAATTTTTAATTAACCTAAACTTTCAGTTTGTACTCTTAATGTTTCTCCCATATCATGAAGTAATTCTACTAAATGTTTTCCATTTGGTGTTATTAATACAGTTTCAACTAATGGTACTCGTAAATCATTATCTTCTTCCCTTTAAAAAAACAAAAAATTTAATTAAATATTAGAAATTATAGTTGGGAAAAAAATAATTAAACAAACATTTGGTTATAAGTAGGTTGTGGTCTCTTCCAATAATACATATTTCGTAATTCTCTTAATTTTATTATATCATTTTCATCAATTTGAATTTGTGATTGATGCTTAAGGAATGATGCAAATTGATCTTCCCGAAAACGCTATAAAAGTAATAATTTACAAAAAAAAAATTTACATATAAAATTCAATTTAATTACATTTGATATTAATCTTAATTTTTGAAGTTGTTCGTAATTCATTTTTTTTTTATTTTTTTAATATTTATTAATTAGCTATATATATTTTAAATATGGATTATATAAATATGTTTTTCGATTTATTGAGATAATTTTCAATGTTTCCTATATTTGAATTCATACAATATAATCACAAAAGTTCAAATTAAAAATTCAAATATATTACAAAATATAAGTAAAAATTTATAGTATAAATTTTTTATTAACATAAATAAGTTTGAATCTTTACAGAGATGATATAAGATATTGAAATAAATCAAATAATTATTTACAATTTACAATTTATACAATAATTAAAGTATTATTTTAATGAAATTACTAGAATTTAATTTAATTTTACTTCTTCTTAATTAATATTTCAATTAATTTGAAATTTTAGATTTATATAATTTTGAAAACGACGACGAAATTTGATTATATATACATATTATAAAAATTACAAATTCAATTTTAAAATAGTAAAATTACATATTAAATTTTTCTTTTTAGTAAATTAACATAAAAAAAAAAAAAATTATAATTATTAAAAATAAAAATCTTCACTAAAAATCACCATCATTAAAATGTCCTAAACTTTGTTCTATTGACCATGTTTTCTTATATTTAAGATCAATTTGTAATTCAATTGCTTTCTTTGTGAAACTGGAGAGGGGGGTTTAGAAAAAAAAAATAATTAAAAATTTTAATAAATTAAATTAAATTCTAAAAAAAAAAATTAATTATACATACAGTAATAATTCTTTAAATTCACATAATGTTGGAAATATTCTACATAATAATTCAAAATGTGGTAATAAAACATTATTAATATGTTTTAATTCCATTTCATTTAAATTATCAAAAGATAATCGATCAAAATGTTTTTGTGGTATTTGTTTGTTATAAGTTGCTATAAGATCACCTTGTGAAAACCATTCTCTATATAATTCTTCATTAATTTTTTTTGATAATTCTAATTTTAATGAATGTCTAGCATGATATGTACACCATATTAATAATATTCTTAAATATTGATGTGTTTGTAAATGATTAAAATCAAATGTATTTGAATCTAATAATTTTATTAATTTATTTTTATTTGAATCTTTTGTATCACTAACAGTTATACGATCATCTTTTAAAAGTTTAAAAATTTTATCTATATCATTTTTATTTAAATGTGATAAAAATTTTGTTCTTTCTATTAAAAATATAAAAAAATCAACTGAATGTTTTTGATGATATGATTTATCATATAAACGTGTCATTGGATGATTTAATAATTCCATTGTTTTATTATGTAAACCATTATAATCAGCATAACGCATTAAACATATTAATAGTAAAGAAGCTTTCTAAAAATAAATAAAAATAATAATTATGATAATGATATTAATTATTTTAATGATATTTATATGTAAATAAATTATTATTAATAATAAAATATACCTCATGTATATCAAAAATATCATCAATTTTATGTAAAATACAAAACATTACATGTACAAATAAAAAACCAATTTTAAAATTATGATATGGTAAATCATGATAACTTTTTTTAACAGCTGATAAAAATATTTTTAATTTATCTTCAATAAATAAACCTTTACATGTATTTGTAAACATAAAATATGTTAATGATATTATATTATCAGTATCTTGAGGTGCCCAATCAAATCTGTAAATGGGAAAAAAAAAAATTAAATAAATGAAATTTAAACAATTTTTGAAAAAATGAATTTTAAAAATTCTTACAATCTTATAAAAAACTAATTTAATTTTAATATGCATACCCGTAAAAGTTAGATGAAACAACAGGATTTGTATCAATATCATCTAAAGCATCTACTTTCTTCAATAATATATGTACTAAAGATTCTTTGAGTACAGTATATTTATTTTCCTTTAAAAAATGATTAATAAAAAAAAAATTGTTTATATTATATCAATTATAATTATTTTTTTGTTAAAAAATCAATTAATTTTTTTTTAAAATTTACCGATAAATCTAATTCTCTTTTAACTTTAACATAATGTATTGCTAAACTTAAATATGATGACATTTTCATTAATAAATCTAATTCAACATTTATATAATTTTCATTACATGTTCGTACATTTTTATTAATTAATACAATTATACCAACAATAACTTTATTTAATAAAACTGGTATATATACAATTGATATAATCTTTTTTATTATATATGGACGGATTTGTGAATCAATTCTTGGATCATTATCAAGAGTTATCCTTTCATTAATAATAGTTTTTTCACGTAATATTTTATATTCAAATGTATTTTTATTAAAAAATCTATATATAAATAAATTTTTATTATTTAAATTAATTTTTATATATGTTATATAATTTAATTTAATTTAATTTTTTTATACCTAATTTTTGTATTTAATTTAACTAAACTTGTTTTTTTTGTTTTTTTATTATATTCTTCTGTATAAATTGAACAATTTTCACCAATACAAAATTTATCATATGATGATACAAAATAAAAAAATAATTGATGTGCATTAACAGTATTTTTAACATAATCCTAAAAAAAAAAAAATTAAATTTAAATTTTTAAATTATATTTAAATTATGTAAATATAAATAATTAACCATAAATGTTGTCATATATGTTATATAATTAATATAACCACCAAAATAATCAAGTAACATATCTGATAATATTATATCAATATCATTTATATTTTTTTCTATTTCCATATTCAAATTTTGTTCTAATGATAATGCAATCCATTTAGATAATTCTCTAACATATTGTAAATCCATCTGTAAGTGTACAAATTTTTGTAAGTACAATAATTATAATTAAAATTTTCAATTTTTATATTAATCTTTACTTCAGTATATGGATAACAACAATGTCTATATAATTCAACTACAGCAATAAGATCATTAGATTTTTGACACAATATTGGAAAACTAAGTATTGATTTAACACGTTCTGGTAATTGTATATAATTACAATACCATTTTGCATATTCTTCAGCATCACTAATCATATATTCATATTTGAAATAAGCAACAACACCAGGTAATGGTCCTCCTTTACAATCTTAAAATAGAAAAAAAAATTTTTTTTTAATTATTAATATTAATTATTGTGTTAAATTAAAATATATATAATCTCAATCATAAATTATCAATTTTGAAAAAAAAAATCAATATTTACCTATTGGAATTACACATTTTTCTTTATGGTCTGTAGACTTTTGGAAGCTTGTAAGTGCATTTGATTTTTTATCATACCAATATACAGCAATATCTATTATATAAATTAATTTTAAAAATATTCAAAATTTTGTAATATTAATAATAATTATAGTTAAAAATTCATTTACCTTGACTATTTGTTATTTTTTGTAATGGTAATAATTTTTCAAAAAAATTTACTTCAAATGGATTTTCAGTATTTGTTCTTAATTTTATATATTGTTTACCAATTTCACTGAATAAAAATAAATAAATAAGAAAATAAAGATTATTAAAAATATTATTTTACAATAGAATAGAATTAATTACCTGAAATCATTTTTAACCAAATTTGGTTTTACATTAGAGGGTAGCATTTTTTTTTATATACTTAATATTAATATATTTAAAAATAATAAATTAATAATATAATTTTTATTGCCTTGCTTACGTTGTTTATTTTGTTTATTTATTCATAATTTATTCAGTAAATTATAAATAATAACTATATTATTAATAATTAATTGTAATAATTAATATAATTACAATTTTATTTGTAAATAATTAAAATTTTATCTGTAAATATGAAAATTTTTTTATTTAAATTATCAACTTTAATCTCTTATATACAATAATACATTATATTATATTTCATTATATAATTTGTAACTTTATAAACAATTTTAACAAAAATTTATAAATTAATTAAATTTATAGTATATAAAAAAAAACAAATTATTTGATTTTAAAAATATTTTTTTAATAAATTTTGAAAATGTTGAATTGATTTTTGTTCCCTTCTTTTATTTTCTAATATATATAAAACTGGACAATCTAATGAATTACAATTGATATTATTTAAACGTCCACAACAAGATTGACATATCTATAAAAAACAAAATTTATATAAATAATTATAATATTTTTTTGAATATAAATAGAAAAAATATTTTACCTTTTGTATTAAATGAAATTTTCTATCTAATTTTGATATTTTATTTGTTAATGTTACTACACATTTTGTTGTATCATTTAAACAATTTGTACATATACCATTTTTTGTTTGTCTACCACAATCAATAACACAATTTGTTGATGAAAAATATTGTGATATTGTACTCTTTTTCAAATTATCATTTTTATTTATATATTCCGAATCTGTGGTAAATGTATTTAATGATATTGTTTTACGTGGTAGATCAAGAAACCTTTATCCAAAAATTAATAAAAATAAAATAAAATAAAATTTAATTTTAAAATTTAGAATCATTTTTTTTCTTGAATTCAAGTTTACCAGTCATTAACATCAACACCAATCAGAAGTAAACAACGATTTAATGGTGGTATAATTGCTTTAGTTATATAATAAATTCCATTTATTTTTAAACCTTCGTTTGAAAGTAATTCATGTGGACTTCGTATAAGGCGAATTAATGGTAAACCGGGTGGACCATTTGTTATTACATATGGTACACGTTCACCTTTCCTTGGAATATTACGTGGATCTACTTGTAACCATTTTCTAAAAATATAATTTAATATTTATGTTCAATTATTATAATGCAAATTAAATTTCGAAATTACCTTGTCATTTCAAGTGCTGGTACACAAGCTGTTGGTTTATAACCATTTAATCCACGAAATTCTTTTGCATATATTAAATCTTGTATATTTGCTTTACCCTGTAATAGTTTTGTAAATTGTCGACAAACATATTCTTTAATTTTACTCACATCTTTTGTTTCAAACAAAATTTTTAATGTTTTTTCTAAAATCTAATTGAAAATCAAAATAATATTTAGTACAATAAAAATATTATAAAAAATATAATTACTTTTGCTACAGCTGGACATCCATCCCTTCTTACAGTTTCAATACCTTTAGCTTCATAGATTGGATCTTTTTGATCTGCTGTCTCATACATATATCCAACATATCGTTTTTTTGTCTAAAAATTATTATTATTTTTTTGGTTTAAATTAAATTTTTTGGATTTTATACTATAAAACACACCTGTAAAATACATGGTTGATATACTTTTTCTAATTTCAATTTAACTGGTTGTGGATTATCTTCTGTAACAGCATTTACAATTTCTTCACCAATTTTAAATGCATCTGTACGACTACGTCCTGGACATAAAACAAATAATGAATCTGTATCACCATAAACAACTTTTACACCCCATTTTTCATTTGATTCAACCATTTTGATTGCACGTTCTAATGTTTCTCGGCCTTTTGCTACAACACTATCACCAACCTCAACACATGGCATACGACCACTAAAATTTGCCGCTGTATAACCATATGTAACATTTGCCATTAATTTTAAACCCAATTGTCGGGAATGTAATACTCTTTGTAAAACTGAATTTGTTTTATGTAATTTCATTGATTGTTTAACCATTAATCGTGTATTTAATATTTCACTTAACATTCGTTTAAGTATACCTTCACGTACATCCGATTTAACAAATACAACACCACATGGTGATATTGTTATTTTATCTTGATCGATTAATTTTTGTAATGTTATTGGTGATACACGTAATTGAGATGCACCAAATTCAAATGGTACTGTTGATCTGGCAAAATATTCAAATTTAAAGATAAGAAATTTTTAATTAGTATTTTAATATGGTTTTACTTACTCCGCTAGATGTTCAACACGACCCAAACATGTTGAAAAACAATAATTATAAGCAATTATCATACTTGGATAAAGACTTTGAAAATCTAATACAATTAATGGATCTGTATAGAATCCTGATTTTGGTTCAAGTATTAATGGTAAATATTCTGGTGCACGCATATGTGCTCTTTGATCAACACTTGGTGATAATGGTACTAAATTTTTAGGTTTTGCTATTCTGTAAATATAAAATCAAAATTTAATATTTTATATACATACATAGAAAAGAACAGAACTTACCGTAACATCATACTTTCAACACGATATTGTGAACCTCTTGATAATACTTCATAAAATTGTATACCAATTAATTTTGCTATTTCACTAGTTCTACCAATTAAATCTAATTGATCTAATAATTCTAATGTACCATTAACTCTTTCCATATAATATTCAAATACAATCCATTTTGTTTGTGAATTTGCATACCATTCAGTTAAATTACGAAAACTATGTGATGGACAACGTCTATGCATAATATGATACATAACATTTTCAAAACTATATGATGTTAAGGCAATTTCAGATCTCATTAAACGCCAAACATCTAATAATATTCGTCCATTTAATTTCAATTCAAAATCTAAATCGGTATATTGTTCTTTATCATCATCTTTAATATATTCACGAATTTTTTGTAATGGTATTCGTGATAATGTTTGTACTAATTGTAAACCTAAAATTTTAGCACGATCAATTACAAAACCCCATGAATTCATTTCAATTTCATAACCAGCAAATATATCTGGATCCCAATATCGACATAATTCAATTAATTTATCAAATAATTCTATTTCAGATTTAACACAACATATATTACCATCAATACCAGTTAATTTTGGATTTAAAATATTATTATTGTTATGAACAATTATATAACCACTATGTTTAATTGGTAATTTATGATTTTCTGGTACATTATTTACAATTGAATAAAATATACATTCAATTTGATCAAATTCTGGATTTGGTTTTAAATCATTTCTAGTTAATACAAAAATTTCCAATGACATTATTGTTAAATAGTTATACTAAAATTAATTAAAATGAAAATTATTATAATATTAATTTTGAAATATATAAAATTTACCTCAATATCAGCTTTAGCACTTTGTAAACATTCTAAATTAACTTTAAAACCGAATGTGTTATTTAAAGCACCACTTAATCCAAAACTTTTATCACCATCTGAACTAAAACTATTTAAATTCTTTTTAAATGATGATTTATTCAATTCTGCTAATATCTAAAAAAAAAAATAGTTTAAATACTTATTATATAAATAAATACAAATATCTAACAACTTACAGCTTCACTAGAAACACTGTCGTCATTACTTTTTGATGATTTTAAACTATTTGGTATTTCTTCTGTTATATTTTCTACCAAATTCTTTGTTGGTATACATTTTATTTTATCTATTTTTCGATTTTCTTGAATATTATTTAATTTATTAGTTAATGATAATTTTGCTTTTGATCTTTTAAAACCATTTTCCAGTTTAGGTGTAGTATTTTCTTGGACTACTCTATCATTTGTTCTCTTATTTATATTTGGAGACAATGGAGATAAACTAATACTTTTTAAAGAATCATTTGAACTATTTTCACCATCTGAATTATTATTATCCAACATCATAACTACTTTTTGTCGACGAATTTTAATTGGACTATCATCTTCAATATTAATTGCAACAGTATCATTTTTATTATTTTTATTGGTTGATTCATCAGTAAAATTTTTTCTATTCATTAATTCTCTAGCTTTAAGCCAGATTTTTGTATCTAATTTGGTTGGTGGTAAATCAAGTGTTGATATTATACATTTTTTCTCAACTGAAAAATATTCTTTTATTTCATTATCAGTTTTTTTACAAGAAATTTCATTTGGTCCAATTAAATTTTCTAATATTTGTTTACGTCTTTTATTTGTACCAGTTAAATTTGGTATAAGACTACAAAATTCTTCACAATCATTTATTGAATTTCCTGGTATTGTTAATATCGTATGTCCAATTTCTTTTCGATTATTTATTACATCCGAACTATTACTATAAAATGGTTGTGTATATGTATATTCAGGTATATTAAATTTTTTTAAATTTTCTAATACATCATTATAATTAGGTGGTAATTCTTTTGGTGTAATTGAAATAAAATTATTTAATATATTTTCTTCATTCTTATGAAATGATTGAATTTTTAATTTTTCCGGTATTATATCATAATCATTATTTTGATTTTGTGAACATATTGATGATAATGGACGTCGTATACTTGATATTGGTGAATCTAAATCACTAAACAATGATGGACTATTTAAATAAAATGATTCAATCATTGTTTCTTTTAAATTAATATCATCTTCAATATGTGTTGTATTTGAAATTAATTCATTACGTGAACATAATTTATCAGATTTTGGTGTTGCAAATAATAATCCTCGTTTAGCTTTACTAACATTATTTACTGATTGATTGACTGAATTTGTAATTTTCTTATTTGAACTGTTATGAACTGGTAATTTAATCAATTCATAATAATTAACAGATGATGGTCCTGGTTCGGGAAAAAAATTATTTCTTCTATCAAATTCACGTGCAACATCAGAAGGTGAACAAGTATGTTTTCGTTTATCTTTTTTTTCTGATAACATTTTCTTCAAATTACATCTTTTTATTCTAACTTTACATGGTGAACAATTTTTTGATATTAATTTTTTTTGTATTTCAGAAATTATTATAGATAATTTTGATTTTGAATTGGTATTTTCTATATTATTTTTATTATTTGATTGACAATAATTTTTAATTTGATTATCATTTGCTTTAGGAATTGTTAACGAATCAATATGATTCTCTTTTGGTAAATTATTTTTTACACATTCTCTTTTAATTTTTTTAACAATTGGATTATTATCACAATTTTCTATAATCTTATTATTATTTAAATTAAATAATTGTTTATCATGATTTTTAACTAATGGTGATTGATTTAATTTCCGTTTTACTGTATTATTTCTTTTCAATTGAACTAAACATGGTTTTATAGGTGATTTTTTATCTGAAGTATTTTGAATATCATCAATTTTATATAATTTTAGAGTTTTTTCATTATTATTTGTTGGTGTTTTCAGATTACAAGTTATAATTGTTTTATTTAAATTAGTTAATCTTTTACTACGCCTTTTAAGTGTTGGTTTTCCATTTTCACTTAATAAAAATTAGGAAAAAGTAAAAAAAAATTAAAATATAAAAATTTAATATTATTGATTGTACCTTTCCGTAATTTCTGAATTAGAAGGATCAGATGAAGTTATATTTAAAATTTCTTTGTCACTTTTATGAATATCATTTGAATTTATAGGAATTCTATTTGATTTACGTAATAGTTTTCTCCTAATAAAATTTATATAATTATTTTATCTAAGTATTTAAATAATTATTATACTTTTGTATCCGTGATTTATGATTTATTATTGGCTCACTGTCATCCGATGATGAAATTAATATTATATCACTATCAATTGATATGTTTCGGTTCATTTGTTGCTTTGTATCTTGAAAATAAATTAATAATTTAAAAAACTAATAATTGTGTAATATAATTATAAATATATCTTACCATTATTTTTTGTTTTTGGTGAATTAATTATAATATCAAGTGGAGCATATCGTTTCATTATTTCTAATGATCTTTTTGGTGTTCTTGGGCTTCGATTTTGTAAATTTTTATCATTTGTAAATAAAGATTGCTTTTTTTTTGGTGTCCAATCATCATTACCACCATCTAATTGAGGCATTTTATGTTTATCTACCAAATAATGATCTGAATCTCTATTTTAATATAATTATCAAATTGAACAATTAATTTAACAATTGATTAAAACATTAAAAATTAAACATACAATTCATTTAATTGTCCCAAAGCTTTATCAATATCATCCATTGACATTGTAAATTCATTAAGATTATTCTCATGATCATCATCATCTTCTTCAGTAGATTTTTCTATATTTTTTAATGGATTAACTAATTTTGAAATTGAAATAAATGATTTGTAAAATAATTGTTTGTATTAATTTTACCATTTCCAATTTGTGATAAAGGAGCCAATGTACTATCCAAATCTATTTCATTACCAGCATCAATATTTTCTTCAAATTGTTTCATGACTTCCAACATTTCCTGACTTCTCACCTCTATAAAAAATAAATATTAATATAAATATAAATAAGCAAACTAATTTATTGTCAATTAAACTAACGTGTATTTTCTTCATTTAATATAGTAACATTTTCCCCGTCAACACCTTCTTCTAATTGTCTCATTACTTCTAGAACTTCAAAGTCACGTACTAGAAAAAATCAAAATTTTTATATAATTATATTTTTTTTTGTCATAATAACACTAACATGATAAATTCATTTTTTTATTATCTTGCTGCTGTGTTAAACTTAATACCATATCTTCATTTACTAAAGTATTATCAAATATATTATCATTTTCACTATCATCAATCAATATCGGTTTTTCTTTATCATTTAAATTTGTAATATTTCCTTTTAATGATGACAAATGATCATGTATTATTGATGCATTCATAATTGTATCATTTTTTATACATTCTTCTGGATAAACAGAATTAGTTAAAATTTTATTTAAATTAAATTTTCTATTATTATATTGAATTTTCTTTTCAATTATTGTATTTTCTTCCAGTAAAGAATTATTATTTGTCATTATTGTTGTTGAATTTATTGATTGATTTAAAATTTCTTCACTATTTTGTTGTGATTTTTCTAATAATTTCCTTTTTAATCCATTTAAATAAAATATATTACTTTCAGTTGGTTTTGCATTTAAACGATCTTGTGTTAATGGAATTTCTAATGTTGGTATCTTAGGTGAGAAAAAATATAAATTATATTTATAATTATCCTAAAATTAAAAATTATTAATTTACATTTTCATTTTCAATTTCTGATAGTTTTTCTCTACGACGTTTTTCATCTTGCCAAATTGATTCAATACCAGGATTTTTATGTTGTGATTGTGTTGTTAATAATTGAAAACGATTTAATATAAATGCAGCACTAATATCAATTTCTAATTCTGATATTGATTGTTTTTCAATATCATTACCAAGAATTTGTTCAGTTTTTACATCATATAAAATTACTAAAAATAAAAAATATTTTATAATTGGTTTTTTATAAAATATAAATTTTCATTTTACCTTCATTATCATTTTTTCGAAATTTTACAATTTCTTTTGGTACATGCAAATAACTCATTCCATATAAATTATAATCAATTAAAAATTGTAATATATATGGTACATGAGATTCATGCAATTGAAATATTTTTCCTAATATTGCACCATTTTGTAATACATTAGCAGCTCTTTTTATAAATCTCGGATTATATAAGAAAATTTTTAAATATTGATGTTCTGTTTTATGGTAACCATAAAATGGTCTATAAAATTACATAAAGAAAATAAAAGTAAATATTTTTTTAGTTATAAAAAATGTTTGTATTTATTATCAAATTTTGAGTTACAAGCATTTTTCCCCAAAATTTTTGGAGATATATTGAAAATATTTCATGAATATCACTGTATGCATTCATTTCAAATTTATTTTTTTGCGGCGAATTCATTTTATGTTTATAAAATTAATGGTTTTTTTTTCTCCCTCAGATTTTGTTTTTCAAAATTTTTATATTCATAACTTCGACCCCAACCCCAACTATATTTTACGAATTAAAATAACTATGAGTAATATAATTACTTTAACTGATAAAAATTACTTTACAGAAACAATTATATATTTGATTTGATTATGACCCTTGCCTTGGCATAGGCATCTAAGTCTCTTCCCCGGACGACACAGCCTTGCATTCGCAAAGAATGTGCTCCGGAATTTCTTACTCAACCGAACAGTATTGAGTCACTGTTTTTTATTTGATTCGTGGCATATGAGAAAAAACCAATTAGAACCACGAAACATGATTGTCCCAAATTATATATACATACTTACATTCCTTTAACTAATTGAACTTTAAATACATGTTGTGTTTGTGAAGTTGCCTGTCCCAATGAAATATTTATAGCTTTATCTAAGCTTGATGCAATTTGATATATAAATTTATCTATTGATCCTAAATCTTTACTTTCATATGGTATATAAAAATATGGGAATACACCATGAATATGCATACAAGTTTTTTGACCTTCAGCATTGGCACCAAATATTCGAATTGTTGGAACCTAAAAAAAACAAAAATATTACCAATTTTTAATTTAAAAAAAAACAATTTTTTTTTGCTTTAATTTTGATTAATTACCGATTTAATTTGTTTGCCTTGAAATTGTGAATAACATTGATCAAGTCCATATTTTGGACTATTCATATAATAATCTGCAACAACTATACGAATTGAAAATATACCTTCAATTGGCGGCATTATTTTTACATTGAATTTTTACACACTCCCTATAAAACACAAGTTAAATTTTAACAATAATTTAAATATTTACAATTTCTTTTTGATTATTTTTTATTTGTTTTTATTTTATAAACACAATATTCATTTTTTTTAGCACATAATCGTAAATAACAACACTGCAACATGCATAAAATAATGCATTTTGCATTTCCAGACCAAATTTCCAATTGCAATATTGTTGTAATTTTAACCTAACCTCAAATTGTCTGTTTTTTAATAAACAAAGTGTTGCCAGTAGAACTGAGTAGAAATACAATAATTATGTAAGCGAATTCGCTTAGGCAAAAGTAACGAATAAAATTTTTAAATTTTAATCAAAGTAAATTATGTAAAAGGAAAATGTTGAATGAAAATGTTGACGTCAGTACAAAGTATTAAAAAATCAAAATAGACATATAAAATTAATATTTTTGCGAAATATTAGTAAACACATAAAATTTATATATTAGATGAGTCTGTTAATATGTTCCTTTTATTTTAATCCTTTTTCACGAGTCTTTTTGCGAACCTTTCTCGTGATTTTGTCAACACTTTTGACACTAAAAAGACTTTTATTGTCAAAAAAATTGTCAAAATTACGAAAGAGGTTTGAAAAAGATTTGCAAAAAGGCTAGTGAAAAAGGATCTTATTGAGTTAATTTGTTTAAATTTTCAGTATTGCATGGAATTTTGCTGAAATCGCTGCATAATCCCTTGAAATTTTATGAAAAACTGTCGACTTTATATTACGTATTTCGACAACTTTCTTGTGTTTTTAAACGAGTACAAACTACACGAAAATGAACGAGTTCGAACAATTTTTCGAAATCTCGAGTTTTTCGCTTTATAATTCGTTATTTGACATTTTGACATTTGTATTTGAAATATCGGATTTTTGACATTTTAACAGTGAAAATTCATCGAATTGGAATGGAATTAAGAATAGCTAGCAGACGCATTAGCATTACGATTAATTATGCGAGAGAAATAGCAATCGCATTAGAATATTAGTGGACAATTATAATCTATAAATCTTGGACAACCAACGGGTAAGAAATTATTATTTAAATAAAAATCATTAATTGAAGAAGTTTTTTTTTTATTTTTATTTTTCTTTTTAACCTTTTTAATATTTTCAATATTCCATGCATTCATTTTTTTTTTACCACCAGAGAAAAAAAAATACAATATTTTTTTTGTTTTTAATTTTTAAACTTAATTTTTTTTATACGGTATAATTATAATTTATATTTTTTATGTTTTAACAAAAAAAAAAGAAAATAATTCATTTATTTTTTTTTGTTGTGACAATAAAAAAGATACAATTTTATGTTTTTTTTTTTTATTTTGTAAAAATTTTTTTTTAAAATGAATTTTTTTTAGTTTTTATTTTTAAATTTTCTTTTTTTATATATATATTATTTTAATTATATGTAAATATTTTTATTTTTTTAAGTAAATCGGCTTTAAAGTTATAAAATGATTTTTTTTTGTTATTTTGTTAAATTTAAAAATTTTAGTTTTTTTTTTTGGTTTTTCATTTTGTCTTTTTTTTTGTTTTTTTTTTTTTGTTAATTTATTTATATTTTATATTTATTTATTTTTTACGTGCGCATAGAAAGATCCATACATTATTTATGTGCATTTTTTTTTTTTGGTTTTTTGTTTTTATTATTTTAATTTAAACTTTTTTTTTTATTAATTTAATTTTTTTTTATCTTACTTATATGTTGGTTTTTTGTTCTGTTTTCATTTTATAATAACCATTCTTAAGTTAACAATATAATAATTGGAAAACAGAAGAAAATAATGAAGAATAGGAAATAAAAAAATGAAAAATTAGTAAAAAAAAAATTTTATTTTATAGCAAAAAAATAGTTTTTTTAACAATTAAAATTGTCGGTATTATAATTTTTAAAATTGTTTAACTTTTGATAAAAATTACCAGACCGTATAAAAACATATGTTATTGTATACTGTGAATTGCTTAACTGCTGGTAAATCTCAATTCAAAAAAATTTTCAAATTCATAAATTCCATAAATATATAGTTTTGCTGACAAACTGCAAATTTTTTTATGACAAATGACAATTTTTCTGACAACATTTTTATGACAAAATGACATTTTTTTATGAACACAAATGATAATTTTGCCTGGGCAATGATAAAATTGTTACACCATTTTTAGTGTTACAATATTGTCATAAATTGAAAATTTTTTAACAATATTTTTAAAATATTTATCAAAATTGACAATCTTTTTTCGCCAATTTTGCTAAATTTTTATTTGTCAAAAAATTGTCAATTTTTTCCATTGTCAAATTTATTGGCAAAAGTTTTTTGCCAAGTTCTTTGTAGTTATCAAGCTTGTCAAAATTGTCAATCTTTTTTTGCCAAATTTGCTAAATTTTTATTTGTCAAAAAATTGTCAATTTTTTCCTTTATCAAATTTATTTGCAAAAGTGTTTTTGCCAAGTTTTTTGTTGTTATCAAACTTGTCAAAATTGTCAATCTTTTTTCGCCAAATTTGCTAAATTTTTATTTGTCAAAAAATTGTAATTTTTTTTCCTTTAACTTTGTCAAATTTATTGGCAAAAGTTTTTTGCCAAGTTTTTTTTTTGTTGTCAAACTTTACATATATATAAAAAAAACTTGTCATTTTAAATTTGTAAATTGTTATGATAAACTATAAATTTGTCGAATTGAGTAGCGTTTAGCGTTTGTCAATTTTTTATATGTAACATTTCTGCCTTAAATTCATTCTTAAAATATTAAAATATAAAAAAATTCAATTTTATAAGAAAAAAATTATAGTATAAAATATTTGAAAATATTGAAAATTTTGAAAAATTATTTTTGTTTTTGGCGCATTTAAAATTTAAAATGAAAATATTTATCTTAATCTAGTTTTGATTAGATTTTTTTTTTTTGTTTATTTTATTTATATTAAAGATTTTTTTGTTAATAAGGATTGATTTTGTTTTTTTAAAGTTACATATTTTAATTTAATTTATTTTATTTTTTTATTAAAAATTTCACAATGTTTTTTTTTTAAACGAATTAGAATAAGCTAAGTTTTATTTTTTTTTTTTTTAATTTTGTTATTTTTAATTTGGTGTTAATAGAATCTTATAGAATTTGAAAAAAGTTCTTAAAAGTTTTTATATAATTTTTTTTTTTTTTTGGGTTTTTTTTTAATTTTTTTTTTTTTTTTTTGTAATTTATATAAAATAAAAATATAGTTTTATTTTTTCAGAACAATTTTTTTTTTGTTTTAAATTAATTTTTTTAAGGATTAAATATTCTAAAGACTAATTTGTTACAGAAAGTCATGGCACTCTGAACTTATGTAAAAAGAATAATAATAATAATAATGAATGACAATTATATAGTTTTATTAATATAGCCATATTTAACAGATTTTGGGATTTATAAATTATTTATTATTATTATTATATTTTTATTTTTAATTAAAATTACTCGCAATTTTTTTCAAAAATATTTAAAGAGGTATTATACATATATATTTATATACATATATATATATTATTCTTATTATATAATAATATTTTTATACACAAGTAAAATTTATCGCAGGATTCTATAATAAAACAAAAAATAAAGGACACATATAGAAAAGAAAACACTCACAAAAATGCCTTATAAAATATAATTAAAAATAATAAAACTATAAATTTATTTAAAAAATTTCTTTTTAAATAAAATTCATTTCGTCTCTTTAATTTTATATCATTTTCGAATTTTTTTATATTTTATTTTTATTTCGAATTATTATTTTGTGATTTTTTTTAAAAACAAAAATGAACAACATTTAAAATTACCAATGAAAGCGTTTTGTAAATTAAAATTAATGATTTATGATTGTATTGGATCTTAGGTATTTTGTTTTGCGCACAATTTTTTTTTACCAAAAAAAAAATAATTTCATATTTTCTAGAAATTAATATAATGGCATATTATACATTTTATCGATATAGCAAAATTTGTACTCAGCATGATGGAAATTTTTTGCAAGTAATAGGAATTCAGTTCCTGGATCATAGAAATTTATCATAGAAGTTTTTGTAAATTGTTGTGAAAGAACGAATTTACCAAAAATAAAAAAAATCTGTTTCAATTTTTCTTAAAAAAATCTTATCAAAACTGACAAAAAATATGTACTCAGCACGACAAAAAAAAAAGATTTATTCCATCATACTATCAATTTTAATAGGAAAATTCTGGACATTCAGCAATATTAATTTTATGTTAAAAAAAGTTCAAATTTTTCTAAAAGAAATCTAAACGTTTAAATTGTCATACATTTTATTTAACGTGTTGCGTACAAAATTTTGTCGTTAATTTTTTTTAATAGAGTGCTAAGAACATTATTTTGTTATAGCAATAAAAAAAATTTCCCCATTAATAAATTCCATTTTAAAAATTACAACAATATACAAATAATTAATTTTGATTCAATTTAGAAATTACAATTTAACTAATTTATTATTGTAATTAATTATATATATTTATTAACATTTTATTTATTTTTGGTATTTATTTATTTATGTTATTTTATTTTGTTTGTTTGTTTGATAGGAGATATGAAAATTGTGCGAAAACAATTAGCCGATTACATTTATATTATAATAAAAAAAAAAATTAAATATAAGAATTAATTTTTATTCGAAAATTTTAGAATATAATTTCGAAAATATTATATATGTATTTATTTATTTTGTTTTAAAGTAGAAATTCAATTATTTTTTTTTAATTTATAAATTTAGTAAAAAAAATTGTTTATTTTAGTATTATTATTTTTTTTTTTAAATTATGATAAAAGTTTTTATTTCATTTTTTTTTTTAAATATTAAAATTTTAATACATTTTATTTATTTATATATTAATTTTCATTTATTATTGTTTTAAAACAATTTAATTTATTTATTTTATTTATTTATTTTTTAGTAGGTAAAAAGTATATAAAAAAAACCATTTATTATTTCCCATTTTTGTTGTGATGATAAATTTTAAATTTTAAATTTTAGAAGTTTTTTTTGTTAATTTTAGTTTTATTTTTATTTACTTTTTTTGTCAGAATTTATTAGAGAGAAGTGCATAATATTTTATTATTATATTTATTTTTATTTAATAATTATTGACGAAATTATATAAAATATTAAATATTTTTTTTGGAAGGGTGGGCAAAAAAATTGTTTTTTTTTTATATTAATTTATGGCTGAGAGAAAAAACAAAAAAAAAATTTTTTTTTTTGTTATTTAAATATATTTTTAATAATTAAATTTAAATTTATATATATATATTTTTTAAAGGTTTTTTTTTGTGTGTTTAGTATAAATCGTTTTTCATTTTCATTTCAATTTAATTATATTTTTTTTTTTTTGATTGTGGAAATTATTTTATTCTCTATCTAAACATTAAAATATTTTATTATTTTTAAATATGTAATTAAATTTAACTTTTATGTTTTTATTTTTTACTTATTTTTAATATTTTTATATATATATATATTTTTTTATTATTTTAAATAACAATTTTCTTTTTATATATATATTTTATTTTTTAAAAAAATTTTAATCGAGTGATGAGTGATTTATAATTTATTTAATTTAATTAATTTTATTATTATTATTTTTTTTGTTGTAGGAGTGTCGTGTGAAGTAAATAAAGAAGAAATAAGAACTGAAAAAATAATTTTCATTTTATAAATTCAAATTTTGAAAATTTTTTAGTATTTTTCTAAAAAATTAATAATTGAACAATTTTCAAAAATTATTTTCAAAAAAAAAAAAAAAAAACTTGAATTTATTTTTGTATTTCAACAAAATTATTTAAATTATTTAAAAAATTTGAAATTATAAAATTTTTAAAAAAAATTTGTAATTGAAATTTTATATCATGATACAATTTAAAAATATATTTTATATTTGTAATTTTCTTTGAAAAGAAAATAATTAATATAATTATTAAAATGATTTATAATTAATTTAATTGAAATATATTTCATTAACATTTGATTTGAAAATTAAATAAATTGATAAATTTTTAAAGAATTTCTATCTAAATTAAATTAACTGAAATTGGATAAATTTGAAATAAAAATTTCTATCTAAAATTTTTAAATTAATTTGAAACTTTCTAATTTTCGAAATTGAAGTTTTATTTTACCATTTTGAAATTTGAAATTATTCACTTATTTTTCGTAATTGACTGATCCAGAATAGAAAAAAAAACTATTACCAAAAATTTTACAAAAAACGTAAAATAAATTCAGTGTTCTTCAAACCAAAATATCAAAATTATAAAATTTAATAAAATTATGAAATTAAAATTATAAAATTTAAATTGTTGTTTTTTTTACTACGAAATTTCTTATTTTCATGATTTACAATTTGTTGTTAGATTAATAATTTTTTTATAAAGAATAAAAAATCTCAATTTTTTTTAACTTTTAATTAGTTTATAATTAATTTAATAAACTTTTTTGAAATCACACCATACTCTCAAAAAAAAAAAGAAATATATGTTATTTTATTTTGTTAACTTAATTTTCAACCTCAAAATTCTTTTGTTTTAAATTTTATTTTGGTAAAAGAAGAATGTGAGAAAGAGTTGTAAACTGATGGACAAATTCTTAAGAAGATTTATTATAAGCAAAGTAAAATTTATAAAATTTCAAAAAATATAGGGGGAAACTCCTTGTCAATTTTATAGTTAGAAAAAAAAATTAAAACAACTTACAAAAATCGCAATTTATAAAATAGATTTGTTTTTTCTTTATTATTTATTCTCTTTTTTATTTTATTTTAAATCTTAAATAAAACCAAAAAAAATTAAATTAAAATTAAAAGTAATTTTTAAAAACATAAACCAAAATTATTGCAACTGCAAAAAAAAAAAAAACTTAAAAATTATTTTAATTTCAAAAAAATATTTTGTGTTTTTACAATAATTAATTACATATTTTATATATAAAAATTTAAAAAAAAAAATTGCAATTTATATAAAACTAAAACAGAAAAATAATAAAATCAAGTAAAATATTTTGTAAATATTTTTTGTTTTAACAAAACAGCAAATTCAAAAAAAAAAAAAAATTTAATATAATTATTTAAATATTTATAAATTTATACAAAAACAAAATAAAATTGTAGTGGAAAAGTGTATAATTCTGAATTCTATATAATTGCTAGACATTTTGTACAATTTTTGACCAAACCTTGTCAAAATTTGGAAAACTTTAAAACATTTAACGTATCGAAAATTCAATTTTGTCAATTCTTTTTCGGCATTATAGTCTTCGGTATAATATGCCGAAGTTGCCGAAGAGTTTTCGGCATTATACAAAAAATGCTTTAAGTCGACTTTTTCATGTTCAAAATTTTTCTTTCATTCCTTTTCTAACTCAAGCAAAAGACAGACACAAAGACAAAAATTTGTAGTTGATTATCTTATTATCTTTCTCTCTCTCTCTCTCTTCTGAGATAAAAAAATGGATAGAGAAAAATGTTGGAACGTGAAAAAGTCTACTTACAATGACAAAATTAAATTTATTAGACCCTTTTTTCAAGGCTATTTCGTAATTTTGACAACACTTTTGGCTTGAAAAGTCTTACAAAAAGGCTCAGGACAAAAAGGATCTATTATACTATGCGTTATACTCTTACGCCTTTATACAAAAATGCCTAGGAATTCTATAAAATTCCAAAATCATTCACTTTGCCGCCCTGTATATAAAAAATTGAAAATTAACAATTGCAAATAGGGGAAAATTTTAAAAACATAAAAAATAAAAATAAAAATTTTAAATATTTAAAAAACATTTTTTTATATTGAGATTTCCCGGATTAATTTTTTTTTTATTTTATATATTTATTTTTATAATAAAATTTAATTTAAAATATTTTAAATAGTTTTTTTAATTTCTTTTTAATTTATATATTTATAATATTATTATTTTACTAAAAGTACGTTAAAGCCCTTCTTTTTTGATAGAGAGTTCCTGCACGCAGAAATTAAAGAAGAAAAAAAAAATAGATAAACAAAAATTGAATTTACTTAGTTCAAAAATTTGTTTCATTTTTTTTTTCCTACTTTTTAAAGAAATTGGAAGATTAAATAATTTTTTTTTTAATGTTTTATTTTAGTTTAGTTTTTTAGAACACATTGACTAGAATTCAAATATAGAAAAAAAAAAATATTATAAATTATATAAAATAAAAAAAAAAAATATTTATATGTAAAATTTGATACTTAGGAAGAAATTTATATTTGAATTTTTTTTTTTTTTTTAAATATTTCATGGGTCTACGAATTATCGACCAAATGAACTTAAAACAGCCACAAAAAAAATTATATGCATCCAGATTCTTTAACATCCAAAATGTTCGAATTTCGAGTGATTGTCCGAAATTTCGACAAGTATTAATTCTGAGTAAGGAATTGCGGATACTCGTTTACTTGGAATTTACGATACGAGTAGTTTTTTACTCGAAACAAAAAATTGTTGTAACGGACAAGGTTGTCGAAATTTCGGTAAATCACTGGTAATTCGAACATTTCGAATTTTGAGAGAATGCCAGCCATGAACTAAAGTCCAACAAAATTCTATTAAAATTTGGCATTGAATCAATAATATGAATTAAAGCCCAAAGTTTGGAAATTAATTATAGCTCAAATTTTTGGACGTTAGATATAAAGACCAAACAGTTTTTGAACCTTAGTTTTATTTTCAATTTTAGGCAAAATGTAATATTTTTCCTTCTAAAAAAATGAAAATATTTTTGGGTTTTCGATCATAATAAAACCAAACACCCAAAAAATTGTGTGAACTAAAACCTAAATATTTTTAGGATTTAGTTCATTTTGACAAATTTGTATATGTAGAATTTTGTTTGACTTGAATTCACATTTTGTTTTTATGGCTGTTAGTTCATTTGAGCGTTATTTCGTTTAGCCAATTTTTTTTTTAAATTAATATCGTTGCCTGTGTTTATGAGTTGCCCTAAATAAATTCACTTTTTTTTTAATAATAATAATAATAAAAAAAAAATTATAATATCAATAAAATTTTTTTTTATATATTCTTAACTAATTACAAAAAGAAATGTACTTAAAATTATTAAACTTTCGTGATGTTTAGTTGTTTTAAAATTATAAATAAAATATTTAAATTGAATGAAATTAGTTTAAAAAAAAAACAGAATTGTTAATTTGATCTGTAATAAATGGCGTAAATATATAGACTATTTTTTTTTTAATAATAAATTAAAATTAATATGAAAATAAACATGGCACAGTTTAAAAAATTTACATAATTTTCAATTAAATTTATATTAACACCAGGAAAATATAATTTAAATATTTCTTGTATTCATGTTTTATTTTAAATATTAATTAATTTTGTTTCTTTAAATTATTTTATTTATATAACATTGGCAAACTAAATTAATTTTTATTTATTATATTTTAAATTTTTTGTCTTTTAATGAAATTTTCAATATTTTTTTTTTTTTGCAATATTCAAATTAGTCTTCTTAAATTTATTACTTATAACAAAATTCGACTAATTTTTAACACATTTTTTTTTTTTAAATTAATTTCGATTGCCAATGTTTTAATAGTCTAAATTATAACAAAACAATTTCGAGAGATCAATTTATGTTTAAATGTAATGATGGTTAATATATGTAATGTGCTCGATTTGTTTGTTTAATAAATAATGATTAATTCATAACATTAATTTATGGATCAATTGTGCGAACAAACTTTAAAAACCAAACAACAACATAAAAATTTCATATAAACCATTCATAATTAATGCATAAATTGATCATAAGAGAGAGATATATCATCGATACATCTGAATTATAGACTGTTGGTCATATATTCGTTATTGTTAATTGATCGCAGTACTGCAATGTTTTATATTCAGGAATAGGAGCATTTATTTAGAGCTCATTTTGCGTCGACTTGTTACTGTCAACGTTGGTGAATTTTTCTTTAAAAATGAATTAAAATATTTGCCAGTATTATTGCAATCAAATGGCATTAACGACTATACCCAATTATCTAAAATTCTAAATCACATTAAAAATTCAAATTTCATATTCATAATTCGAAATTATGTTGAAAATATTCGAATTTTCTGAAATTGTGTAACACAAAATTTTTTGGTTCTGATCTTGACTTTTACATGCTCTAAATATTTTTTCTATATCCATCTCTCTCTAAATCAAACAAAAAAACAGAGAGACAAATTGAAACTGTCAAAATTCCATTAATATGAAAATTTCGAATTTTCTAAAGGCTCGTTTATTGATAATCTCATGATATATTTCTCATTTTGTAATTATTTTAATTCGAAAAAAAAATACGAAATCGCTATTAATATTTTTTACACCAATTTTATAATTAAACCAAAAAAAAAAATTATGATTTGCAAAAATTTAAATTTAATTAAATAATTCTCAGAATTTTAATTTATTTTATTTAAAAATTAATTTAAAATTTTATATTTAAAAAAAAAAAAAATTAATAAAAATATTTAAGTAACAAGATTTTTTTTTTAGATAAAAACATAATTTTGTTGTATGATGTTTTTGTTTTTTGTATTATTTTTAAATTTTAAATGTAAGTAAAATTTATTTTTTTTTGTATTTTTTTTAGTTTTTTTTTTTAAAAAGACTAAAAATGAATTTAATTTTTGTTTGGTATTTAAATTAAATTAAATTAATGAATAGTTTTATTTTTTTTTTCTGTTTGTTTGTTAAATTTTTTCCTCTTAAATAGTTTTTTTTTTTTGTTATTTTTAAAAGTAAAATTATTATTTTTTTTTGTTTATCTAATAATTTTTTTTTTTAATAGTATTTTTCTTTTTTCTTTATTTTATTTTATGCATTGCTTATTTTTTTTTTTTTGTTTTTAAATTTATTTATTTTTTATATATTTTGTTGAAATATATAAAAAAAAAAATTTGTTTTAATTAAAATTTATTTATCAAAAAAAAAAAAAAAGAGAAAACAGATTTTTTTATTATTATTTTTTTTTTTTTTAAATGATGATAAATTTTTTTAAAGTTTATATTTTTTTTTTGTCATAATTTTTTTTTTAAAGTTTTCTTAAATTTTAATATATTTTGCGGTTTTTTGTTTTTTTTTTTGTTAAGATTAGAAACATACAATTTTTTTTTTTAATTTATTTATTTATTTTATTATTTATTAATTAATTTGTTTTTTTATTTATTTATTATTTTATATTAATTTTTTGTTTTTTTTTAGATAGTATAAAAAAGAAATAAAAGAAAGTTTTTGTTTTTTTTTTTTTTTGTTTTTAATTTTTTGTTGTTTTTTTTTTTTGTTTTTTGTTATATTATAATAATAAATGTGTATTTTTAAAAATTGTTTTAATTAATTTTAATAATTAATATAAATTTATATTTAAATTATTTATATATAAAATATAAATTGTATTTTTTTTTTTTTAAATATAATAAATTTTTAATAATAAAAAAAGAACTAAGAAAAAAAAAAAAAAAATTTATAAATTTTTTTTTTAAATATTTAAAAAAAAAAAAAAAATTTAAAAAATAAAATTAATGTTTTTTTTTTTTTTTTTAAATAAAAAAAATATAATAAAATTGAAACTTAAACATCAACAACCATTTTCTTGTGTATATCTGTGTTACCAACAACCGAACAAAATTCATCAAATGATATTTTACCATCTTCATCTTTATCAGCAAAACAAATTGTTTTATCTACAATTTGTTGCAATTGTGTATCTTTAAGATTATTTCCTACCATCATTTTAAGCACCTGGAAAAAAATTATTTAAAAATAATTAAAATTTACTTATAAAATTTTATAGAAAAGACAAATTTTTTTTTTGTAATTTAAATTCAGCAAATTAAATAAATCATCAGCAAGAAAAAAATTTTCGGGCAAATAATAATTTTACATTTATAATTCAGCTAAAGCTGAAACAATAAATCAACTTGATGAAATGGGACAGAAAAATTCCAACAATCGCGATAAAAATCATTTACAAAATTAAATTAATTGGTCGAAATTTAACAGCAATTTACTTAATTTTTGTAAATGATCTCTTTCGTGATTGCTGGGGAATTTATTTGTCTCATTTGATCAAGTTGATTTGTTTCAGCTGTAGCTGAATTATAGACGGGAAAAATTATTATTTGGCTTGTGTTCTTTGCTGATTAATTGCTTAATCTGTGTTCTTCCTTATTAAAATGAAAATTTCAGCTGTAGATGAATTTGTTATTATTATTTGAACGGGAAAAAATTTATCTGTATTCTATTCTAGCAGATTAATTGCTGAATTTTAGATGAAAATTTATAATAAATCAATTAATGTAAAAAAATCAAATTTCCAGATAAAATTTATTGATTTGATAAGAAATTAATTATTTTCCTTTCAACTTTTTAAGGACTAATTTAAAAAACGTATTTTTATTAGAAATTATCAAAGTAATTGAAGTTACAAGGAATCACAACAACCTGTTTTTTTTCAGAAATTTTGCAAATTAAAAAAATATTCTAATTAATTAGACTAAAAAAAAATAATGTTTAAGATGTGAAATTTACGACAGAATGGAATTGAATTTTCTACAATTCAAAATAAATTTAAAAATTTTGTTGGATTTTTTTTCTCATTGACAAAAATAGTAAAAAAAAATATATTTTTTAAATAAATTTAAAAAGGAAAAAAAATTACATTCCTTTATAGCATTAATAAAAAATAGTATTTTAAATTTAAATGTACATTTTTTTTCTTTACATACCAAAAAAAGCTTACCTATAGCAAAATTGATATTTAAAATTTGAAAAATTAACAAGAAAAAAAAAATTATTTCTAAATTGTTTGGTTAAAAATTTAAAAATTGTTATTTTAAATTTTTTTTCCTTCTCTTTTTACATAGGAAACAATAAATATTTCAACAAATTTTTCTAATATTTCAAAGGAAAAAAACAATTTTACAAGAAATTCTAGCCAAAAATTATATTACATATTTCTTTTTACTCTCCCATCCTTTCATTATTTTATGTATATAATTTTTTTTTTTTTTGTTATTTAAATATTTTTATGTATTTTTAGATTAATTTTTTCTTTTTTTGAATAATAATAATTTTTTTTTCTTGCAAATTTTTTATTCAGCAAAAATTTTGTTTTTTTTTTGTTTATATATGTAAACACACAACAATGGATAATAAATAAATAAATAGTTTTGCCTGAAAAAAATTATACATATAAAAATATTTTTCTGTCTACTAATAAAATTATTAATATTCGAAGAAGAAAATTGAATTTTATTATTTTCTTTTTTTTTTGGTTATGTTTATTTTAAAACGAAAAAAAAAATATAAAATAATAAAATTCTCAATTATTAGTGAAAAAAAAAAAACAAAAATTTGTAAGAAAACATTTTTCACATATCTTAAAAATATAAGAAGAAAATTGCATATAGCTAAATAAAATTATATAATGAACAAAAAAAAATGATTTTATTCTTTTTGGTATACACATTAAAAAAATTATTTTTTTCCGATCAACTGTGACCAGATTTTTCTTTGCTCATTTTTATATATATGCAACAAAAACATAAAATACGAAATAAATAAATAAATTAAATTTTTGAAAGTGAGCCCAAAAAAAAAAAAACGTGAAAAAGAAGAAGTAAAAAAAAAATATTAAATGTTACGATTTCGCGTTCTTGGCATTTTGACAACATAATAATTATAATCAAAAGAAACAAAATATAATATTATTTTGAATTTACATTATTAAATATATATGAAAATTGTGTAGAAAATTTGAAAATTAAAATTTCATTAAATTTAAACTTTTCACAAACAAAAAAAAAAACAATTTTTACTGAATAAAATAACAAAAAAAAATTATGCACTTAATTTCAAAAATTTATTACCTGAAAAAGTTCACCATTTGATATGTAACCATCATTATCCATATCATAGATACGAAATGCGAACCGTAATTTAGATAGTTTATCACCTTTAACACTAAATTGTGATACACCTTGAATGAATTCTTTAAAATCTACTTCACCATTACCATCAGCATCAAATATATCAATAACACGTTGTACCAATGGATTTTGTTGTAATTCTGGCAGCGACATAAATTCATCAACACTTAATGCACCAGAATTATCCAAATCAAGTTTACGAAAACGTTTACCAAGTCGACGAATTTCATCGGCATCAACTGCAAAAAGAAATATGAAAATTTAATTAAATTTTCTTTTCAAAATTCTTGTATAAAAAAAATAGATTTAATAAAATATTAAAAAGATTTTTAATAAAATTATCTTGAAGAAGAAAAAATTGTTATACATTTTTGGAAAATTTGTTGAAATTGTGCAAAAAAAAAAAAAAAAACAAAAAAATTCAATTTTCTTTAATCAAATTAATTTGTGTTTAATCAGTTGGGGAATTTAATTTAATCAATTTCGTTGAGTTTTGGTGTAAGGAAATATTTAATTTGCTTTAAAAATGAGATTACAATAAAGTCATTTTTTTTTTAAATAAATAAATAAATAGATTATATTTTACCGCGCGCGGCAAAAGCTTTTATTTTTATTTACAGGAAATTATTAATGTTCTACAAATTTAAATTTTTACTCATAAATAAATGGAACTTTTAAAAAAAATATTTTTTGTAATCATAGCAAATTTATAATTTAATTAATAAATATTTGTTTAATAAACAAAAGTGATTTTGTTCTTTATTTAATCTTGGGGAATTTTGTAGAGAAAATTATGCTTGAAGAAAGAAAACAATTTTGTAAATTATTTTTAAAAGTTTAACTATGGATTGTTAAAGATCATTGTCAAATATGTACAAGGTTATTTATCATATATTCGATAAACATAGTCTAGGTTAAAGTTGTACAGATTTAGTTTTTTATGGTTTTAGGGGGGGTGGTTTACAACCTAATTTCATATTTTTATTTAACATTATTGAACCAAAATTATAATTTTTTTTATGAAAATTTTCAATTTTTCTACATAATTTTAAATATTTAGGGAATTATTTTAGAATAATTGTAAATTTAAGTTTATATTTTCATATATATACTAATCATTATTCTTATTAAATCTTAATTAGTATGACTAAAATTATTTTTAATAATTTTTTTTAAATATAAAAAATCAAAATGTTTATTTGCCCTTTCAACAATCCGTAACCACAATCAATTTGTAATTTATTTTTTTAACTTAAAAATAAAATTAATAAATAAATATTTAATTTAAAGTGAAACTATATATTTAAAATATTGAAATTAAATATAATTATTTACTACTAAAAAAAACCAGTTTATAAAATCAAAATTTTAAACAAATACAGGAGAACACAATAATAAACTATAATCAAATATAAATAATTCATAATTAAAAAAAAAAAATTAACCTTCAAATTTTGAAATAATGAAAAGTTTTGTGGTTGGTTTTTTTTTTTTTTTTTTTGTTAAGTCATTAATTAAAATTATTGTGTAAAGAATTATTATGGCGCCATTTTATTTGTTGACATTTTTTAAATCAGAAATTATTTTATCCCTTTTTTAGGGCTTTTTTTTAAAAAAAAAAATCCCTTATGTTAACGCTTTTCTGTCCGTCCGTCTGTCCAATGTAAACAATAAAAAGCAGTAATTTCACATAGTTACTGTACACACAAGTTCATGATAGACCCATCAATAGAAAGCTTATTGAGAACCAGAGAAATTTATTGAAAACCAGATGTAATTGATATAATTTAAAAATTCGGCCGGTAGACGGCGCTATTCACATTTTGCCAAAACATCTTTTTCCGAATAAAAATGTAATTTTATATAGTAAATGTGCACCAAAAATGAAGTTTGACCACTCGTTGGAAAGGTATTTAAGAGTAGAATACGATGACAATAACGATATTTCAAATTTATACCGCTAGAGACGATGAATGGTAAAATATATAAAATGTTAATATTTAAAATGTGATTTCCAATAGTCAATAATTCCCAAAAATTAGGTTTAATGTCGCATCTGAAAGGTAGTAAGCAGTAGTATAAAATAACAGTTGTTATAATTTTAGTTTCTGCCACTGCAGCGTGCAACATAATACTCAAAATATGCAGTTACAGTAGATAATTTAAAAAAAAGCCCATGATTATAAAACTACTGATCAGTAGTTCGGCTGCGCGGCATTTTTTTATTAATTAAAAGAATATTTCACAGAAATATTTTAAAATTTATAATCAATTTTCAGATTAAATTATGGAATTTTTTTCTAAGGTTCAAGAATATTTTAAATAAATTATCTAAATTCTATGAAACCGCGCGATGAATAGTATTTTTCCATTGAAAATTTGTCTAACTTTTGGTTAAAAACTATTAAATAATTAATAATTTAGAAAATTAAAATATTTCACCAATTTCATTGATACATGGACACGAAAATCAAATATTTAAAGGAGAAAGAAATTTTTGTTGACTTTTTGTTGCAATAATTAAAGATAGTGAAGTAAATTAACAGATGATTTATTAATTTATATTAAATTCAAATGGTTTTCGTTTATTTTTACTATAGTAAATTAATTATAGTAAAATTTAAACGATAATTAAATTCACTAAACATTTTTTTAGTTTAATTTTCTTCTGCCTTTTTTGGCCCAACAGTCCGATGTTGGTCTAGGCCTACCTCTTAAGAGGTTTTCCAAACATTTTATCTATTAAATTTTAAAATTATTATCCCTAATATCCACAATAAAACAAAACCAAAATGTAATATTAATTTCCCATTCAAAATTTAGTTTATTAAGCAAAATTTTCGTAGAAAGAAAAGTTTAATTCAATTTGAAAAATGTTTCAATTTTATCTGGAAATTGATTTTGTATATATACAAATATAAACATATATCACATTTTAATAACAGGTCAATGAACAAAACTATTTCATTAAAATATAATAATATATAATATTTATATATATATATATATTTATTTAACTTTAAATTTATATAAATATATCTATAACTTTCATATTTATTATCAGTTTCAAATGTAATTAGACTAATCTAATATCTCATTTAAAGCATCTTCCCATTGAAAAGTAAAAAATTAATAATAATAATTTTTCTATTTCTAGAACATAAAAAAATATATATATACCTATATGTAAAATAGAAATAAACAAAATAAATAAATAAATATTTTTTTTTTCTGTATATTTAAAAAATTTTTGTTGTCCGATTATTTTTTTCCTTTTTTATGTACTTTAATATTTAAGCATGCATAATGAGAAATAATTAAGAAATATAATTCTTAATATTTTTATATATTCGAGTAGAAAAAAAAAATAATTTAATATTTTAAGTTTTTTGTTTGTTTACATTTTTTAAATTAAATTTGTTTAAATTTACAATATTTCTATTTTTTTTTTTTAATAGTTATTAACACTTAAAAGTAATATTGCTATTTAACAACACACCATATTTTTTAGGTAAATAAAATTAGAAAATTAGAAAATTAAATTTAAATAACAATATTCGTTTTTTTTAATTGAGAAAAAATTTAATTTTTAAATTTGAAAATTTTTAAAGTTTTTTTTTTTTAAATTGCCACGAGGAAAATATTAGTAAAAAATATTAAAAAGTAAAATGTTGTTTAAAAATTTTTTGCTATTGATAAAAACACCTGTGTGAGACCAATTTCTAAAAATATAAATAAAAATATGTATGAAAAACAGTTTTTCCACATTCACATAAATTTTTAGCGTGTAAAAGAGCAGCAAAAATTTTATAAGAAAAATTTTTTTTTTTATATATATATATAACATTGTAACAGGTGGGTTTTTCTTTCAATTTCAAATAACAACAACAACCACAAGAAAATTTTCGGGGGTGGTAAGAGAGAGAGTATTTTAGTATATATAATAATGAACAATAACAGCAACAACACACACATGAAAAATTGAAAAGCTAATCGTTTAAAACTAATATAGTACTTTTTTTCTTTAAACATTTTTTTTTAAAATTTTTTTGTGTTGTGTTAGCTGGCACTTTTTAAAAAAAAAAAAAAAAAAAAAGAGTGTGAAACTATAAAAATATTTGAAAAATGAAAAACCGAATGGAAAATTATAATACATATATATATATATATATAATTTTCAGTCGGTTTATGAGTAAAAAATAAATAAATAAATTAATTTTTTTTTGCTTCTATTTCTTCTTCTATTCTAGAGACACACTAGAAATAGACTTTTTATTTTGGTTGAAAAAAAAAAATTTTTGGGGCCAATTATTTTCCCCATTGGATTTTTGTTTTTTTTTTGTTTTTCTTGTTACAGTAAACTTTTTTTTTTTTTTTTAATTTGCAACAAAAAATTTTCTCGCATTTTTTTCTTTTTAGATTTTTTTATATAGTTGATTTGATATAGAAAAAAAGGAGGTGGTAATATTAATCAAAAAGATAGAAAAATGATTATTTATTTATTTTTTTTGCACAAAGTAAAAATTTGTAACTTTATCATTTTAACTTTTAAAATTCACTTTTCAAATTAAAATTTTCACTGAGTATATATAGATAAAAAGAAAAATGTATTAATTAAAAAAAAAACGGTGAATGAAGGAATTTTTTCTTTTTAATATCCCAAAATATATATATATATATATATATATATATATATATATATATATATACAAAAATATTATGTATATATATTTACTTACAGTTGGAGCACATCTCCATGGGCAAAGAAGTCTCGTTACCCTAAAAAAAAAAGAAAATTTTATTTTATTTTTTTAATTAATTTAATTATAAAACAAAATATAATTAGAAAAAATTTGATTTTTACATATTTAATAAATTGGGGAAAATAAACAGAAAATTTATGTAAAAAATAAAAAAGAAGTAATTTTCGTTTTTATCTTGGTCCTTTTTTTTGACATTTCATGCGAAAAAAAATGGGGCAAATGAAAGGATTTCGTTTTTTTTTATTATTTTGGTAATCGCACCACCAAAGAAAAAGTTTCTTGGAGATGAAGAAATTTTTATTTTTTTTTTTTTAAATTTACCATATTTATTTAATTTTCTATTTGAACACGCTACGATTTAATAAATAAATTTTAATCACTAAATTCTAGTTCATTTGATTTAAAAAAAGAAAACTATTGTAAATTTTAAAGAAAAAATCAATAGTTGATCACGAATTCTTCTTTTTTTCGTTTTTTTCCTTCTTTATAATATATATTTTTTTTTCAGCTATTGGAAAATTAAATGTGAATAAAATGAAGTTGGCTTCATTTGAAATGTCAAAAATTATCTAGAGAATTTTTTCTTGAAAAATATTTTTGATTGATAATTATTTTTAATGATGTTTTCAAATTTTGTTTGAAGAGAACTGTATTATCATACATTGGTAACGTCAAATTTATAAGAGAATGAATGTGTCGCTTTCGAAGCACACGCTCGTAAAGAGGATGTAATATTTGTATTATTATGGGACTACGGTGTTCATTTGAGGCTCACGGCTTCCGAGTCACGACTGGAGTAATTTGTGCCTTCTTTTGACTCAGGAACAAAGTTTTATTACATTAAGGTTAGTTTATAAAAATATATCACAAACCATGAACTCGATTAAAAATCAATCTAAGCCTAAAGCTTGGGCTACAATGTGCCGATCAGTTCGGTACCGATCAGTTCAGTTCCTTTCCGAATCGATTCGTTAAGTGGGCTGGCTACATAGCTTCTGACACCAACCGATTAAATTTGTCAGTTTGAAGTTTTGTAGTGTCAAAAAGAAAAAAAATTGGTGACGTTTTGTGTCGAAAAAAAATATTTTTATAAAAATGGATAATTTAATGTTTGTTAAATAATTCAGGATATAATTTAATAACCTCAATAAACTTTTCTTCATCCATCATATTGAAAATATTGGCGACGATTAACCTAACCTAAATTATATTGACTGACATATCATTTCTCATGAAGTTAGCTTCAGTAGGTTCCGTGAAAGCTCAATCGTTCCGAACTCTTTCCATTCGTTCTGTTCCGAATCGATCAGTTCCAACCTATTGTGTTCAGCCAATCGATTTTCCATACAAAATATATGAAGACGTCAAATTTGGAAATTACTGAACTGGATCGGCACCGAACTGATCGGCACATTGTAGCCCAAGCTTAAGGAGGACTAAATTTGTTGCACAAACGAAAGAATTCGAAACTCGGATGACATATGCGGCGTTCAGTACGGTCTAGCACATATAGCGCTGCAAAGAGCCGCACTAGATAGACCAGCAAAAATTAAATAGCCGTTCAGTTTTTTTCAGAATTTTTCGATAAATATCCCTTTACAGCCCCACTTTATTCAATAATCCCTTTGACTATATAATATATGGACTGCTTATAATTTCTATTAGGACTGGTAGTGCCTAGCATCGGAGATTCTATTAGGACTGGTAGCGCATAGCACCGGAGATGGCCAGTAAAAGAACTAAAGTTATGGAATTCTGAATTAAATCCAGTAGAATTCTCAAGTAAAATCTATGGAATTCTCATAAATGATTTAGTTGTTTTATTGGTCGTCAAAAAGGCGAGCGTCACCAAAGGCAATTCGGAATAGTTAGTTCTTTTTTACGCAATCTCTGGTGGTATGCGCATAGTCGGTGATGGCTACAACAATGAAGTTGGTTACTAGCAGTCCATTTATTTAAAGATAGATCGAAATAATTTATGATAAAATAATTAAGTCGACTTAATTATTTTATCATAAATTATTTTACCGTATATTATTTTATCATAAATTTTATCTTACAAAATGCTAACAATTTCTGACATTTGCAACCCGGCAAATTGGAAAATCTAGCCTTCGCAGTATGATTTCAAAATATATTTGACAACACTGTTGTTTTTTTTTTGCACTTTTATAAAACGTTGTCGACGTTTTTTTTGCCTTTTGCCATCATATTTCCAGAATAAAGTTTTTATAATAAAATGGCATCAGATATACTACAGTATGAAATTATTTATGCATCTAGTTATTCCACATCTTATTTACCAGAGTAAGTTAACAATTAAAATATATATTTATTATTTCATGACAAATTTTTCATTTTAATGGTATGGGTATCGGCATTTTTTCTGATTGCATCAAACAAAATTTTTTTTTTATATTCTATAAAGAAATTCTTCAATTTTAATCAGGGACACGATAAAAAAGCAATAGATTTGTTTACAGTAACATTTTATCATTTTTAGTGATAAATTTACAGTAAATTTAATTTGAAAATTTTACTTTCTTCTATTTATTTTTCTTTTGTCAAAAATTCTATTAAAAAGTTTTTCAGATTTTGATAAATAACAATTGCATATATTATATTATATATTTTGGTATTATTTTTTGTTGTGTGTACATATATTATTTAATCTTTTTCTCTATTTACGAGCCAATTATCAAAAATATTGCTAATTATATAAAAAATTTTTTATTTATTGCATTTATTTATTTTTTTTAGAAATATTTTAGAAGATTGCCCTAGTAATCAAGCATCAAGATGGTCATCAAATACAAATACTCCTCCACAATTTTTAACATTAAAATTAAAAAGGCCAGCTATTGTACAACAAATTAAATTTGGTAAATTTGAAAAATCTCATGTATGTAATTTAAAAAAATTTCGAATATTTGGTGGTTTAGAAGAAGATCGAATGATTTTGTTATTTGAAAGGTAAATAAATAAATAAATAATTTAAATATATTTTTCGGTCTTACAGAAACAGAATTATAAAACTTTTCTGCTCATAAACTGTAGATAATTTTGTTTTTGTAAAATTTGATAATGTAAACTGAGCCAGATTTAATTTCTGCTTGCTCTATCTCACTTAATATTAAAATTTAATTTAGATTAAAAAGAGCTAAAAATTTTAAATTTGTATTTCGCCTATTTAGATTTTATCAGAAATTACTTTTTGTGACTTAAAATTATTTGAAAATCGCAATAATGACTAGGTAGGACTAGGGTTTTCCCTCGAAACATTTATCATTGACTCATAATTTAAATAAATTAATCTACATTCTCTCTTAACGATTATATTGTAAATGAACTATAAAATTACCGATAACCGAAATAAATTAAATTGATATAAATTTAATAATGAATCAATTGTGCAAATATTTATGCAAGGAAAATATTCGAAAAAAAAATTGGATCATCATTTAGTCTCATTTGCAAAAGAAAAAATACCACTGTCGTTTGTGTTTTACCGTCAAAATATAATTTGTAGTTTTTATATTAAACTAAAATTATACAAATTTGCAAAATTAAAAATTTAACAGTTAATTTTTTTTAATGATTTTAACGAGACAAAATAAAATAATTTTTTTTTGCATTTTCTCTTTACACACTAAATTATTACAGTCTACTAGAAAATGAAATTTGAAAATTAAATGAATTGTATTTTTTTAATTACAAATTTACGAATTAATTAAAATTGAATTTTTTTTTTTGTATTTTGCAGTGGTTTAAAAAATGATTCAATACCAGAAACATTTAATTTACGTTCAGCAACAGATGAAGGCGATAAATTTCCAATATTATATATAAAAATAATGCCCCTATTATCATGGGGTCCAAGTTTTAATTTTAGTATTTGGTATGTTGAAATTCATGGTGAAGATGATCCAATGTATATGAGTTCGAATTTAAGAAATTATAATATGGTAATTTAAAACAAAAAATTTAAATACAATAATAATTTTTTTATTAAATTAACATTTTATATTTTTAGTTACGTGAAATTGAAATTGTTAAATTATGTTTAAAACATTTTCGACAACAAGGTTATGATGGTGCATTTAAGGCATTACAAGATCAAACAAATATACGTTTAGAACATCCAATTATAAGTGAATTACATCGTTGTTTAGTTGCTGATGGTGATTTTGATAGAGCTGAACAATTTGTTGAACAATGTGTTAATGAAGGACTTATGGATAGTTATATGTCTAAACAAGATTATAAACATTCTTGGAAAATACAAGAAACACAAAGCACAATAAGACCAGGTTTAAAAAAAAATTGATTTAAAAGAAATTTTAAAATTCAATAAATAATTAATTTATTTATAAAGGTACTCGTGGTGGCCATCAATTGGTTATTGATTCAAATAAACATTTAATATATTTATATGGTGGTTGGGATGGTTTTCAAGATTTAAGTGATTTATGGTGTTTTAATATACAAACAAGTCAATGGACATTAATATATGAAAATTCAGAATTATTTGATGGTCCAACAGCACGTAGTTGCCATAAAATGGTATTTGATCCAATTAGTTGTAATATATTTATGCTTGGACGTTATTTAGATAATTCAATTCGAACAACTGAATATATTAAGGTATTGATAAATTATTTTTCATCCCTCAACTATAAAATGTTAATTTTTTTATTCTATTTTAGAGTGATTTTTATTTATATGATACAAAAACAAGAACATGGTTACAAATTTGTGATGATACAAGTCAAGTTAGTGGTCCACAATTAGTTTATGATCATCAAATGTGTATTGATGTTGATAAAAGGACAATATATGTTTTTGGTGGTAAAATATTAACACCACGGTAAATAAAATTAAAATTTTATAATAGTAAAAAAAATTCATAATTATTATTTTTTTCAATTCAATAAAGAAGTGTAAGCCAAATATCATCTAGTGAACCAGAATATTCTGGTTTATTTTCATATCATATTGCAACAAATACTTGGACACAAATTTTTGTTGATTGTTATCATTCGACTGCATCACAACCAGATATACAATCAATTAAATCACGTGTAACACATTGTATGGTATTTCATAATGTATGAAATGAATTTTATTTTTACAATCTAAAAATTTTTTTCAAAATTTAATTTTTGTATATCATTTTTTTATTGTAGAAAAATCGTAAATTATATATTTATGGTGGACAACGAGGTAAAGAAGAAACAGATGATTTTATATCATATGATGTTGATACACAAGTAATAAATATATTAAATCCAGAAAATAGTGCATATCAAAATCGTAATGAACCACCATCTGGTTTTACACAACGTGCAACTATTGATTGTAATCGTGATGAAATTTATGTATTTTCTGTAAGTTACAATATATATAATTTATATTAATTCATTATATATTTATAAAATTTTCTAATTTTAGAGTTTAAATAAGCAAAAAGAAAGACGTGATACACAACAAATTGATACATCAAATTCATTTTGGGTATATTCATTAAAAACAAATAAATGGTCTCGAATATATACATGTAAACATGAAAGTTTATATAATAATAAAACTGATAAGAATAATTTAAATTCAGAACCATGTCCACGATATGCACATCAATTAATTTATGATGAAGCTGAAAAAGTAAGTTTTTTTTTATATATTCTAATTTAATTTTAAATAAATAAAATAATATTTTAGGTTCATTATTTATTTGGTGGAAATCCTGGACAATCTTCATTACCTCAATTAAGACTTGATGATTTTTGGATATTATTATTAGAAAAGTATAATTTTGTTAAATTAAAAATAAATTTGAAATTATTTTACTAAACATTTTTTTTTAAGGCCAAGTCGTCAAGAAACTGTACGTCATTGTAAATATTTAGTGAGAAAATTAAAATATGAAGAAATAACAAAAATTGATCCATTAAATGCACTACAATATCTACAAAATCATATTTCAGCTGTAATTGATCATAATGATCCAACTCAATTAAATAATGTAAATTTTGTTTTAAAATTTTACTTAACATTTCACAAAAAAAAATGTATTTGAATTTTTGATTTATTTTTTTTTTAGTTTCATAAATTAGCATCATTATTATTTAAAAGTGAAGATGATATTACTGATGATACACAATTAATGACATGTCCAATTGATAATCCATCTAAAATATTGAATGAAGATAATAATAATACAATAAAAAAACATGAAACTAATTGTTTATCTGATAAATTAGATGATATTATAATGTCAACAACAGATGATACTATATCATTACAATCATCTGAAGATTTAAGTACACCATCATCATCATCAGTATCAAGTCCAGCAGCATTAATAATACAATCATCATTACCATCATCATCAACAACACAAATTATATTAAATCAACCAGGACCACCATCACAGCCAAATTCATCATCATCATCATCAACAACAACAACAACAACAGCAACATTATCAATATCACCATCTGATAATATTTCATATAATTTATATAAAAAATCTGGTGGTAAAAGAAATCGTGATGATTATTTATTTGAATTAAAAAGTCGACGAACATATTTATTTAATAAAATTGTACAATTAATGCCAACAAATATGGTACAACCGAAAAATAATTTAAGTGATTTTGTTTTTTAAAAAAAAATAAAAAAATCTCCACAAAAACCGATGAAAAAATGAATCTTGCAACAAAAACAGAAAATTCTCGAAAGAATTTAAAAAACTAAAATGACTGAAAGCAAAAAAAAAAAAAATTATTAGAAATATTTTTTTTTTATGTTTCGAATTTTATCAAAAAAAAAAAAAGAAAAATGGAAAAACAATTTTTTTTTTCTACAAAAAAAAAAACCAACTCCTCTTTTGTGTTCTTTTATGCGTTTTTTTTTTATATTTTTAAAATTTTCTTCCATAAAAAAAAAATAGAATTAAAAAATTTAAATTTACGATAACAAAAAAAAATTAACAAACCAAGAAAAAAAAAATGACGATTTAAATTTACGATTGAAAAAAATTCCTATAACAACAAAAAAATTTAGTGACAAGTTTAGAATTATAATTTTAACTAAAAAAAAATTTAAATAAAAAAAAAAATTGGAATTATTATTTATTAAAAAAAACTTAACATAAAATTTATATGAAAAAAATAAGAGAGAGTTTTTTTTGCATATTATATATTTATGTTATTATAAAACAAAATAACAATTTATTTATTTTTTTTTTTTTTATTTTAAATTTTTTTATATGCAACCCAAAAAAAAAATTAAAATTAAAATAAATTGTTTTTTGTGTCTTTTTTTTTTTTATTATTATTTGATTTTGAAAATGAGAAAAAAAAATTCTTTTTTATAAAATTTCGTTATCATATTTTATTGTTATAATTCTTACTAAGTATTTTTAAAATATATAAAATTAAAATACAATATGTGATAAAAAAAAAAAAAAATTGTAAAAACAAAGAAAATTGTAAAAAAAAAAAATGATTTTAAATGTAAAAAAAAAACTATTTGATGTTCAACTAAATTTGTAAAATTTTTAAAAAAATAAAATAATTATTTAGAATAATAAATTAATTTAAATATTTTTTTACTAGTTTTTGGTACCATAAATCCCGAGGGAGGGATATGATGATTGTGGTCATATAAGTTCCAAATGGCCATTACGATGATGTGACCGTTCATCACCGTTCATCATAAAAGTCGTGTTGTGACCGTTCATCAGTGACCGTTCATCATAAAAGTCGTGTTCCTCTCCGAGCAATCAGCAAATAAATGATTTGTTCTTTTTCTGAAAATGTCCTGGTAAAACGAATACTTATCCTTTTTCCCTGATTTTCTGATGATTAGTCATTAGTTGGTAGACTTTGGTTTGGACTTTTTCGAATTTCTCTTTAATAATTTAGTCCAGTTTTTAGTTTGGACTTTCTATTCCTAGAACTATGCCCCCGTTTATTTCCTTTCTCAACTGTTTTCAGATCACTCACATTTTAATAAATATCTGGCATTTCTGTTGTTTACTGGTTTTAGAAAGAACCTAAAAATATGCAATAATTTATATAAAAAAAAAAATTATAAAATCATTGTTATAAAGATTTTGGCATAAAAATAATTTGCATATTTTTAGGCGTTTTATAATTTTAGTATAATTGAAATTAGAAAGTGTTTTTAAAATATTTAGGAGTATTGTATAAGAAGGGATATAAAGTATATTTAATATATATAAATCAAAAATTTCCATACGTTAATTTCAATTTACTAAACTTAAAACATATTTTAAGTTCTCAGTTAATTAATTTCACAGGAAAATAAATAACAAAAATGTTGGAAAAACAAAAATTTATTCAATTAATAAAAGTACATATATAAATTCGAATCTACAAATTAAAATATATTAAATTTAAAAAGATAAATTTAATATTACATCAAATAAAAATAAATTGAAAAATAATTTTCTTTCCATTGGAATTTCTGTTGAGAAAATAAGATAAAGTTATGCTGATGTTAATATTTAATCTTCTTATTTAAATATTAAAATATTCATTTTTAATAAATAATAATAATACTTACATGAAAATTTTCCAGGAATTATAGATAAAAAATATTGTGTAAGAAAATATTTAACTAGTATACATACCACCATTATACAAATTTTTCGTAAATTGTGGAGTAAAGAAAACAACCCTTCACGTCGACACGAAAGAAAACAACATTTTAGTTTGGTTTAGAGTTAGATTAAATGATGTAATTTATATTTTATACATGATTTCATGCATTGACGTGTAAAATGTAAATATAGAAATATGTTTTAACATTTTTATTAAAAAAATATTTCAATAAAACTAGAAATTTAAATTTAAGTTTTTTTTTAAAGAAATCTTTAAATTATATGTTTCTAAAAATATTAAATTAAAAATTTTTGTGGTCGTTTAGTAGACAATTTCTTTAATTAATTAAATTTAAATACTCCATGATGTAAATTTTTTCTTTAAATTTTTACCAATCTTTATATAAATTTGCTGTCATTTTTGAATCCTTATAAATCCTCCAGTATTGAATCATTATTATTAATGGAGTATATTAATAATAATGATTCAATACTACATACTACTACTGGTCCATTAAATTACAAAATTTTCCAAGAATTTTATTTGAAGATTTGTTTAATTTTTAATTTCAGAAAGGTATGATAAATTTTTAAAATATAATTTATTATATTTTGATAAATTCTATTAACAATTTAATTAATCTAATTGAATTAAAATGAAATACATATTTAAAAATATTATAATTTGTATATTTATATCTTTGAATCAATTAAATATTAATAATAAATAAAATTTTTAAACATATTTATTAAAATTATCGAAATTTATTTACATAAATAAAATGAATTTATATAATATTTTTTTCATATTTATTGAACCATAATAAATATCTAATATATTAATTTATAGTTACTTTAGTATTATGTAAACTAAATTATTACCCCAATTACCTTAATATATCAATTTTGGTATATGTTACATAAAACATAACATACTTAATACTATACCACATCACGTACAATTACGACATCTTTTAAGTCCCTAATAAATTATTATAATAAATTATTCTATGTATATAAAAAAAGAAAATTTATAAAATTTATAAAATTACGTAGAAGATTTTATTTCAATTTGAAATGATTAAATTTTATATTACAAATATTAGAATATAAAGATGTGCAGCAAATATAACGATTTTATGAAACTTTAGGTTATTGGTTGTTCTCTTCTATATTATATCCTATAAACATTTGGTTGTTGTCCTGCAACATTTATTAAATATCAGTTTGTTATTGATAGAAGAAATAATGCAACATTTTTCATCGTCAATTAATGGATAATAGAATGAGAAATATTGCATGTTTCTTCTATCAATAATAAACAGATACATAAAAAATGTTGCAGAACATTAAACAACATGTTAAATTAAAGGATGTAAATATTACCATCCTAAATAAAACTTTTTTCTCATGTTATTCTTGTATTTATGTATCATAGTTTTCATTCGATTGCATGTTGCTCTGCATATGTATATACAGTATTACAGTAGTATAAGTAAAGTTAATATTTTCTTTGTATATGATTGACAACGTGTTTAATCTCCATACAAAAATTACTCTTTAACTTAATTCAAATTCATCAACAACAAAGGGAAAAAATACAAAAAAAGAAAAATCAAAGGACAGACAGGACATTGAAAAATTGAAATTCAACTCGGCTTTCTCAGTCAATTAATAGAATAATAATAATTAAATGAGCGAACCGAGCCGCAGCCGAGCAGTCAGAGTATTATTGGATTGTGCACAAAAAAGTTGTGTCTGTGCAAGAATAATTTTTAATTTTATATTTAATATTTTTTTTGTGAAATTTTAATTTTAAATAAATATTTTTTTTTATTTTATTTTTTTTTTGGATTTAAATTTAATAAATTTTCTTCAAATTTATATTAGAAAGTGTTTATAAAAAACTACGGCTGAAAATTAAAGATTTTATTGCAAAAGGCAATAATTATCAACAACAATATTCGACAGTCAACTACCAACGAATCAGCAAATTTGTATAGTTAGTAGTGAACCACCCAACGAATCAACTACATGCGACTATAAAGGTCAGATCTTTTTTTATTATTTATATATTTATTATATTTTTTTTAAATATTTTGGAGGTTCACTTATCACATTATTTAATCTTTAAAGGACCCTCCATTTTATATTATAATCTACAAAAAAAAATTTCTCTCATTGATTTTATATGGTGTTCAAATTTTCCTTTAGTTTTCCCAAATTTTTCATATTGGTATTAGAAATTTGTAAAAGTTCCTTTACTATGACCCATTGGTTTCTTTTTTAAAATGTCAGATAAATTGCAGGTATAATAGATATCTAATCGAAAATCAGAGCACGAGTAACAGCGATCAGAGATTACAGCGTTTCATATCAAGAAAATGTAAAATCTCTTTTTATTATTAGACCCTCCTTTTAATCAATCTATATAAAAATAAATTTTTCGACGTTTTTAAACTTTACTTTTTCGTATTTTCAATCAAGTGGAAAATGCGAAAAATTGATTACCATTTACTTGATCGAAAACGTAAATTTTGTAGTGATAATTAGTGATAAAATAAATATTTATGTTATTCAGTGATGTGGACACTAATTTTACCTGCATCAGTGCCTAACTCCTTAATATATTAATATTATTGGGGTGGGGTAAATGTTCCTCAGCATTAGCTGAGAAGTGTAAACAGTTTTCTGATAAAACTCCGTAAAAAATTAGTCTTTCTATACGAATAACAATAGTCATTTCTGTAAAAAGAGGGTCCCATTGTAAATATAATAAAGGGAATTTTTTTTTACTATAATTAAAATTGATCCTTTTCTAGTCCAATTTGCTGGTGGTAAAGGCCAATTAGAATTGGAAATGCTAATAAACTATCATAAAAATGCAAACAAATTCCAGCAAATGGATCGTTAATAAAATTATTTTAATTTACACACAAATCATGAAAATCTATTTTTTTCTTATAAAACGATTAATAATTTATATATCCTTCCTTCTGATCCTTCGTAATGAAATTTATATATGGATATATGATTTATATCCAGCAACATCATTCTTTATGGGGATATCAATGAATTGGCTAATATTTCCACATGGAATTTATTGAGAAGATGATAATATCCCAATGGAATTTATTGAGAAGATGAATTATTAATGATTATAGTCGTATAGGAGGGTTTTCTATGACTATTTATTTTCTGTTTAAATTTACTTGAAATTAAAAATTTTAAAGTAAATAATTTTTTTTAAAGTATTTTGAAATTCAATTTTATGAATTTTCATTTAAAAAAATAACAATTTTAATTGATTTTTTTTAAGTATTGCAAATAAATTTCAATTTTTTTTTACAAATTATCCTATAAAAATTTTGTAAAATTTTTTGTATAACATCATTTTAAATTATTTACTTATCATCTTAAATATCCTTAATACGCCTTCTTTTTTTTTATATGTAATTTAATTTTTTTTTAATTCAATTTCGACGAGGAGATTATTTCTTCTATTACATATTTATACTTTTTAAACAAGATTAAGAAATTTTAATGATATACTCTGAATTATAATTTTGTTACTATAAATAAATTTAGAATATAAAATAACAACAATATAATATTATTATTGCGTAACTAAAACACTCCATGGATATGGATACTAAGAAAATTAAGTATAAATTGAATTTAAATTTTTTTTAAATTTAATAGTAAATTTAATGGTTCACTAAATAACAAATTATCATTTGTTATCATCTTTTCATTCGCTTTAACACTATATTAATATATGTACTAGAATTATACATTAAACTTGCAGCTATATATGTACATATACACATTTAATTGTAGATCTGTTGGCTGGGTCAGCACTTTTATAGGCCGTAACATTATAACAAACAATTAATTGTACATCAAATTTTCTAATAATCTCTAAAAATCTAAATTTTAGTCTAATTTTTGAAGAATCTAGGATCAACTTTACTTAAGAATTTTCTAAGAATTTTAATTTTCGAAGAATAAAGAATCCAGAATGTATCGTTATCTTAAAATTTCTCAAGAATTTATGATTTTGCCTAAATTTCCAAAAATCTATGATCTAAAATTTAAATAATGTGATGATTTTTCGAAAAATCTTGGTTTTTGTCTAATTTTCCAATGATATAGAATCTAAGTTACGTAAGAATTTTTCAAACAATCTAAGGATCTTTATGTAATAAACTTTCTCTTTCTAATTTTCGAATTACAATCCTTGATTCATATACCACGAATATGAATCATTCTATATATGAATAAAGTATTAAATTAGCAAAAGGACACAAGACACAACGAAACCAACTAACTGTAGAACTAAATTAAAACTAATTTAATTTTATTAATTAATTAAAATAAAAACAAAAATCCTTAAATGAATAATAGACAACAAAACAAAAATTTTAAAAGATAATCAAAAAAAAAAAAAACAATTAAAATCAAATATTAAATTTATTTACCCAAAACAATTTTTTTTTACTTTTTTAATTGATTATTATTCTACTTTTAGATACTACCAGAGTCTATGCTTTCTATTGTTATTCTGATGGTATCCCTTATTTCTATATTTCTATTCTATATATTATATTTTTTCGTTGGTATATGAGAAATAAAAGTCAAAAAAACTATATATATGACAAAATAAAAAAAAGGGAAAATATATGCGGGCATATAGCAAGGATATCTTCAAAAGAAAAATATTTTGTTTATTAAACATTAAAAAATTTTGTTTTATGAGTTTTTATTATAAATTAATAATGATAATAATTTTTCTTTCATTTTTTCTATATATATTCTGAAATTTATTTAGTCAAGGATAACGATTTTATCGTTAAATTAAAAAATGATTTTTTTTTCTGTTATAATTATAATTTAGATTTAATAACTTTTTTCTGTTGAAGTGTAAGCGAAAAAAAAAAGAACTTTAATATTTTATATTAAAAAAAATAGAATTAGATTCTATTAAGTAATTAAAACTTAGAGTTTTAAGGATTTTGAAATTTAAAATTTAATTGAGAAACATTTGAATTATGAGAAATAATAAATATTGATAAAATTTTTTGAAAATTTCATTACGATGAATTGATTTAATGACTGATTAACAGCCGAAATTCGACTATATGCTAATTAGACTATATACTAATTATTTCGATTGCGGAAACTATACTCGTAAATTATGAGTTAAAATTATTCGACGCAATTCAGTTGACAATTCGTTCATATTTCGAAAAATTCGACATACTTTGGATGGTTGGATTGATGGATGGATTGAAAGAGAGGGATTTACGAGGGGTCCACGCACTTAGTCAGGCTAATATAGGCTCATTGTATACTATATGTGACTCTGATGAATTTCCAGATAAACGTGACGTGGTAGGATTACAGCGGTTAATTTAGCCACAAGTTTTCATGTCCGAATTTAAGAATCGTCTCCCACCCTAAAGCGACCACATTTGTTAGGGATTACGAGTATAATAATAAAATTGTCAGGATTATAATTAATCTATAGAAAGGATCAGAAGTTATATTAATCTAGAAAGGATTACGAATTAATGATTTTTCGAATTTTTTCTATGAAAATTATCAGAAAAAAGGAGATTTTTTTTACATTTTACTTTAGGCATATACTAATTTAGTCGGCAGCAAAATTACTTGTGACTTGTGATGATATTAAATCTAGGAAGCATCTAAAATTGTAAATTTGATTACTAGTAAATTTTACTCTTAATATAATTGATTCATTCTACTCTTGGCTCAACGACCTTTATGTCGATCTAATGCATTGTACAACACAACACTAGATTAGTCTCACTAAAATTCATTAACTTTAATTAATTACTTAATAGACATAATTAAATTGAATCCTTTAATTTAATAATAATTTAATTTTCAATTTATTACAACTAATTTGTAGCAATAAAATTAATTAATTTAATTATGTATAATTGAAAATCAAAAGAAATATGAAAATTTTCACTTTTTGCTAATCATCTTTTATTATACAAAAAAATTAATTTAGTCTTTTGATTATATTATTTTTTTTTGTATAGGAAATAAAAGAATTGTAAACTTTTTTCTGCTTTATCATTTATTAAAAGCTCCAGCTTTCAATTGAATAGTAATTTTCTTATTAATTTTTAATTATTAATGAATTAAATGAAATTTATTTTTTCTTATAATACTAGTGAAAATGAATAAAATTAAATATTTTATAAGAAAAAACCAAAACCTAGGAATTAATAATAATTGTGGTTGATGTGAACAGTGTTCTTTAAAATTGAAAAACGTATATATGTAATTTACTACATTTGAAATTAATTTTAATTAATTTTTCAATTATCATTTATATTAATTCATTTTCCTATTTAAACAAACTAATTACAATTTAATCAAAAACTTAATTTTATCACTCTTGTAACTTTATATATAAATTACCTGGCACATAATTCAATTTTCAATTATGACCTCCTTTACGCTTATATTTTATACTCTTCAGTGAAAACTTTGAAATATATAAAGAGAAAAATTATTATTTTAACATTTAAATTCCACATTCCAAGAGATTTGAATTATATAATGGAATAAAAGCTTTTGGAAATGCAACTCTTATCATTTTTAAGATATTATTGTGTAACAGAGTATTAGTTTCTATACAACTTCTAATTTTTAGGATATTGAATAAATAGTTCAAATTTTTGATAATTTCATAAAAGAAATAAGCGCGAGTTAGACTTTATATTTGATTTAAATTATGTAAAATTGTCAGTGGCATTGATTAAATTTCAAAAGATTATTCAAAATGTTTGTGGGATTTGGACCCAATTCAATTATGGTAAATTTACAAAAATAGAAGTTAAACCTGGAAATACGCTTTGCATGATGTGGAAATATTAATCACCATTTTTTTTTTTTTTTGATCAAACATTTAATTAAAATTAATCGATTTTTTAGCAATATTTTGGATCATGTTTCAAATGGTATTAAATACACAAAGGAATTGGAACAATTATTCTAAAATAATATTAATGTGAAAATGACTACACATATACGTTGAAGGATATTGAAATTATGTGTTAATTAACTACCAAAAAAAAAATGTCCCATTATAAAGTGTTAGTGTCATCATTTCATTTATTTAAATTTAACTAATTACACTTATGTATATATTATGTCCAATGGAATGGGAGAATAAACTAAAATATTATGAAATTATATCACGAACAAGTTCAATTATACCAAGGGAATAAATAAATTGTTTAAATAATTTTTTGAAAAATAATATTTTTTTACCACTAAGATAGGAGTGACTGTCGGCACTATTATTATTACTCAATGATTTCAAATTATTATCTGGTTAAGTTTAATTTGTAATCGATTTCATTTACGTTAAGTATCGCGAAGACAGTTTTTACTATCCAATTTTTAATTTCAATTTAATGGTGCAAATTTATGGTGGCAAGGAAAGGGATGGTGATTTCTCATGAAGACTATAATGGAGACAGTGTTAGCGAATGTGCAGATATTCAAAGGTCCCTTTAATTACATATTTTTGAAGATGCTGTAATTTAAAACTAAAACTATATTTAATTGAAAAATATTGGAAAATTAAGTAAATTTCTGCCAAGAGACTTCTTTAATCCTGTTTGCCATTTGTGAGCCATAGAACATCATCTCAATCAGTTCACTATTATAAATTTGGACCTTCACTCAATACCGAAGTATATATGTATAAGCTTTTTTTTTGCTTATATAAACCTGAAAAATATAGTTTTACCATGAATTTAAGTGAAATTTAATATTTTATGTAAATAAATTTCCAAAAAAATTTCATTATATCAATTTTACCCCAAAAACTTTTAAACTTTAAAGACCAAATTAAAATTATATTCTGTTGTAAACTGTGTGGGTTGATTGTCTACCTGATTTATACGATTACATTATATTTTTTATTAGCTATATTGTTGAGAAACAAACAAAATTATAAAATATATACTTTTGTTACCTTATTATAATCCGCAGGTGTATTGTTTTTAAATATTATAACCGCAAGGACTAAAAAAAAAATATTCAAAATATCATTTTTTTAATATAAATTTCAGTATCTTATATTTAATATTTATTATAAAAAAACAGAATTTTAATTTTAATTTTATTTTTACCTTAAGTACAAAAAAAATATTTAAGTTTAAATGAAATTTTAATGAAAATCATTATTTTTTTTATCATTATCATATAATTCTATCAGGTTATTTACTTAAGTTGAAGAAAATGCTCCCAACTTTTCATTTATTTGGAAAGATTTTTCTTAGTTGAGATTTGATTACCAAAGGAGCATTTATAAAATTTATTATATAGTCATATCTTTTTACAACAGGAAAATTATTTATTTTACAAAATTTTGAACTATAAAAAAATTTGAAGTTTTCTTTGGAATTTTTCTCTGCATTTAAGATTTTTCTATAAATTTTAGATTAAATTTATGAAGTTTTCATTTATAGAGATTCTTACTTTTTGTAGACAATTTCTTATGTGATTTTAATGTATATGATGGTGATGATACTAGACTAATCTTCCTAATCTCATCATTATTCCTCTTCAATCAGTTTTGAAATTTTTTACATAAATGTTTCTATAAATTTAAGGACAAATTTTAAATCTGATTAATGGTGAAATGCGGAAGATTTAGTCTATTTACTATTACTGACCCGAACAACACCCACCAAAGTGACAAAATATTTTAAAGAATGTAAGATTTTCCTTAAATTGACTGGTAAGCAGTAGCCTGACCTGTCATCGACCCGTGATTAAAATATAGTAACCATAATTTTCTATTTACCAGGTATTAAAGGACATTCTAAATACTCTGACACAGTTAATTAATTTGGGGATGGCCATTATCTGTTATAGAAATGTAATAATGAGATGGTGTCATCGGTCGTTATTCAGCTGTTAGGGCTGCTGTGGGAATGTTATCCTGTATAATCCTGTATATCCTGTTAGGGCTTCTGTGGGAATGTAATCCTGTTAGATAATTGACTTTTAAAATAAATAAAATAAAATATTCAAAATAATAATCAATATAATATTTTTATTTAAACATATAAAAAACTTCAAAAAATTTAACTTTATAAATTCTATAATTTAATTCATAATACTAAACTAATAAATATTTATACTAAATTAATATTGTACAAATATATATAAAAATTTTTTATATACATATATAAAATTTTCTTTCATAATTTTGTATCTAAATTTTTTTGAAAATATTTTGATTTAATTGTAAATATAATACCACTAATACCATATAAAAATGATAATATTATAAAATAACCACCAAATGTAATATTTTGTTGGCGTGCATCTAATTTTAAACCACCCGTATCTGATATCACAATTAATGTAAATATTGATTGAAATATTAATGCTAATAATGTATTTATACCAAATATTAAACCAAAACTATCTTCAATTAAATTTTTAGCAACCATAGCACTGAAAAGAAACAAAATTTTTAATTATATGTCAATTCTTATACGTGACATTTTTGTATCCTATTATACATACCTAGCTGTTGTTATCATAAAAAAATATAATCCACCAAATATTATATATAATGTATATGCAATTGCAATATTATTAGTTAATGCTGACCATAATAAAAAACCACCTTCAAATAATGAACATATTGTTAATATCCATAAATCATATTTTTCATAACGTTCACTATTTAAAAAACTAGATGAAAATGCACCAATAGCACCAAGCAATGTAACACCAGCTTCAACAGCACCATTATAAAAATTTTCATGTTCTGGATCAATTTGTTTCCATAATACTTGAATATATGATGCAACCTTGACAAAAATAAAAAAATAAAATTTATGTATTAGAGATAAAAAAAAAATGAATGAAAATTATGTAAATTATCATCCTTCGTATATATTCACCAATTTATACAAAAAAAAAACGTGAAAATATATATTTTAAATCAACAGAACCAGATTGTAAAAGAGATATGGAAAATTGTGTATATAAAATGGAAAGTTTTTTTTAAAGGTGCGAATAATTTTTTTTTTGTGTGTGATGTGGTTTTTGTACCGACTGTAAGGAATTGTACCAGGAAGAGGAAGTACATTAAATTTAATAGACAATTTTTCAATCTACCAGTAGATTTTATAAATAATTAACTGAATAATGTTCAGACATGTTTTTTGGTATAATTTTGTTTTGTAACGAAGATTTTTTTCAAAAGGACCTTTTAAAATTAGAATATATTAAAAAAAATCGTTTTTTAAATATATTTTTCTGTCTAGTTGTACATCTAGATATCCGTCTGTGGTAAACTGTGTTATATAAGTTAAATATAAGATGGTAATTGGAATAGATATATAGAGCGGCAGTGTCTTGTGCTTGTATCGGTACATTAAGTCCTACATTCGATTTACGGCAGATGCATCAATGCAGTCCTAAGTTGATTTATTATTAATTGAGCGCAAGCACTGAAATTGTCCTCAAATAATAATGTAATTTACAAGAGGATCGAGTCGTTTCATTTGCTGACAACAATAATTAACTGACTACTATAAATTCATTATCCGTATTAACAATTTCTTCAGTTGAGAGGAATTAATAGTTTCATGTAAAACTAGTCGATACTTAATTTTCTTGATATTCTATTGAAAGTATAGGTAGCAGCTACCTAATTTAGTAGATATATAATTTTAACAGGATGTCAGCAAAACGTCTATAATGTAGGACTACTTAGAGGTAGAAATGTATACAAAAAAAATTATTGCTAAATAATTTTAAAGATACATGATAAATCTTCAACAAAAATCTTTAAAAATTTCAATAAAAATATCAAATATATACCTGTAAATAACCACACATTGCTAATGACCACCATATACTCCATTGAACAACAACTGGATTTGAATATGCACTATAAATATGTTTATAAATAAGTTTAATTGCTTTGTTCCAAGAAAATTTTGGTTTTTGATTCAATATCTTCCCAGAAAAGAAAAAAAGAATATTATTAATAGAAAACCTTAGATAAAAAATATCCTTATACTAACCTCTTTTTCATTATTTATACCATAATTCATTTCTCTACTAACACAATAAATTTGATCTTTAGATGATGTCTCAACAGTACCTAAATTTATACCATTTTCATCAATAATTTTCTTATTTTCATTATTCGATAAAGATTCTTCATCACATGTATTATAAAAATATAAACTTATATTCACAGATGGCAGCATTAAACTAACAATTAAAGCTACAATTTGACCTATAAAATATATAAATTTAATTAAAATGAAATAATTATATAAAATTTAATATCCATACTTGCAAATGATATGTAATGTAATTCTAAGAAATTAACAATTTCATATGTAATAAGTAATTGACCTAAAACACTACCAAAAAAACGACCAGCTAAAAATGCTGATCTAGTATGACCAGTTACTTGTTGATATTTATCACGATCAACTTTTGCATAAATATATGTATAATATGCAATTTCCGATGACATATATGTTCCATAGAAAATTTGACAAAACTATAGGAAAATTTATAAAAATTAAATTAGTTAACATATTAGGAAAATTATTAAATGATTTGTAATTTTGGGTACGGTCATTTGGTATCGCTTTATATACCAATTTTACAGACAAATGTGTCCTTTTCCATAGTAACTATTTACAAAGCGTAATTAAATATCTGATCAAACAAAGTATAATTAAATATCTGATAGTAATTTGACGTTTTTTCCCATATTACGACAAGTCAAATCAATTTTTTTAGATATCAGATATTACGATTTTTCTGATACCTAATAACCGGATACCCAATGTACAGAAACCCAAAATTTTACAATTTTTAAAGATTGAAGAAATGTAAAATTTATGGCAAAAATACTCTTTGGATAGTAGCAAATTTCATTAGTAGAAATTCTATCGGAAAATAATTGCCCCCATTAAATTTTTGTAATATATTTTAATTACCAATTTTATTTATATCTGCTTTTAGACTACTGTACGTACAAAAAATTATATTATAACATAAAATTTCATTGATTTTAAATAAAACCAAAACATAACATTTTTCCTTTCAATATTAAATGAAAATTTTAAAAACAAAATTATAAATTATTCATCAGAAAATTTATATCTCCTTTCTATTTATTTATTTTTTTTTTTTTTGGTATCATTCATTAATTTTTAACAATTTGTATAATAAAAATGAATATTTTAACATTTATATATTTTACTACTATCCAAAAAATCGCACTAATAAAGTCACCAGTAAAAGTAAATACATATACAAAAAGGATTCAAATTTATTTTGTATATAAAAATGACAATCTAATTTCTAATGTATAAAATATATATATATACCTGCAATCCCAAAAGACTAGTTGTCCATGATAGAAGTGCAAAGACAGCTATACCAGCACAAGCACAAAGTATTATTATTGGTTTATATCTGCAATTTTTGTTTGTTGTTGTTGTTTGAAAAAAAAAAAAATTAAGGATAATGAGATATAAAAAAAAAAATATTTGCTTATATAGTTTTTATAGTTAACCTTAAAATATCTGTTATTAGAAATATAATTACTAATTGTGCTAAATATGAATATGTACCCAATGGATATATATCACGATTAACTTGTTCAATTGTTATATTACGCCATTCACCTGATAAAAATTCAGTTACAAATGGTTCTGATGGTCTCATTTCACGAAAAAAACCAAATGTACATAATATTAATGATATTCGTAACCATTGCTTCATTTTTTTGTTTTGGTTTTATTACCAAGAAGACGTGAATGGATTTGGTATATAAATTTTGTTTTGAATTAAATTTTATATTTATGCACGTTTTTTTAGGAACCTGAAAGAAGTAAAAAAAAGTAAAAATTACTTTTTTTTTGTGTATTTTTTTTAATATTAAATTTAACAAAAATGAAATAGAAATTATATTTTCTTCAAAAGGAATTTTTGTGGTATATTTAGAATTAATTAATCATTTTCAAATTTTACAAATAAATAATTTTCTATATTTTTATGTTGTTGTATGTAAATCAATTTTTAATGAAAAGGATATTTTTATTTAAATAAAATGATAAAATATTTTCATTACAAAAAAATTATATAATTTGATAAGGAAGATTAATGGATCTATGTATATTTATTTTTTTTTGTCTGGATATTTTCATTTTTAAAATATATTTAAGGACATTTTCAATTAAAATGTTTTATGACTTTTTTTATTTTAAATGAATTATTGTCTTTAAATTGATATTTTGAATAAGAAAATAACTTTATAATATTATAAATTTCTTTTTACTGACAATTAAAAATATTTGATCGATTTGTGATGAATATAATATTTCCTGTATACAATGAATTTAATTTTGAAATATTAACAAATTTTCGAAAATATTTGTAATAGATAAAAAATGGTTGGTATCTTTGCTAAATGTAATATTTAGATTTTGAAAAACTTTTCTAAAGCTTATATAAATTTTTGTAGTTGTAGGGAACCACGTGTAATTGCAATATGGAAAATTAATGTTTATAATAAAATTGTATTGCCGGTCACAAATTTCTTTATCAGTCAAGGTTGTACGAGCGTATTAAAGCTTTTTGAATATTGTTGTTTGATTTTAACAATTTGAATTTAATTATACCGGAAAACTTTTGAAATTAAATGATAATTTGATTATCATAATACAATATTGTTATGCTCGGTTTTAATTTTCTCTCAATGGTTGGAGATAGTTTCGTATAGAAGAAGTCTACCATCCATTAATTGATTCTATTGCAATTTTTAGATTTATTAATTTCGTTTGGATTTTTGAATTCAGCGCCAATTCAGCTTGGTAAGCAGAATATAGAAAGTAAAAAAAGATTACCGAAAATCGAAAAAAGCAAATCATCAATTCAGAGACGCTGCTGTCTGAACTATATCTATATATATGTTTTTTGTTGTTGATAAAAACGAATTAAAAATATTAATATATGCAACAAGGTATAACTAATAGTAGTTGTCTAGAAAAATAGCTTAAACAGATAGCAACTTTTCCAGTTTTATATCTAATATTTCTCTGCCGGAAATAAAATTCAGAATACAATACTCGGTGCACTATAGCATCAAGTATGTCTCCTAATTAAAACGATTTTTTATGGTATTTTTGGTATACAAGCATTTTACGCATTTCTAAGAATTTTATACTTAATCATCCTGACGGTTGTATTACTAGCAATTTAAGAGCTCCAAATAGCATTTTCTAATCAAGCTAATCAAAATCAACCTAAATTTAATTTTATTACAACAAATTTCCCTAATAATCAGTATTTTATACCTAGAAATTCACATACATATATAGGTATACGTATAACTATATATATTAAGTAATCATTTCATATTAAAAAGAGCACAATATAAAATCAATTAAATTAATTTCATAATTTAAAATAAAAATTTTGTTGGTGACACAATTTTACAAGAAAAGGAAAATCTTTAAATTTTCTTTCTTTTTTTTTTATATAATCTCTTTTAGAATGGATTTATTACATTAATCAATTTAACATTTATGCTTAAGCATGAGGAAATAATGATATTTATTCATATAAAAAAAAATTCTATTACTTTATGCCTGGAAGAAAATTGATTTCATATTTTTCCTCTATATATAAACGAAAATTCTATTTCAAATTTTTTTACCTTCACAGCTTCTTTTCTCGCACATAAAGAAACATAAAATAATTATATTACAATATAATATCTTTTTTTATTATTATTTTTTTGGGGGAAAATTCTTTTGGAATTTTTATAGTCAAAACGAATTTGAAATTGGTATAAAATAAAAGAACTTAATTTGATGATAATAAATCTCTATACTGTGAGTGAATTTTTCGAGACACCATTGTAATCAAATGAATTTATTATCTTTTCCATCTTTTTTCGGTATTAAAATTACGTGCAAATAAGATTGTTTTCTATACCAAAAGAAATAAAAAAATTATAATATTTTGTGGGTAAAGGAAAAGAAGCTGTTTTTCTCTTATGAATATGTTTCTGCTTCAGGAAATTATTTTATCATTTGAATAAAATTGTTTTAAAGATTTTTTTGTATAGGCTTAGTAAGAGGAGGAGGAGGAGGAGGAGGAGGATGATTTATTTTTGTTACTACATACTTGAATTTATGATTTTTTGATAATAGTGTAGTCAAATTTAAATGATGAAATTTATGAGAAAAATATATTACAAAAAGTCATATTTATATTTTGGTTAGGTGTTAATGATTTCGATTAAAGGAATTTATTATTTAGGATAAATATATGTTTAGCCGAGTTGTATGTGATGGTGAGATGATAAATGGATTGATAATTTGGTGCTCCCGAAATACATACGATTACGACTAAATATATGGTGGGATGATTAAAATTAACAAACATATGATTTGTTTTACTTGAATTCAAAGCGTTTCTGTCAGTACGATTTAAACCCTCTGCAAATTGTCAATTATAATACATATAGTAAACGTACTAAATAGACTATCAGTTTTGGTTAGCATATTCATTTTCCTTATAATTTCAAGAATTTACCATATAATTTCAACTATAATGCGACAAAAGGAAACTTAACACATTAAACCCGACACTAATTTTATTATACTTTACGTTTAGGCGACAGCATACACAGAAATTGCGAAAATACGCAAAAAAAAATTTTCGAGGATTATTTATTTCAAATGTATTTTTTCAAATGTTTTTCAAATTTTATTAATATTTCTTAGGATTCTCCGAGAATTACAGAAATATATTTTTTGGGCAGTTGTGTTACATTATAACTTAACATAAAATCCGAAAGTACTGCAAAAAATATTATGAAATAAATACTAATAAATTTGGAAGTAGAATAGTTAAAAAATTGCACTAAAAAAATTATTTATTTTTGTAATTCTTGTGAAGGAAAAAACCTTATTTATGTTTGAAATGTTTCAATAAAATACATTAAAAAAGTGAAAAATGTTTTTAATATTATAAAATATTTTATTTTTTAAATTTTATATAGTTTAACGTGTTAATAATGAACTTACATTCGATTATTGCAATTATATATTGCAATAGAATGTCAGGAAAACCTACAAGAGGTTCAGAATTAGGCCCACATTGGGCGGTTACAATCAAAGGATAATGTTAAATCGATGTGGTGGTATCGGACAATGATTTATCATCACAGAAATTTTTTTCTAATTTGTCGTTATTGCCTTTTGAACAAAAATTTAAATTTATTAATCATAATTATAATTAAAAATAGTAAATGTTTATATTATGTTCCAAGAAGCTAAGAGAACTAGAGAACCAGAAAAATTATTATTATATTTATAGTTTTTTGGCAATATAGCTGTCGTTGAATTGCGAATTTAAATTGTACATTACTAAATACAGGTTAATATTAGGTTTTGCCCAGTAAATGGAACTTCACACAGATCTGTTGAAATTTCAAAACCTAAACGCCGAGGACATTAAACTATGGCAGTTATATAATTTAATTCATTATTTTCTTAATTTATTTCTATACCTTTCTATTTTTAAATATAAAACTATAAAATTTAAAATAGTATTTTATCTTTAAATATTATTTTTAATTAGTATAAAACCTTAAATATATAAATGTATAACAAAATTTTTTGTGATATATAAACGACTGTGTAAATAAAATTAATTATTATTACATATTATGAATATTTTTATAATGAATTGACACTATTTATATTTATTTAACTTTATATAATTAAAATCATACATCATTTTGAAGAAGTAAGTATTACATATGTATATATCAAAAATTGCTGATGTCTACCACATCATTAATAATTGAAATCAATTAAACTTCATATAAAATTCATGTCGCATTATATATATTTAACATGATATATGTACAAATTAGTTCCATATTTAATTTTGACATAATAAATATTACTCCCATATAAATATTTATAAGTCAAATATCAATTAATTTAAATTATTTTCAATCAAATTGAAATAATTTCTATATATTAAATATATTTATTTATGTATAATTATTTGTAGATTATAAACAAATATTTGAATAATTTTGTTTACATATTTTTTAGTTGCAAATTTATTAAAAAAAAATTGAATGAATTTAATTATAATTTTAAATCAATATTCTAATTTTAGATTTGAATAATATAATTAGATAAAATTTCGAATTATAAATTGTAAAATTTAAATCAATTTTGATGATTAAATAATATCAATTATTTGTTTTATGTTGCTTTTTTTTGGTATATACAATTAAATTATGAGATAATATGCAAATTCATTTTTTTAGTAATCCTTTTTTTTTTTGTTAATTAATAATTATTTGTATTGTAATTCAGTGATTGGTAGGATAAAGTAGTTTGGTATACAACATTGTAAAGCAGTAATAATGGAAAATAAATTGGGAGATGAAAACTACTAAAAGGGGAAAACCTTTACTAAATATGGAAAATTGGTAGAAAAATGCTATAGTAAAATAATTCTAAAATTATTTCAACAAAACAGAACCTAGACAATATAATTTGCATAATATTAACACATAGCTAAGTCATATAAAGCTCGTTACACTTTATAGTCAATAATTTTTGAAGGCCTGAAGGAAAATAATTTCTTCTTATGTGGGTATTATCACCCGAAATTTATTACTGTCCAAAATACTAAAATTATTAAATTTGGGTCAAATTCCCCATCAATCTGTCATTAATCCTTTTATAAAATCGAATTATCACTATTGGTTTCATATTTTCCATTTTGGATGATAGTATACTTAATAACCAAAAAAAGGCAGTTTCCAGGACAATTTATTATCATCCTAGAAGAGAGTTAAATTGTACAACCAATGACTATACTTATCTGAAAAAGTAAATAGTACCTTGGGCATAAATAATTTCCACCCTATTTGCAATATTTACCTAAAATTTCGTCATTTTACAAAATATAATTTATAGGAAAATTTTTAATCATTTAAATATTTATAAAAAAAAAAACTGCGATAATTTTAGCGTGAAATGAACAAAAACAAAAATGCTGTTAATATATTTCAAAGTGTGATAAAATTAACTACCTGTACCTGGTGTTTTATGTTTGTTAATTATATATCACAAATGTTTTGTATTATGTTGACTGTAAACTAGAAGTAATAACAAACTTGTGTCGTAACTTTAATTTACAAAATTTTATACTGAGTAAATTACGCTAAAAAAAAGCTTTGAAAACAAGCACAATGACTTTAGTAATATCGCCGTGACCTAGAGAATGGTCTTATCTATATTGTAATTCAAACAATTCAATAAATTAGACCATAAAGATATGAATAATAACAATTAGGAATTATTAGCTGATAAACAATCACAATATTCACGTAAAATGTTTAAATACTTTTATATAAAGTAATCAATGACCTTGAATTAATGAGTATATACATTTTTATGCCAAAAACTATTGATCAAATCAAATATTTTGTATAAAAGTTTATTTAGTTTATATGAATATACAAAAAATTTGTACAAGTCTTGAGTTTCATTAAAGATTTAATATAAACATTATAATTATATATAGATTTCACGCGTCATAATGTTTGTTTGTATATTGGTAGAACTTAATTTGCAGTCAAATTCTTGTTCGATTATAGCCAATTGGCAATGTGGAATTTAACGGCAATGATATCATAGTATCAAAATTACAAGTACTCCGTGTGTGTTTAAAGGTAAGAACAGTTGGATATTATAGCTATTATTGACACTGAACCAAGTGTCGAACAAGGGACGTAATAGCATTTCACATAGTCACTAATAATTAATCCGGCACTAGACATACAGAACATTTGATGACCACTATACTAAACTAAACGTTGGTCTCCGTGATTTGTACCATATAATTATTGTACAGATATAAAACGTAATTACATATATTGAATAAGATCAATCTTACACTGTACTCTGCTTAATTTATTTAGAACACTATCCAGTTTTGATGTTACTCAATTTTGCAGCTATTCAATTACTTGATATTTTTTAAATTAAGTACTTAGCATCATTTCACATTTTGCACTTTATTATACCACATTTAACACATCATTTATAACCTTGACAATTTTTCAATAAAATGCAAAATTTTAATATTTATAAATATAAATGATCAAAAACAATTTCGAATTTATAAAAAAGCATTAAAACAAAAATAAAATTTTTGCCACGATATTATTTTTAGACTTAAATCACCTTTAAACATGTGATCAATTTTTTTTTTTGCCGAATTCCCATTAAAATTGTAAATTTCACGCTGAGGCTAAGCAAACTTATACTACTCATCCGAACTGTGGCGAGGGACTGAAATTCCATAATAATGTGAAATTCTATAAAAAAAAAAACAAACACGTTTTTTATTAAGTTTGATAAAAAAAAAAAATAATTCCGATTTCTAATAATAAATTATAATAAGACTAGAGAGAAAATATGGCGAAAGTTGACGATCAATATTATTCAATTATTGTGCTGAAAACAAACAAAATATGTACACTAAAAACTCGCAGTTTATTTTAGGAAGAGCATGTTTGATAATATAATATAATAATAAAGAGCTTTTTGATTAATGTACTTTATACGTATTTGAATAAGCTTTAAAATAAATGAATGAAAGAGTTGTTTTTTTAATAGAAAAGTCTTCTTTTTCATTACTAAAAAAGAATTTTTAGTAATGAAAAATATTTAATATAAATACTAATTTCTGCTATATATATCTGCTATCATATTAATTGAATTTTGTTCAACAATATTTTGTAATAGAATTAAAAATGCTTCAACTTTTTGATAAAATGTAATCAATCGCAGCTGTTTTCATTTCTTGATAAGAGATGACAGGACTGAGATCACTCAATATGACAGTATACAGAACTTTAAATGGTTGAAGTATTAGAATGATCTCTTATCAAGAGATGGGAACAGTATATGTACTGTCATCTCACTATCTTTACTGTCCCCTTATGACATTACTCGTAATCCGTACTGTCATATCTTATCAAGAAATGATAGTAATGATATGAAAATATACTACAGATTGTAACTTCTCAAATATAAATTTTCTGTTGTTACATTTTAATTAAAACTAATTTTTGCTCTTTTATAATTTCGGATCAGTGTAGTTAGTTATACAGCATCAGAGTCATCATAGTATCTGTAGTCCTAGTATTACATCAGAATTTAGAGTAATTGTGTGTACCGTAAAATGATAATTTAAAATAATTATTTAAACAAATAACAAATAACTGTTAAAGTAACTGTTAACCTAGTGTAAACTATTTGTTGCTATAACTTTTTAATATTATTTATGAAAATTTACAATTCATTTTCAGTGCATTCATTTGTCTTGTACATTTGCTTTACAAACCATCTGGAGACAAACCATAATTTATTAGGCTTATTCTTAGTTGATTTATTCAAATATATCATATAAAATATATCATGAGAGATAATATAATTTATATATCAATTTCCCCACATAAAAACTAACTCACTTTACTTTACTTGCTAATGTATTTGTATCCCAAGAAAAATACTCAAAATCATAAATACTCAAAATATATTTATTAACATAAGAAAAAGCTATATTATAAATGGAATTGAAATATTAAATTTATGGTATGAGAGATACATGGAGCATATCATATTTATTATGTAGTACATACTTAAACTAACATATACATATATTATTTTAGTATGGTTTCGAATTATAAATTAACAGCGCGCGTAAATTGTTAATATTTCAATTAACATTTAAATTATTTTTCTATATATTTCTTCATTTACTCGTACACATTACCAATAAAAATCTATGAATTGAATTGAAATCAATATTTAAATTTAGTTTTTAAATTAATAACAAATTTGACTTTTTAAAAAAAATTTATATTAATAATAATTTATTTATATTTTTGTTTATTCATTTTCAATTTAAAATAAATTAATATATGTATATAACAATTTTATTATTTTTGTTTAGTAAATATTAATTTGGAAAAAAAAATTGTTAAATCTAAATTATGGTAATAAATCAATATTTTAATTTACTTAAAGAGTAAAATTATTTTATATGTAGAAATTTTCTATGTGGGATGGGAAAATATATTTAAACAACTTTTACGAACTCATTAAATTTAGATTTTTTATTATAATTTTTTAGTGAAATTTGTATTTTTACAAAAATTAACTTGTTGAAAGTTTGACAAAAAAAAATTTCTTTATTGAAAGATTGAAAATTTTTTTACCAAAATATTGATTTTCAATTATAGATATAAATAAGTATAGTTAAATATTTTTAACATAATTTTTTATAAAAATTTTCTCAAGAAAAATTTACAGAAAATTTTTCAGAAATAAAAATTATAAAAATATTAGTTACTACAATTTGAAATTAAGTCAAATTTTTTGTTGGTTTGTGTTACATTATTTAGAAATAATTAAAGTATTGACAAAATTTTCAGTTCTAACAGATTAGTAGTCATACTAGCTAACAGATTCCAAATTACAACATAATGTCGGGAAAATCACTGCTGTCTTATTAATAATTCGAAGGCATCTAGGCCCACATCGGACTGTGTTGAACCAATGAAAAAGTATACCTAACAGAACTGAAAATACATTTTCCAATACAATTTCATTTTCTTCTCATATCCAATACACATATAATCTTGTTATAAAGTTTGAAAAATTCTTTATGACCTGTCAATTATCTAATGAAAAAGTTACACAAAATTATTCATAACACTTTTCTATATCATATCGTAATATTGATTAAATAATATTATGTATATGTATACATATATATATATTTTGTGGTATATATATATATTAAATTTCCTTAGAGAAAATACCTTTATAAATTTTTTAATAAATAAATAATGTCGAAAGCATTTTTTTTTTAAAGCCTTGTGGACATAAAAAAAAAAAAGAGTTGGAATTATTAAACTTTCATAATATTTATATAAAAAAAAAGTGAATTTTTTTGCACCTGGCACGTGATACAAAAAAATATAAAAGATTTGTGCTATAAAAAAAGTTTATCTTATAGTTAAGAAAATATTTTGAATATAAATAAATTTATGGATATTATGAAGAACGAATTATAATTTATCATAATACTTTTTATGGGTATATACGAGAAAATCATATAAATATTTTTATAATCAAAGTTATTTAAAAGAATAATAAAAATTGTATCGAATTTAGGTTATAATCAACAAATAATTTAAGAAAAAATTACTATAATTATCGGTTACAATTTAGTCATTTTTTTTCATATTCATCGATTTAATTATCTTTCAGTCAGGTACAAAGCCATAGTACATTGAAAATTTCAATTTTCAAATAGTAAATTGAAGATAATAAATCACCTTGCGTGTCATATGATGGTTTCATCTCTAAATGTTAGACGTTTCATCTCTAAATGTTAGACGACTTGTTGCTGCATATTGAATCATATCTAAATATTAGACAGTTCATCTTCATCATCTCTAAATTTCAATGACTTCTTACTGTACATATTGAAACAGCAACTGGATTTCAAACTATAAACTCCTTTGTAAAAGAGATAAATGGGACTATTTAAAGCTGTGCCCTCAGATCGATTTAGCTTGGAATCGAACCCTTAATATGCACAGCAGCATAGTAGCAAAAGCTTTGATAAATACATTTAAATATTACTGCACAGCCAATCATTTATGATGATATGATTACAATTTAAAGAAATAAAATTTCAACTAAAATTAATTTTTGCATTTAATAAATTTATATTAGCAAAATATTAACTATTTTTTTGTACATCATTTTTGTTGATTAACCAAATTCTTGATTAAATAAAACATAAAAATATTTTTGAAATTCATAAAAATGTATTCTAAATCCCAATAATAAATAATGTCATTTTTCGTAGTATACCTATAGGGAGAAAGTAATAATAATTTGCTGTACAATATCTCAGATATACTGAACCTTTTTATTAGGATTTTTTAGGATGATCGCACATGTTACGATATTATTATATTTGTATAAATAATATATTACGCGAAGAAAATATTTTTTACGTACAAGACTTTTGTAGTGACGAGTAAAAATTTTGTCATGCTAATACAAATTTCCCCAAAATTTAAATGGCTAAATTTTAGGGAAATTTGTTGAAAATGTGATAATTAGTATTAAGGATTTACGCCTCGAACTTATATGAAATATTGAAGTGTAATTACTGAATAATGATAAATTGTCATCAACATTTTGATTAACAAATCCCAATTGGAGTTGTCTTACTTGTAGAATTCCTAGTGGAATCAAAATTGACTATAGAAAGTTTACTGGAAATAGGATATTAGTTTTGTTATACTGTCGAGAATCCAATAATTTCGTACACCACTACTGATCAGATATAATGTTCCAAAGTCATAATTAATTACTTAATACAGAATTTTCGTATATATGTAATTGAAAATTATTTCAAATTATTTAATTTTTATTATAATTTAATATTTACGTAATATTTGGTAAATTACCACTCACAAATTCTAATTATGAGCGAATTTTTCGTTGGAAAGATAAAATTTCAAAAAAAATATTTTAGTCTTTATAAAAAAAAATTAAATTTTTATTATAAATATTTATGTATATTTATATTAAATATAAATGTATATGTATATTACTTTGTTTAATATTTTAAGATATAAATTATATCTATACATATTTTTTATATGAATTAAATTTTAAAGTGTGAAATTTTTGAATCAATTTTATGTCAGTTTCGAATTACAATAAAAAATTTTGGGTTTAATTCATTATTTGAAATATGATAAAATTTCAATTATTTTCTTAAAACCAAAATTTCAAAAATAAAAGGAAAAAAATAAAAAATAAAACAAATCAAAACATAAAAAATTAATATTAAATAAAAAAGCTTACAACTTAAACCATAAAATGTCCAATAGATATCATTTTCAATATTTACTCATAAAATGGTAAAACTAAAGAAACAAATTGATCCAGTAGGTATTTCAGTTAGTTGTGAATATTGTGGTGGTAGAAAATTTGTAAAGTCTGGTAGAAGTACAGGAGATAAAAAATTTAGTTTTCGTAATCCTAAAGGTTTTACAGTTAATTACCAAACTGTTAATGTTCCAAAAATTTTATATCGATTACCACTAAAAAAACAGAAAAACCGTAAATTTTCAGAAAAGCAATCCCAAACTACAGAATCTTATAACAAAATGGTGGGAACAAGCAAATCAATAAAAGGTGAAATTGTAAATAGACAAGAAAACCACAAAACCGAGTTGCCAAGATTATTAAACATTAATGTCAAATCAAGAAATACTAGGAATACAATTATAGATGAACCAAATAATTTTTTGAATGATAAAAAAAATAATGCTGAAAATTTAAGATCAAATGGAAATAAATCTAAATATTTTGAAAATGGTGCGGCACGCTCATCAAAAACTGCTGGTACATTCAAAAGCAAATATGATGAAAGCGATTATGAAAGATCATTAATATTGAATGAATCATTAAAATATAAGGAGCGTAAAAATGAAGAAAATTATTGGCCAGAAGCATCAATGAGACAACGAGATAAATATGGAGGTATGGATTCTTCAAAAGGTTATGAATGCAGATGCTTTGACAAATCATCAATAACTAGTAGTGTCTCACGAGGAATCTGTAAAGGCAAAGACAAATTTTGTGAACCAAAAACAAGAATGAGTGGATACAAAGGCAAAAACAGACATTATGGTGAGGACTCACTCTTAAGCAGTCACTCATCGAAGTTTAGTAGCCCCAATTCCAGAGATGTAGAATATTGTATGAAAACATCACCAGGAACTAGTAAAAACAAATCCAAGAATGAATGTCATTGTAGATATAGCAACAAATATGAAGATAGAGAAAGTTTGTCAAATGTGGGTGGGTCCAAAAGAAAAAACAGAGATAATCGCTCGGATAGATCATCAGTAGCTGGTTACTCATCGAAAACTAGAAGCGAAGAAACAAAAAGAACTGGTGGTAGACAGAAAGACAAATGTGAAGATATAAAAGGCTTGTCAAAAAAGGATGGATATAAAGGCAAAAACAGAGATAATCGTTCGGATAGATCATCATTAGTTACTGTCCCAACTAAATATAGTGATCAAGATGAAAGAAATAATTTGGAAAAATCATTAGGATTTAGTAAAACACAAACAAAATGTGGACAATCAAAAGTAACTGGATACAAAGGTAAACCTGGAAAAAATAATATGGACGAATTGTCTTTAGATTCAAGAACTGTTGCATCAAAACGTGGTGTTGTTAGAGGCATGAAAGATCCAAAACTTCAAAGTTCAAATTCAACAGTAAATTCAAAACCAATTTCTTCTTCGAATAAAGAAAAAAATTCTAGTGGTGTTAGAGGCATGAAAGGTCCTAGTTCAAATGCAGCATCAGTAAATTCAAAATCCATTCCTTTGATTAACGAAAAAAATTCATCCAAATTACCGCCTAATGAAAAGAAGCTTTACGTCAAAACTAGATTACATTGGACAAGTGGAGCATCAGCCTTTAGGCCTAAAAATTTTTTGCTGAGTTAAATAATTAAATTAATTATTAAGAATATTAAAATATAATATAATTTATATCAAAATAATATATAAAGCATTTCCAGTTCAAATTGATCATTTTCTAATTCAAATTGATATTTTTCCAAATCAAAATTGGCTAAATTGGTCTGTAGTCAAATTTGATTTAGAAAATGATCAATATGTGGAAAATGATTAATATGAATTAGAAATGGTATATATATTAATGTATATTGTATTTATTAGTCTTTGAATAATTAATTTGCTTATCTTATATATCTAAGTATAAACTTTTTTAATTCTTAGTAAACATTTTTCAATTTGAATTCATTATCCTCGTGGATGATGTTTTCATTTTTTGAAAAAAATAAAATTGGTTATAATTAATTGAAAATTGTTATATTTGAATGTAAAATACAAAAATTATTTTTAATTTGAAATTACTAAAATAAAAATAAAAAAAAAAATGATATAAAAATCTTTTAATCATACAAAAAATTAAATATTATCAAATTCAATGTAAATTGCAAGAAAAATCTACTAAAATTTTTCAAAATTTGAATTAAATTAATTAAATTTTGAGTTAAGTGAAAATATTTGTTTACGAATTTCCTTAAATTATATTTTAATTTTAATCCTGGATCCGTTGACTTATTAAATTTAATAATTTATAAAGTCTTCATTAAAAATTCTATTAAAAATAAAAAGGATTTCAAAGGACCAGCAGGAAACTAATTATACCAAAAATTTCTTATTTGTTTTTGTTATTCACTCATCCGAATTAAAGGTAATTTTTTGTTTATTAATCGTATAAATTTATCTTCTTTTTTTTAAATTACAGTATTATCGTTTTGATTTTTGTAATGTGATCATTATATGTACTTCAAGTGAACCGGATTTAATGATTGAAAAACTATACTGGAAATTTACAGGCTTAAAAATAATAGGAAGATTTAATTGTTTTGTATAGAACCTACAATAATATTCCCTTGTTCAAAGGTAAGTAATTATACCAAAGATAATTCATTATTGCTTCGAATATCACAACTCACAACAGCTTTAATAATTCTAGGTGATGACTGAAACCATTTTCGAAATCATTCTTCTTTATGGTTTAACCAGTTAAGCGAGTAATTTATTTTCAAAAGTGTATTTTTGGGTGTTTAATTAAAATCGCCGATCATATATACAGAGTGGACACGAAATGACTGATCGACGATATACCACGCTATTTGTGGCAGTATTTGAAGAAAAAACACTTTCCTGGATTCGGCCCCCACGTCGAGCTAAAGACGATTTGCTAGTGTGACTAAAAAAAAACTCTAAAAAAAAGTAATATCATGTTTGGGTCCATAACTTTTCAAGGGGTCCACGGACAAAACCAGTTTTGGTTTTGTTGGATAGGTAATAGACAGGCCTTTAACACAAGTTATAAAGAGTTTTCATAGCTTTACAGGTTTGGAACGTACATGCCCGAAATTTTTTTTATTTTGCTCTAAAAAACGATTTTCTGAAAAAAAATGTACACTAACAAATAATTATTTTTCAAATCGCACTAATATCTTCTTGGAAATAAAAAAAAAATTACTAAAATATCTTCACCCTACCTCTCAAAATATAATTTTTATAGAAGCACTTCTACATGACGTATTAAATACGTCAAACGCGCTTAACTGGTTAAATCGTTCTTGATGGCTTGAAAATATATAGTTATATATGGATTCTAATTTGTATCCAAAATATGATTCCTAATAAAAGAAATCGTATTTATTTTAGTATTAGGAATAATAAATATTAAATTCCTCAGTAAAACTGATAAGAATGTAAATCTCAACAAACACTTGTGTAAACATTCCACAAGTTGTATGATGTTTTTTCCTAAGAAATAATTGTAAGGCGATACTCACAATTATTTCGTTATATTTATCTAATGCGCTTTGTGCATAGTTTGCATTTTCAGATTATAAGAAATCTTAATTGTAACGTTTTTTTAAAAAAAATTATTGTTAGGAGTAAGATACTTAAAAATGAAAATAAAATACAGTTATTATTCAGAACTCAAATTGGTCGTTTGTTACTTAACTATATACTGATGGTGACATGAAAAGTAAAAATCCCATCCTTAAGGCCGGCGCACAATTGGGACTTTAATCCATAGTGTTAACTTAAAAAAGTTTCAACATATGGAAATCAATGTAAGCAAACACAATACCAGCAGTTAACGCTAGGCGAAAAAAAACGCCAGTGCTGGCTTTCAACAAGTTGAAAAATTAACGCCAGCGCTAGACTATTTTAATATTGGGAGGCAAAAAATTGGTGAAAAATAAATTTTTTGGGAGGCAAAAACTTGGAAAAAAAAACAAAATTTAACAATGGGAGGCAAAAAGTTGCTGGAAAATCACATAAAAACTTGATTGACTCGGAAATGCTTCTGGAAGATTCTAAAGTAGATGGATTTAAAGTGACAATTTGAGTATAGTATATTTTGGTACCTAACACACAGTACAGCGTATATCTTAGATTTATCAATTTAAATATCAACTTACGAAATTATAATATTTAGTTTGTGGATTAAATTTGCCGACCAGATAATTTCAAAGTTGAGAATTTAAATATTTAATTTTTTAATACTTTTTTTTCGACATTCTAAAAAGTTGTGAAAATTTCTATATAAATATATAATTTATTAATATGTGACATTATTAAAATTCTCACAGAATTAAAATATATGAAAAATTTCAATAAAATTTTTTTTTTACTTTTAAAGTTTGACTATACCAAAAAACTCATATATGTAAAATTTCATGTGGAATTAATCCTTTTATATAGTTTTAATATATCCTTTATGTATCTGTAAAATTACAAACAATAATAAAAACTTTATTGCGAACGGTTTATAAAAAAACTTTATCCTTTAAAAACTTTAAATTATCATTTTTTTTCTCTGTGCGCTATATATAGTTGCATAAACATTTAACATAAATATTGCATATTTTAGTTATGAACTTTCGGAATACAAAAATAAATGTAGTACAAGTTTTAAATAAATAATTAGAATTAAATGTAAATTTTTTCAAATATAGAATTTATTTACTAGTTTTTATCTGGGAATATAAAACTCTATTGCTTGTAGTTTTGTTTTTAATTCTAACTGGGATAAAGTTTAGTGCTAATATTGTACTTACAACAGCAACAGATGTTCTTTAACTATTAAAAAACTAAAAAAAATATTTTAATTTTAAAAATTTATATCATGTTAGAGGCAAAAAATGTAACAATTCCGTATTTTAAAAAATGCCTAGACATTATGTTTCTGTATAAAAGCCAAAACTATGAAGGATCACATTTTTTTTTAGTTTGGACCACGCGATGCACCACAATGGATCCACTGAGATCTCTCGTGACGTGTGTTGACCAAAGTTCAATACACATCCTTTCTTAAACTAACCTAAGGGTCACAGTAATGGTATATACAAGTATTTTCTATAATGTCATAATTTAATTTTGTAATTATGTTTAATATTTAGTACTGAAGACTTTTGGCATTGAATTGACAAAAATAACAACGATACGAAGATTGGAATCAAAACGAGGCTGACCAACTTACTTTTACAATAGAAGAGGAATATTTATTTAGTTGATGAATTCGATACCAGAGTTACTACACTACAATTAATCTAATATAACAATCATTATTATCTTATACTTTGTCAAGTTCTACGAAATATTATATAAAATGACTAAGAATTCTATAAAAATGCTAACATATTTGATTTTTTAGAAATTGTTTTTATGTAATTAATTTTATTATATAATTTGTTGGCAAAATTGGGAAATAAAACTTTTAATTAACAATTTTTTTTTGTTGTTTAGATATTTTTAAAAGTTCGGGAAATTTTTTAATAAAAACTCCATAAATAAAATAAAAGTTTTATTAAATTTTTAGTTAAAATTATTAACCTCATAGCTAATATCCTTTAACCGGAATAAGGAAGAGAGGTTAAAGTTATTTGTGAAGGGATTTTTATTGGATTTATAAATGAACTTTTTATTGCCTTTTGAAAATGATTTAATTTTGTAATATAAAAATATAAGTAAAGTAATTTTTAAAAGGATATTTAAAAATTGTTATTTGGTAAATCAAATATTTAGAAAATTTCTTTTTATAATATTCAAATTTCGGTTTAATTTGTATAGTTGCAATAAATTGAAGTGAAAATTTATTATATATTCGTAAATTAACTATAAACATTTTGGTTGTAAGGATAATTTTGAGAGCTAAAGAGATTCTCACACTTAGCCAATCTGAGCTTCGTGTTATTACTGGTCTTTTCACAGGCCACTGCCCATTTGAATAAAATCGGAAAGTCTGACACTAGGGACTGTCGATTCTGTTCAAATAATGATGAGACAGCGGAGCACATCCTTTGCGATTGCGAAGCCATTGCCCGAAAAAGGCTGAATTATCTAGGTAAGGGTTTTCTGTTCCCTCGGGAGATTAAAATTCTGCCGGTCAGGAAAATATTGGGGTTTTACAATAGCCTTAATATCAACTAACCCAACTAATTAGGGAATGCACAATAGATCTTCTAGGTCGCGGTGTAGAGAGGCAACAGTATTGCCTTAACGTACCACTTACTAAACTAACCAAACTAAGGATAATTTTGATATCATGCATTTTCAATCGAAAATTTTGGTTGAATAGGGATAATTTTTATATTTTGATGTATGCATTCTTGAATTTATAATTTATTACGGCTAGTGAAAATTTTCCTGAATCAAGGAGATATTTTACGAATTTAGAGTATAAATACTTCATTTTTGTTGCTGTATATAGTAAGAGTAACCAAATGTAGCATAATTATTGATTGAGATAAACTACGTATGAGGTAACCTTGGAAAAAACAATAATCAAATTTTAGTATTAAAGACTAAAATTTGATTAGAGTCATAGAAGGTTTCTTTAAGGTTGATTTTAGGGTCCAATATAGACCGGTAAGTGCTGATCTATGATAGAATGGTAATGTGTCTACATAAATAAAGGATATGTAAATCTGATTAATAAGTGTTTATTGAATTATTCTATATAAGTTAGAAAATTAACAAATTAATCAAATTTTAATCATAATTTAGATGAAATCGATATTTAAATTACAAAAATTTTCTGAATAAAAATTAAATATTTATAATACTTGAAATTTTGGTTCGAATTTCATCTCCTTATGGTCAAATATATTTTACTTTTTACACGATTCTCCAACAAAAAATTATCAAAAAAATCCTTTTAAAAATTTATTTGATATAGAAGGAAAATAAATTGGAAAACATAAATGTATATAAAGATTTGAAGTTGATAAATCCTTCGTAACAAATTTGTCAAAACACAAAAAATTTGTTTATATTTTTTTATACCTTTATAAAAAAAATACTAAATAACTCAAAGTTTATGTTGAATTTTTGTTTTTTTTTTATTTAAAAATAATGGTGATTTATTAAATTATTTCAGTTGATTGCATGCTTTGCGAAAAATATAAATTATCATATACAAACAAACTACATATATAAATTTTATGTTACATAAAAGTATCAAATAGAACAGAATAAAAAAAAGTCCTTTTAATGAATGAACCATAAGAGAAGTTAAATGAATGCAACATGTGAACATGATATTTTTCATGTGTACATGTGTGTACTTTATATTTTTCTTTATGTAAACATTTCACGTCCATTTCACAATTCGTTTTATTTAAAAAGTTCTATCATCTTTAAAAATGTCATCATCAATTACAAAATGGAAACTATAGGTATATCTATATATGCATTTAATGCACATGACATTAAAGTTCATATAAAGTAACTACATGCATTTCTGCTATGGTTTTAAAATTATGTTAATAAATCTGTGAAAGAACATGCATTGTAAATTTGTTTTGTATATATAAACTACTCTTTTATGTCTCGTTTCATTTTTATATTCAAATTGATTAAGTGTACAAGTCATTTTTTTTTTTAAATGCAAATTAATGTCGTGCATTTTCAAAAATCAAATGACATAATAATTTGGAAATTATGCTGAAAGAATTAATTAGAAAATATAAATTTTTATAATAATGAGTAATTTTTTTTAAATACTTTGTTCAATGAATTTCCGTACACTCCAACTAAAACATAGCGAGAAATGAGTGAGAAATATTTTTAATTGCTATAAGTTCCTTTTTATTGCGTTTACTGAGTCGCCTGGTACAAGCTGCAGAACACAATTGTCTGCTCTACATTTTTAGTAAGACTGTAATGATTATATTGAACCTATTATATAGAGTCTTCTGTATACTATTGTGTTCATTTAGTATGTTCTTCAATCTTCTGTATAGTATCGTGCTCTAACGATTGGAGTATGGTGTCAAATCCTCTGTTTTTCAGAGTATAATTATTGTCTGTACTATCTTTTTAGCAGAAGTGTGATCATTTGTTGCGCCTGTTCTTGAGTCTTCTGTAAAGTCTTGTGTCCATTGAGCCCTTAATAGAGTCCTATACCTTACAGTCTGCAGAGCACGATCATCTACTCTATATTTAAGTTTAGTGATCAATGCTTTTAAATTATTGCCATTTATCAGTAACTCTGGATAAGTAAAATTTTAACTAAAATATTATTTAAATATAAATTTTGATTCACAAAGATTTGTTGAATGAATAAAATGAATTTTAAAAATACGATAAACAAACCCCGGGTTTGTCAAAAGCACATTTCCTCCAAATCGCCTCATGTAGAACTATGAGCTATTCTAAAACAATGGGAATTCCTATTTTTAGTAGTATTTTCAATGTACTATATACATAGGAAAGATAACAAATGATATAGTAAATATAGGTAAAAAATGTGTCACTGTTCGATTTTATTATTTTTTTTTCCTTCCTAGGTTATTATCCTAGCAAAATATATATAAACTTATCATTTAAGTTTTCTGTAATTTTGCTTTTGATTGAATATAATGTGATATGAAATAATAACCAATATACTATTTATATAGCTCCTAAAAATATGCAAAATATTCGTTTTTTGCAAAATTTTATATGATTATGCATTTTGATTAATTATAAGTGTGAGGCAAATGATTATAATTTATTAATTAATGCACTTTAAAGAAATATGATTCTCAAAAGTTTTCTCATTATTTGTTTTTAAAAATATTGCGCGGTTATAATTATACAAGTAAATTAAAAATGTAATTTTTTGAATTTCGGAGGGCCACAATTTCTTCAGAGACTCTAGTTATTTTTTAGATATCTCTTTGGTAAATAAATTTCAGCCTTCCATAATAAGCAGTTTGGGAAATACAGGGTGTTAAAAAAACTAAAAAAAGTTGTATGAAGATAACGGTATTTTTATACATCAAAAAATTAAATTTTAAAAAATTTGTTAATTTCACAATTAAGATAAAAGATTTTCCTATCTTATTGCTTTTACAGACCTCAAAAATTTTTATTGGTTTAAAAGTTATTAGATGTTCAATATGGGCAATTTTCGAACTTAGAGGGGGAATAACTCAGAGGGGAAAAGAGATAGAAGAAAATTTTGTTCTACTGGACCTATTATTTTATTACTGTCTATCTATGGTCAAAATTTTAATACTCTATCTTAATAGATGTAGAAGTTTGTGTAAACGGACGGACAGACAGACGGACAGACGGACAGACGGACAGACAGAGTGAAACTAATATACACATTTCTTCCAATTTGGTTGGAAATGTGCTAAAAATGCAGTACATTAAAAATTTAAACTATATTTATACTACTCTGTTTTGTATTTTACATTTTAATCCCTCTTCTCTGGCACTTTTCTACATTACTTTCTTATAATTCTTTAGTAATTGAACAAAGCTTTACGAGTATACGTTAAAATTGTTTGTAAAATGAAAATTTGGTATCATTTAATCAAAAATAAAATAATATTTACTTACCATATTGTTCTAATTATAGTAACAAACATAAATTTAAATACCATTTTTGTTTTAGAACAAAAATATCATTAATTGCTTTTAATTAGTAACCAAAAATTTTAATATACTGCTCGTAAATACTGTTCAAATATTGTACACAAATGATAGCATATTTATTAAATGTTATTGAAAATATTTAAAACTCATAGAAATTTTAAAATACTTTTTTGTATTATAATTAAATTGCTTTACTTTTGCCATATTAGTGTTTAATAATTTTCTGGGTATAGACAAAAGATTTAAACTAAAATTTACTATATTTGAACCAATTATGGTATATAAAATGATTTGCGGTTAGAAAAAGCACTTAAATTGAATAAATCATATATGAAATAATAATTATTAGATTTAATGTATATTTTGGTAAATGATTATAACTAATAATAATTACTATTGTACATGTAATTATATAATAAAATCATTTTGCTGCGACAATTCGTAATGTGTACCATTGCTTTTAGAATTATAATTAAAATTGAATAAACTTTAATTATGCTTATTAAATATATTTCAAAATTTAACTGCATTGTCGTCGTAGTGTTATGATAAAATTTTGATAACTAGGACAATTTTTTAAGGATATGATATTTAATATTATTACCTAAATTACATTTGATCTTACCATGAAAATTGTTGTTAATGTATGAAAAATTCAAATTTATAGTGTAACGAATTTGATGTTAACCAAATTTTTGGACATTAAGGAACCAATTAATTTAAAATGTTACTTTATTGTCAAATGGTCACTTTTTAAGTGCCCAGTCACTTATATAAAGAAAATTATGTAAACTGGGTACTCACTCTGCAAATTTTCAACGATTTTAGTCACTGAAATCGAATTTAGATACTTAATTCTACTACTAAGACAAATTTCCTAACTATAAATTTTTTAAATTTTAAATAATTTATTTCTATTTATATTCCTTAAAATTCTAAAGGATTAAATCTGCTAAGCTTTTAGTTGTTTTCTGAAATTGTAAAAATCTATATTTAATTTAATACAAATTTAATTCTTTATTTCTATACTTTGTGGGGAAGGACGAAATCTGCAATTACAAAATAAGCATAAAAAATCTTTGTGCAAAAAGGTAGAAAAAAATTCACACTCATTCATAAATAATAAAAAAAAAAACGAAAAAAAAGGATGTAAAATTTTTCCGCAGCAGAAAAAAAAAACAATAACATAAATAATTACAAATACTATGGTGAAATGTCCTTTTGTTCTACTCTTTTTGTTGTTACATTTTTCAAAAAAAAAAAAGATTAAAATATTTGTTGTTCTTCTGTAGTAGAAATTTTTAAATCCTTTGCGGAAATTATTTATGTATAAAAAATACTATGGTGAAATGTCCTTTTGTTCTACTCTTTTTGTTGTTACATTTTTCAAAAAAAAAAAAGATTAAAATATTTGTTGTTCTTCTGTAGTAGAAATTTAGACAACTTTATTCAGCTTAATTTATATTTCTAAATATGTTAATCGTAATTTAACATATAATTCAACATATATTAACAAAAAAAAATAATTTAGTTGACTTTTTTATGCCAATTTTTTTATAAATTTTTTAATTCTTATAAAGAAAAATTTAAAATAACAACTTTATTCAGCTAAATTTATATTTCTAAATATGTTAATCGTAATTTAACATATAATTCAACATATATTAACAAAAAAAAATAATTCAGTTGACTTTTTTATGCCAATTTTTTTATAAATTTCTTAATTCTTATAAAGAAAAATTTAAAATAAAAACTTTAAAATAAATTATTTATGTATAAAATTCTATTTTCTTGTATTTATTATTCTGCTGTTCTAAAATTAGTTTATTAAAGAAAAGTAAATGTAAGATCTGGATTGTAAAATTGTAAATTTGACCTAAGATTAAAGAAAATTTTAATGAAATATCAATTGAATAATTTTTTATGTTCGATATTTTATATTAATTTTAAATTTTGTTTAATTTAATTTTAATGAAATATAAAATGTTGAAATTGAAGAATTATAATTACAATATTTTAGATTATAATCATCTATAAAAACTATAAACTCTTACAATTAATTACAAAAATTAATTTATTATAACTTTTTATCTTAACAAAAATTTCATCATATTTTTATTTTTAATTAAAATAATATAACTTTTATGTGTATTTGTATACTCATAAAATTGTTAACCTCAATATTCGTGTTACAATTTCTATATCAGTTTATCCACTTTCTTAAAGTCCTTTTTAGTATAAACTTTCTAAAACAAGCCTAAAGGTTAAAGATTTATAACTTCAAAAAAAAAATGAAGATAAATAAGTTTAAGTGTTTTACTATAGCATCAGTATATAAGCATAAAATAGAAGATATATTTATTATGTACATATAGCAAGAAAGTTTCTATTTCTATATAAATTTTTTTTTTTGAGAAACATATTTATTTTGCCTCCTTTCAGCTGTAAAAAAAATTGTAGTGTAACAACACTTCATTATGTTTTATAGACCAAAAAGACATGTCTTCTATTTTTTGTTTGTTTTTTGTTTTTTTGGGTAACAAATGACCAATCTGGGTCAGACTGTAACAGAATTATGGGGTATTATACTTTTGACAAGAAATTTTTCGTATTTTTTTTTTGTTTTTTTGATTATGTATTCATGTTGTGATTTAATGGTCATTACTCATAAAATGTTTATTTTATATGCGGAAAGATGCTTACGTTATGTTAAGTTATGTAATAAAATGTAATGAAACTTTAAGTTAGTTTTTTGTGTTATGTTGTTGAAATTAAATGAGTTTTGATTAAATAAACGCGATTAAACTACTAACTTACTTACTTACTTAGCTGCTTATTCCCCTCGTGGGACATAGAGCGTCCACCACACCTACACCCCATCATTTTGTCTGTTTCCAGCGCAACTACTAAATTAAACTACTAAGTTTAATTTTAACTATAAATTTCATTTAATTTTATAGAAGTTTACCAACCAAATAATAATTATACGAAACACCTTGTTAATAATTTCTTTCAGACTGAGGTGTGTTTTTACAAATTAACTTTCATCTGCACCTGGTGGGAATCAAACTCGTGAATTGTCAGTTATAAACTTAGTGCACTAACCAGTGGATTTACATTTAACTTCTCGTAAATTTCGGTTTGTTAAAGGATGTTAGCTTCACATAGGGAAAAATTCATTTTGTATTGAGTCTTTAAAAAATCATTTAATTATTGAAATTGTATTGAAAACTTGTTGAAATATTTTATTTATTATTTATTTACAAATAGTCTATTCTAAAGATCAAAAGTTCCTTTAGATATAATGACTGTATTTTAAATATCATCAGGACAACAATTTTATGATTTCATTTGTATAAAAGATTTAGTAAAAATGGAAAAAGTGCATTATAGGATTATAATTTTAAAATGTTTAGTCATTTAAAGAAGGATTTTAATTAAAACTTTTTAAATTAAATTGAAAAATACTTTAATATTCTCTATGAACGTTATGTTAATAGAGAAATGCATTGCATTGGTATAAATTAAATTTAAAATCAAATTAAAAATTAATTCTAATAAAGATTTTAGACATGGTTTTAATATGGATTAAAATTGAAAATTATTTTAAAATATAGAATATATTAGTTTTCTTGAATGATTATATTAGTTTTCTTGAATGATTTTAAAAAATATATTAGTTTTCTTCAATGATTTTCTCTGGATTTCTTAACTCATATTTTCCTCCACTTTTAGTAGACTTAAATTTTATTTTTCTAACTTTGAATTGAGATTGTCCAACAGTTCATTATCTAAGACCATAGATTGTCTTTGATTAGCACAATTTTCTATTTCATATTTCAATCACGAACAGAACCGTTTCTTTAATTTGACTTCTTTATAGTGTAAAAATATAAGTGTAAATATTTTATTTCTATTTCTGTTTTCCAAATGGATTTCTGGGTGACAATCTGTAGATAAATTTTGTATAGGTCCGAAATTGTAACATATTGTAAATTAAAATTAGATAAGTATAATGGAAACTAAATTATAAAAGGGAAATATATTTAAAAATATTAAAGGATGTTAGCTTCACATAGGGAATTGGACAACTGTAATAAATTTTACTCTAGTAAGAAAATTTAAATTTAGTGTTCATTGAAATTTCAAAACAGTTTTACTAATCTTTTTCAATTTAAAATATTCTCAGATCAATTTCCAATTTTCTTTAATTTTTTAGTCATTTAAATAGTCCTTTTATTATTAATTTTGAAGTTAAAATAGTAATTATATTAAATATGTAATTAAATATACAAATATTTAATATTATCTGAAAATGAATCAATCATTGAAAATTGTTTCAATCAACATAAATTTTCAATTATTTAAATTTTATATTTAATCTCAATTATTGATTAAAAATAATATATATTTATACTAATGCACCCAATTATATATAATTTCTGACAACAAATTTTTTAATTGCCAATTAAAAATATTAAATAATTTGAATAAATTTTAAATTGTCCTGCAATTTGAAATTTATTAAATATTTTAATAATCATTTTTACTTATAATTATTCATTAACTATTTATATGTAATATCTGTAATATTCATTTAATTACAAACAACTATAATATTTATATAATAATATTAATTAATTAAACTATTTTCCACATACTAAATAAATTCCTTTAAGGTACTATATAAAAATTTCATCACGTTTATCTGATTTAGAATAATAATAAATTAATTTATATATACTATGGTGTGGTATGTATAAAAACCCATTTAATTTCCTTTCTTTATGAATATATATCCTTTCAGTACATAAAAAAATTAAGATTATCGTCTTTTATATTGTACACTTAGCCATAGTATCTTTTAATTTCAATGAATCTTAACAATCCTTAACACAAAATATTTTATTATATAATTCTCCTTTTATTTTTATTTTTTGCTGTTGGTACTTAATTTGTCAATTAATTTAATACCCTTTTAAGAGATTATTATGCTGACCAACATATAAAATATATTTAGAAAATGAATGGAAAAAAAAGGCTCAACAAAACATATTGTAAAATATATGAACATATATAAAAGGATATATAGTCAATATTTTTTTTGAAGTTTTTGTAAAAAAGATCATTGGGCTATAATCAAATTAGTCCTTTTATACGTTTCAAATAAGTGTTTTTCGGGTATCATATTCAAATTTAGCTTTTTTGTATATTATTTTCGCCTGTTGTCAAATCAAAATTTGTGTTTTTCTTCGTTAAAATTTAAATAAGACGAATTTGATTCACTAAAAAAATACTAATTTTCATTTAAACAATAAGACAAATTCGGTTTTAAAGACTAATTTGAAAAGACTAATTTGAAGTGTAAAAGGACTAATTTAGGTTGGGTTATCATAATGATGTTATAAGCTTAGTAAAAATGCTTTTCTTCATTATTTTTGTGTCCCGAAGAGCATTTTTATATTTGAAATGAAACAATTTTAAGACGCCTAAGAGGATAAAATTTTTTGGCTGTTGTGGAGCGTAATTGGAGCTGTAATTATAAGATTTTGCTCCTGCTTCTTGCAAAAGGTTAGCAATAGAATTATCAACAAGATCGCTTCCATTACTAAACAAATTTCAATTTTAAGGATTATAATAGTTTTTAAGTAATAAATATTAAAATCTATTTGTAAAATAATTTTAATTCCCTTGAAATTCGTTTTTTTGTTTTTTTTGGTTATCTTCAAATTATAAAGCAAAGAAATTGAAAATTTTTTTTACTGCATAATTCTGCAATAAAAACAAATATGTATAAATAAAATTAATTTAATTTCCTGTAATCTCTAAAGAAATAAAAAAAAGGACATAAAAAATTTGTATATATATAAAATCGTAAAAGAAGAAACCACCAAACAATTTTTGTATTTATGGTAAATACGAAATTTTGTTCGTTTTTTAATGCATTATATACAAAATAACGAGAAAAATTCTATTTTAATTTGTTTGTATATTAAATGTGTTTATAATTGCATTATTATATTCAGCATTTTCTTTGGCATTATGATAAAATTACATTAACATTATCTATGGATCCCAAAAGGTTCTCTGAATTATTCTAAAATATAAAAGGAAAAAAAAAAATGGGGGAAAAAATTATTTAAATTTCATTAATAATTTATAAATGAGAATTGTGTCACCTTTTTTCACCTGTATACCATTCGAGCCAACACTATGTTTGATTATGTTGTTCAGATCAATTTTACATTACGAAAATTGGGTAAATAGAATTTTTGTTTTTGTGCAAAAAAAAAAAAAGATTCTTACAAAATATATAAAAATAATGTAACAGAGAAATTAACATTTAATTTTCATTAATAATTAATTTTAGTTTTCATGTTTCACAATTTGAATTTGTTACAAATTGAAATTGAAAATGAATTTTGTTAGAGTGAATCAAATGTTTTGAATTAAAATCAAATTGAAAACTAAAGTGGAATAAAGGATATTTAGGGTTGGTAAATTACGAAGATATACATATACAGTAATAAGGAGTAAAATGTTGAAAAAATTTCTTTCAATTTTACTTATGGTCTCAAAATATTCTTCTATCTTCCCATTTAATAGAGTTAAGTCTATAGTGTAAACCAAGTTCGTTTTCGAGCATATGAATATTTACTCTATATATTTTTCGGAGGAGAGTATAGATCGAACAGCTTCAAAAGGAAATTTTAATACAGAAATATATTTTTTTAAAGTAGAATTCATAATGATATATTTTCTAACCTCGAGGCTAGCTTTTTGAAATTTGAAATATTACCCTTTTCTATTTCTATTTCTACTCTACTTAATTTAATTCGTTTATTCATTTGAAAAAATCTATTAACAGCGCAATCAAATTTATTAAAATATTCGTAAATTTGTCCCTTTTGACATGAAAAGTATATTAAGCAACAATTTTCATTGTTTAGTTGTAAATCTATGAAAACATTTTTTTAGTTTTTTTGTAAAATTTAAATTTAAAAGAAATTTTTAATACTTAATAAGTTTTTTTTACTCTCCTTTTACACAACAATAAAATTTCTAGTACTATTTCTTTTTAAATAAATAATTTCATTTTTCCAAAAAATGATTTTCACAAATTTTTTTTTTTATTTTTTATTTTGGGAAAATTATTACAATGTAATTTTTCCCAAAACAATGAAATTAAGTTAAGAAATAAATAGTAAAAAAAGAAAAGAAAAGGATTATTTTTTTGGGTGTACTTAATGTCAGGTCAGAATTAATTCAGGATCAAAACTTTTATAAATTTTCTTATACTTCTTTAATTTTACAAAGGAGTCGATTTTTTTTTTTAATTTAATTATTTTTTTAATGAACCAATTAACATCATTTTGAAAAGGATCCTTCGTTGGTGAAAGTTTTAATATAATTAAGAAAAAAATTATATTTATAATATTTAATTTTTATGATCTGTGGTCAATTTTAAGAAGGTTTAGGAAAAAATAATTATATTTGTCAGTTGAAATTAAATTGAAAATAAAAGAATTTATAATATAATTTTTGATAGAGGAGAAATTTAATATAATTTATAGAATTAAAAGTACAAATTAAATTTGTAGTTAAAATTTATTTTAATTTTTTGTGTATAGAATCTTTCTCTTTGTCCTTTGTAACATTATGTACTTACGAGTATATTTACCATCCAATCAATATTTATATGAATATTAAATTTACTATAAAAATAATATTCTAGTTTTTTCTAGTAATTTGGGTCTTATTACTTTATATCAGTCGAATGGCAATTGTACCTAAGAAGAAAATAAATTAATTTTTGTCAAATCAAAGTTTATTGTATTTTTGGTTCAATATTTGCCATAATATATCCATTCTAAAAATTGGTCATATAGTATCTGTCAAAATATCCTTGAACATAGGGAAAACAAGCTTCAGAAGTTTTGATTAAAATATTATTCTGGTCATATTACCGTTTTTCTTTAAGGAAGATTACTCAGAATATTCAATTTACTTTTAATTTTACTATAGCAATCTATAAAATAGTTTTATATATTTACTTTTACTAATTTAATTATTTATAATCATTTAAAATTATTGTGGAGTTATTTCTTTTTTAATTTTTAATTTATTTATACAGTTAATAGATTTATCTTATTCCAATTTTTTTTAATGTTATTAATGTCAGAAAAAATTAGTTTAATATCATTTACTTTACCATCATCCTTTACTAATATCACACACAATAAAGTCTTTATATTCCTTAAAAAAATGAATGACTTTGCATTTTACTATGATAAAGGATGCTAAAAGGAAATAGAAATTCAATATTAAAGTAAATACAAAGATAATGTTGTAATTTATTAAAAATGGAAAAGGAATCCTTTTCATATTTACTTATAATATATTACAAAAATTGTTTAAATATTAAAAGAAATTTAAATAAATTTTAAATTTTAGATAATATCAATCCAATTTATATATTATTTTTCATTAAATAGAAAGTAATTTGTAGTAAAATCATTTAAAAAAATTATTATTTACTAAATCGTAGCAATATAATGTCGAGGAAATTGACGAATTTTGGGCCTGCATTGAGCTATTTTGAGCGCAAAAGACGAAGGAAATATAAAGTTAATTATTAAATTATATTTCCTCAAATAAGCAATAAAATGTCAATCAAATTGACTGGTTTAGTCTAGACTTAAGTCAGGTCAATATAAATCTAATAAATTATAATTTTTTCGTCAACACTTTAATGTCCTTGATTCAAACTAATTCAAAACTTTTTAATATCCTTGGAACATAATTTTGAAAATTTAAATCCATAAAATTCAATCAAGTACAATTATTGGGTATATACAGTTGCTCACAAAAGTATCCGGCCACTTCTTTTATTCAGTAGAATTAATCTTAGACGTTAAGTTTTAAATATCAGAAATAATTATTATTTTTTAACATTATTTAGTCTTGTAATTTATAATCCAATCATAGAAATATCAAAATTAAATATACTTCAGAAAAAATCGACAACCAAACAATTAAGTACATAATTAGGAAATGCAATTTTTTTCGAAAGGCGCACTATTTGGAAACTATTTGGTAACTAAACTTACTTTGGGGAAGTCCCCCGTATGCATACACACTTAGTGGCCGACTTTAGTGTCAATTGTTTTATGAGTTGGGACAGCTATGTAAGTTTTTCTGATAATTAATACATTTTTCTAATATGTTTTTCTGGTATTATAAAGTGCATTAGTAAAGGCTTTTTATAGCCAATATTAAAAAAAATACTTAATTGAAAATGAAGTGAAAAACATTAAATATTTTGAACCAAGTAGGGTGGCCGGATACTTTTGTGAGCAACTGTATAATCATTTTAAACAGAAAACTAATTAATAATTAAATCTAATCTAAAAACTATTTTGAAAATTCTCTAAATTTTAATTATAAATATTTGTTAAAATTTCAGGATATTAACAAACAATGTAAATTTATTATGACAGATTTGTAATAAATAAATTAAAATAAATTGTCAAGTAAATAAACATCTTTAATCAATAAAAATTAAGTTAGTTTATGATTGAAAACATAATTAAATCAATTTTATACACTCACTATTCAATTAATATTTCATAAATTTTAATATTTTAAATATATACCTAAAACATTATTTTGACTTATAAAATTGATTAAATCTGAAATGTATATATACTAATTAATATAAATAAGACTATACACAATTCATTTTTAAGATTATTATGTAAGATTAAGAAATAAAATTAATTATGATATAAGATTTATTTATATATATTAATTCAATTTTATTATTATAGAAAATGAAATATTATTGATATGTATCCTGTTTATAGATACTATATTTAATGTATTTTATTAATTGATTTATCCTTTTTATATTGTGTGTGAACATTATTTTATGAGTTAAGAAAAAAATTAATTAAGTGAAATTAATTATAAAGATTATTAGTTTTGGGTATAGAAAAAAGTATAATTTGTCGGTGATTTCTTTCGATATGAAAGTTTGTAAATTAATTATTTTTCTGTTTGTGATATTTCGTATTTTTTTTTCAATTTTTATAGTGAAAAATATAAATTTGTTACTAAATTTTATTAATTTTATAGTTGAGAAGATCAAGTTTTGATATACTAAAATAATGATATATAATATTGAATATCATATTTCAGTCTAATAACGAAATTTGACTTTCTCAATTTTTCTGTTTCACTTTTAACAAGATATTTTTCAGCTAATAACCTATAGAATTGTGTGCTCCAAGACATTATTTTGGGCAACTTTGCATTATAATTTCACTTCAACAGTTTTCTTGGTTCTCAAATTGTTTCAAATTTATGATATGGGGAATATGATTTCATTTCTAGAGTCTGATCTAATCATTGTTTTCACTATCAATTTATATATATTATAATACTCTATCAATTTTATCGTGATTAAAATTGTCAAATATTATGATAAATTTCATTTCAATAATTAGATTGTATTGCTAAATTCAATCAATTTGTTATTTTAATAATCAATTTATATAATTTCCCTTCATTTTCGACTTCTTCAAAATTTTGACATAAAATATGTAATTATAAATATGTTTGTCATGGAACTATGTCACTATAATGATAAGTGATAAGTGATAAGTAATATATTTAAATGTCTGTTTAATATATGTCACTTCGCATGAGGTTACACATAATTTTATTCATTTTTCTAAATTACTTTATTATATACCAATAATATTTTTGAAGCATATAATAATCTAATACATTTAAAAGTAAATCCAATTTTATCACTCACACAATTTAAAAAAAAAAAACCAAAAGAAGAAAATCTTTCTGGAGTAAATTTTTTTTTTTAAATAAGATAAATAAAATAAGTATTTTTCATAATCTACTAACAATTTTTGTATTTTATATGTAATCACAGATGTCCTTAGTCTTGTGCTTGTCAAAAGGTGTAAAAGTTTCTTGTTGTTTTCTCTTACATCTTATGTTTTTTTTCTTATAACATTTTATATACTTAGGATTTTCATCCTTATATAAACATGGTATAAATTCATCGTAAGCATAATATAGATAAATATTTTAAAAGACTGTATTTGAAAAATAAGTATACATTAGAATTTATGTGAATAAATATGTTTTTTTTTTTATGATTTTAAATTTATAATCCTTTTTCCGGAAAAAAAAAAGATTTATATCTTATAATACTTTTATTCTATATACTCTTTTGTATACCAGTACCAGAGGATATGAAAATTTTATTTAACTATTCTGTTTTTATGCACATTTTAATTTTTATAAAATATAGAAAATTTTCGTTTCTTTAAATATTTCATTTTCAATTTTGAATAATTTAAAAAAATATATACAATTTTCAATTATTTATATTAAAATTGTATAGATATTATTTCCTTGTGCTTTATAAGTACGTTCTCACCAGCTCGAAATAATGTAATTTTGAAAATTAAGATCAAAATCAAGTAATTTCCCATACATTGAGATGATTTTCAAATTAGTACATCAAATATGGTAATTTTGTATAGATATTATGTTCAAAATCATGTCAGAATCGAATGTTCAAACCTTTGACTATATAATATATGGACTGCTAGTAACCAACTTCATTGCTGTAGCTATTACCGACTATGCGCATACCACCAGAGATGGCGAAAAAAGGAACTAACTATTCCGAATTGCCTTTGGCGACGCTCGCCTCTTTGACGGCCAATAAAACAACTAAATCATTTATGAGAATTCCATAGATTTTACTTGAGAATTCTACTGGATTTAATTCAGAATTCCATAACTTTAGTTCTTTTATTGGCCATCTCTGGTGCTATGCGCTACCAGTCATAATAGTATTTTTTTCTTTGACAGAAAAGGAAATTATAAGCGATTAGCAGTCCATATATTATATAGTCAAAGGTTCAAACCTATTAATCGATTTTTAACCCTGCAAACTTAATTCCTATTAAGTCATCATTGAAATATTACAAATAATTTCAGAAAAAATATTATAAATCAGTGGTCGTAATTAGATTTTAGGTAGTGTGCCAAAAAATATGTTTTTTTTAACCAATATTTCTACGTTCCGATCCAATTCCATAAATTAAAATATAGTATTTAAATAACAGAAATAAAATAATGTAGACTTAATTATTTTCACAAATAAATTAATTAATTTTAAAAAAATTATAAAATTGCGTGTCACGCGTGCCATTTTATACACTGTACAAATCATAAAGAAACTTAAAATGTCAAACGAAATTATCTCAAATCTGGTGTGAACAGTTCGACGTAATTTCGAAATCATGAACCGAAATTATATAATTTCGAGCTGGTGAGAACGTACTATTAAATAGAAAAATTTTATTTATTATAGATTTGTTTTTTTTTTTTTCAATTTTTTAAGTGGGATGATGAAAATGAATTTTTGTATTAAATAAAGTCGCATGATACGAAAATTTATATAATTTTTCTAATCCTTTTACAGGATATATAATAATTTGGTATATGAAAGAAAATTTAAGTTTTAGATAAGAATTTCAATGGTCAAATTAACCTTTTTTCTTGTAGTCCACAAAATTGCTTATATTAATTGCTAATTAAATTACAAATTTTTGATTATTGAAATTTGAAATTGTTGAGTTGTATAATTTTTGATTTTTTTCTTGGATAAGAAAGTTTGAATTTATAATTTTGAAAAATGATTACAATTTAATTTATGTAATCTATAATCTGGACAGTAAACATCATCCCTAAAATAATATTTATCAATATTTAAATATTTATCAAAAATTAATTAGATAATTCAAAAAAAGTTATAATTTTTTTGGAAAAATGTTGAAAATTTCTATTTTGCATAATAAATCTATGAAGAAAACTAAATTGTGTAAAAATGATTTTTTCAATTTTTGTAATAATTTATTGATTTAGGATAATTAAGTTTTAGGGTATAATTTTTTTTGAAAATAAATTGATTTTGAACTTAATGCAAACATGTAAATTGAAATTTAAATAAACCTGAATTGACAAAATAATGTTTACTACTTGTAAAATGAGTTTTAAGCTTATCATCAATTTCAAACTTTTTATGTTTTGCTGTTAATATTGTTACAAGCGTTAACAACCTTTTGCCACCATTATACTATTAAAAATTGATAAATAGTAATATAAATTTTCCCTTATATATAAATTTTCAAACTATAAAATTCACCATTTCACTTCACTTCTTAAAAGGTACAGAAAATATAAAAGTCCTTTATGATTTAAAATCATTTGAACTATATATTAAGTAAGATTGTTTTTACTAACTTAAATCAAATAAATTTATATACGACCGTTGTATCAGTATCACATAGGTTGCTATATATTCTGCATGACATGAAATTATGAAAATATTTCAATAGATCATGCCAAGTTTTTTTTCCTCCAGATGTCGCATTAAGCAGTTATAGGATAAGAAATGAGTTTAATATATGTTTAATTATAAAATAACCTATTTAAAAAGAAAATTAATCAACCTTTTTTCATTAATTTATTTTTGTTGCCAACACTCAGCTAAAAAAGTGTATAAATTACGTTAAAATCTTATTATTGCAATTTCAAAAAAAATATTGGTAATACTACCTATTTTCATCTATTTTTTTACAATAATAATAATATTAGTTGAAACTGCGGTAGAAATTCCATTTAAACGTGATTGGTGATTCTATCCTATAACTACATTTTACGCCTCTACCGGGAACATTTTCGTTGGCATGATCTATTGTGATTGAATTTGCTCAATTCAATTCAGTTCATTTATTAACTTTAATCTTAAATAAGTATTTATACAAAATGAACTTATGCTAAGAGATACAGTTCGTGTCCTTTACAACTAGTTAATATAATGTCTAATTATCCGCAGAAAAAATATATTTTATTGATATTTTATTTGATCGAATTTGCTCTATTAATTTTTACAATAATTGTTACTAACTAATCAAACATAATTTAATTAACATTTGAGTAGTTTTAATAGTAACATGATTACTAACCCTATTACTATATATATACTAATTTCTAACCACAAATTTTTACTTCAATTTGCCAACAAAATTACACTATGTTCAATTTCAAACATAATACTAAAAAATTTATTTATGTAGTTTTTTTTTTCCATTAATTTTTCCCAATAAATTACCAATATTTTCTTCTTCTTCACGGTTTAAGACATAAATTTTCCTAATATTACTTAATTCAGTGTAAACAAAAATATTAAAATCCAATGAACTATAATTGAATTTTATTTGTCACCCTTAAATAAACATCGTTTTAGTCTTGGGTATATAAACGATAAATTTATTATTAAATAAAAAATTTTATTTGGTTTATTTAATCGTAAAAATAACAATTTAAATAAATTTTCGTAAAAAAAAATACATTTTTTATACTCAGTTGTTGTAGGGGCGTCTTGAATAATGAAAAATTATTAAAAATTTATTGAACAAAAAAATGATGGTGTACCTACCTACTCGTGTAAAAGGTAAAAAAAAAAATCATTTTTATTCAATAAAAATGCTAATATACAAAATATCGCTGACAGTGACATAAAAACTTTTCCGTTTTTCGTTTTTTTTTTTGCGGTTTATAGAGAAGAGGATTAAAAATAAAATTAAATAACAACCTGAATTTTTATCGATTTTATTATTTTATATTTACTCGTACATTTTGTAGAAACATTTTGTCACGGCTGATTATTTAAGTGTTTATATTTTGGTATTAAATTATAATTTTCATAATAAATTGGACGGGTTTTTTTTTTAGATGAATTGAATTCATATCTAAATGTTCTGTTATCACCTTAGTAAATTTAACAGGACGAATAACGCACATGCAGAACATGCAATGATAAGGAAGAGACAGCACTAGACATTCTTTGCGAATGTGATGGTATGTCTACAAAGAGATTCAATACTCTAGTTCTAGTAGATCACTGGTTCCCCACACCTACGGATATTACATCCAGGCCACTTGTTAAAATTATACTCAAACTTATAAATACTTAGTTTGAGATTTTCTAGTGAGCTTTAATAGCACAAGGGCACTCTCAAGCCGCAGTGGTATCTGGGAGTCACCATATCTGTTTCTAATATTCTAATTTCTAAAATCTTAGGCTACTTACAGAGAAGCATCAATAAGAATAATTATAGTCGAACTATGGGAGAAGTCGAGATATGATGATATTAGATCATAGACCATAATATTATCAACAAGATATATAGTGGCGATATTGAAAACGAGCAAATATTGTGCTTTAAAAATGATAAATCACACAAATGTTTTTAATATATATTTTTGGATAAAAGGACGAATTTAATCTGGAAATAATATTTATAATAATGTAAAATCGGTGTCAGGAGTCACAATGGTACAAAGTCACAATTGTTTTGATTATATTTAAATGTCAAATTCGATTCAATAACATTGTATTTTTGTGAAAAACAATTCAATTTTATACGCAAATCAGGAAAATATTTTTCATATTATCCACACTTTTTTCTTGTTGGAAAATTTTGTTTACCATATTTTCTTGGTTGTTGTCATGTTTTGTATTTTTTTCTATTACAAATGAACTCGCGATGTCAACAATTTTTTGTTTTTAAGTTTGGCAAAATTTGCAGGAAATGTAAAAAAAAAAAAAAGAAATTCGTTGAAAACAAAAAATTTATGTTTGTTTTTGGTTGTCATAATAAAAAAAGGATTTAATTTTGTATTAATTTATAATACAAAAAAAATTCTAATTTAATTTGTAAAATATTTTCCGAAATAGACAAAAATACCAAAAAAAAAAGGATATTTGCTTAATTTTTTGATTTTCTATACAAAAAACCAAAGTTATTTTCTTTTAAGTTTTATATTTGGAAATCATAATTTTTTTTTATGGTAAAGGATATTTTTTTGGTTCTATATAATTTAATATTGAACATTTTATTAATAATTTTATTTTTGCAAGGGGAGGGGGGAATTCTTTTCTCTTATGATGTAATTTTTATTCGAATATTTGCAGAAATTTTTCGAAGAAACATGAAAGAATTTTTTAACGAAATTGTTAAATTTGATTTGTTATACTTACAATTTTTTTTTGCTATCCTCAATTTTTATGTTATTCCTTATTTTTTTTTGGGAAATTGTTAATTCTTGGTATTTTGATAAATGGCGATGTAAGAAATTAATTTGATAAAATTATAATGTTAATGATTTAATGAAAGTAACAAAGATAATTTTACAATTTATGGTCGAGTAAGGATGAAAAATTTCAGCAACTAAAAGATGGGAAAATCTCATAATAGTTAAGTTGGGTTTCTATTATATTGATTGATTGATTGATTTTGGGGTAGTATGGAATGATACCCAGACAAACAATATTACTGCAGCCGTACTATGATTATTGGAATTTCATTTATATGTTTAAATGTTCAGCAATTGTTGAAACAGTGCAGCCTCCTCAATGAGATTTTTCAATAAGTATCAACAATGGGATCTAGTATATAAGCTAAGTCGTGTGTCCGTCACTACTTAACTGCCTACACAACAATAAAATTCTAAATTTGAAAATTCAATTTGCGATATGATAAAAGCCATAATTTTCAAGAAAATAATATTGATTTTGATTAGTGATATCCTTGACCTATGTACATATATAAAGATTTGTGTCCATGCTGATTTTGTCGATTAAGGTTTTCTGCCTTTTCTGCCTAATTTTGCGGGTGTGTAAACAAAATCTTTTGCATCATAATAAGTTGTCGATTAATTAAGGATTATGATATCATAACATATTAAATTTTAAAATCTGTCAAATTAAACCTTTTTTTGAGGGGGGGGGGGGGCAAGTAAAAGAAATCATGTCAACCAAAAAAATTATATATATATGTATGTAAAAACTATTATTTCACTAACTATTATTTTTCACCTAAAAAAAAACCTACCTACATAAATATGTTAGAAATTGGAGCCCATATAATTTATATAAATCATATAAATTTTACTGTGGTACACATACATAAATGTCCCATATATAAATCCAAATTAAATATTATGTCAGTTTCAGTTTTCATAATAAAAATTTTGTAGTTTGTTTTTTTTTTCTTTTTTGTCTTGTTAATATTATTTTCTCTTTGTTGTCAGGTTATTCGAGTAAAAATGATAGATTTGTGTAGGACCTTTACCCCCATTTATGTATTTCATACAGAGAATGTAACAACAAGTTGGAAATTTTATGTTATATTATGTTTACCTTTGTTATTTTAAGCATGTAATATAAGAGTTTTTTTTTTATATTTTTTCTCCTTCTTCTTGTTACTTGTAGAATTAATGATTTTTGTTTTATGCTTTAATATTTAGCAAAATGAATTTAAAGATTCCATATTATGAATAAAGATATTGAATATATAAATGGTAAAGGATATCAATATAATAATAAACGCTTTATTTTTGATTTTCCAATTAATTTAAAGAAATATTAACTTTAAATTATCAAATGCTTTGGATCGTTTCAGTATATATTATTCTGATCAAACAAATCAAATTAGCCTTTTAGCTCAAATGAATTTTGCTTCTTTAAAATAAAATTGATATGTTTTTTCAAGTCAAATTCGTAAATTTTCATATTTAATTCGTTTTTTGGTCTTTTTACGATCGAATTAGTATTGTTTTAATTGAAATCAATTTGTGTCTTAAATCAAATTTATAATTTTCTAAGACAAAAATCGTCCTGTCCTGAATTAAATTCATTATTTCTGAATGATTTGACTTTTATTTAGGATCATTTTGAATTGAAAGCATCTTAAAATATTGAAACATAATTCTGAAGAATGGATTTAAACGTAATTCTGAAGAAAGGATTGAAATGTAATTTAATTTGAAAATACTAAAATATGTACGGAGTTACAAATAAATGGTTTAGTGTCATTTCAATAAATTGATTTTTGATATCATTATTCAAATGTCAAACTTTATTATGGTATATACTTTTAAAATCATTTTCCACTTAATCAACTGTTTAATAATACATATTGCAATAAATTTTTACAAGAAATAAAATATTATTGAAAAGGAAATAGAATTAAAATACAATTTTAAAAAAATTATATATTAAAACTCAATATTCATGAGAAAAATGTTAACTTTGTTATATTTTAAATTTGAATTTTTGAAATTTATAAAAATATCCTTTTTTTTTTCAAAATCAATATTAAATATTTTTCCATAGACAAAATATACAATTAAAATTTTTGTTCTTATTAAAATTCAATTTTAATTAGGATTTGTAAATTTAATTTTCAATTTTATATTTGCAATTTATATTTTTTTCTTATTAATTTTTACAAAAACAATATGAGGGTCCTTGTTATTTTATTACTATATTGTGTGTATGAACTATTTTATTGATTTCAAATAATAATTTGCAACAAAATAAACTTCATCTTGTAATCCATAAAATGTTTTTTTTTATTTATTTATTTATTATTTGCATTACAAAAGAATAGGATAGATTTTTTGTTGTTTGGAAAATTGAATAATTCAAAATTGATCCTTTCTACAAAAAGCAGAAAGCAATTATTTCTGTTATTGGGGAAACATTTCTTTTTTTCATTGTATCCTATAATAAAATTTGATTATGATTTTTTATAGGATTTGATGATGTCAATTGTTTTTCAACATTAGGAAAATGAAAATCAAATTTTGTAATGTAATAAATTATTGATTTATATAAAAATTTAATTTTTTTTTATTGTTTTGGGAAATTTATACGTTAGGAAAATTGTTCTTTATTTTGATTTGAAAAGGAGAAAAATTTATACACAAAATTGAATGAATCTGAAGAAAGAATTGAAACATAAGTTTTATACTTACAAATTTTGTATATATTTCTTTTTGTATAATTTATGGAAATATGAAAAAAAATTATGATGAAATTACGGATTATAGTCTTTCATTGGAAAACTAAAGAGAAAATTTAATTTATTTGAAAATAGTTAATACAATAATTTTGTTACCAAATGAATTCAGTCTGTAAAATTGAAGATATAAAATATGTAAAACCAAAAAAAAAAATATTTCCGGTTAAATATTATTATATAAATATTTTAATTTCCTGTTTAAAATTTTTTTTTATTATTTGTATTTAAATTTTCCTATTTTATTAAATTAGTATTATTTTTGGATATATTTGTGTTATCAATTTGCCAATTAACTATATAACAGGAAAGAAAATTTATTGTAAACCAAAATTTAATATTAAAATTTTGATAACGATATTATTTATGTACTTATCCAATATTTATAATTCATATAAAATTCGAGATGAAATTTAGATAATTTCAACAAAATTTGAATTTAATTAAAATAAGTTAAATACATGTTTGAAATTTTTACGGATATACAAAATTAATTGTTTATAAATTAATTTATCTATGAAATATTACAAATCCATGAAATATGAAATTGATAAATATAGATTAAATTTTAATAGTAATTATTTTATTACAAAAATATATGGTCAAAACAGTCATGAATTATTTGTGCTGATTATTGTAAAATATATTTGACTGAATTTAAAATTTAATATTTACAACAAATTTTATATATTTAAAAATTTGCATTTAAAATATGAAAAACTTTTTACATTTTCCTTTCAAAATTTCATTTTGTACAAATTGTACATTTTCTTTAAAAGGTAAATTCTCTTTACATAAATGTAAAATAAATGATAATTTAATTTGACGCAAATTCTGGGTGATAAATAAACGAAAAATAATATTTTTCTTTAAATATAAAAAATAATCTACACAGGAAATTACTTTTAGTTGAAAATTGTTTTCATTTTTGGTGAATTCAGATTTTTTGTAATAATATAAAAATGATTAGCAACATAATTATAATAAAAAAATTTTACACAAAATATTTGTTAAAAGATTATCCTGGTTATTTTTCATCCTTTTTTTGATACACAAGAATTTTAAATAAAGATTTATCGAAATTCACGTCTAGGGTAACAAAATTGACCATACAATCTACATTTATATGTGGGAAATATGTACTAAATTATGTTTAAATTTTATTTATGTCTAAAATTTTCCAAAAGAACTTATAAATTGGAATGGTAATTAGAATTATTTATTAGATAAATCACCTGTGACCTGGTAGATGGACAAATAAATATTTCAAATAAAAATTTCAATATAAAATTAAATTGTGGAAAAAATTTAAATGATCCTCAAAATGTAGAAATGATGAAATTTAATTTAAAATATATTTTAATATGGTTACGACAAAATTGGAATTAATTTTTGTTAATTATATAGGAGGTAAACTCGTATGTATATGTATATAGTAAAAATTTTTGGATAACATCTTGGAAAATACCAAAAATAAAAATGTCCTGAAAAAAAACTTTATATTTTCTTTTTATATAAAACAAACAAAAAATTAGTTGTAAAACTTTTCGCAGAAAACAAAACAGAAAACATAAATAAACAAAAAAAAAAGGACATATGGACAAGTTATATAAGTTTGATTATTTACACAGGTGAATTTTACACTGATTTTATTTTACTGGTAATCAGGATATTTTTCTTTATTTTTTTAAAGATTTCAATTTAATTTTATATAGAAAAATGAAATTTAAAGTAATACATTTTTTTTTTGGTGAAAATTTCATAAAAAAACTGATAAAATTTTATTTCAACAAAAAATTCTTTTTGAATATTAAATTTCATTATTTTTTTTTTGAAACTTTATAAATAATTTATTGGATAATAATACAAAATTGAAATTAAACATACCAAAACTACTATAAATTATATAATTGATTTAATATTAATATTATCTTAATAATAAGAAAAAATCGTTTGATTTTTGTAATCCCAGAGGATTAAATTTTATCATTTTATTAGCACGTTTTTTCTTGTAAATTATAAATAATTTCTAAATTCCACTTAATTTATAATTTAGAAATATGTATAAAGTAAAATTATATTAAGTATAAATTTTTATAACATTTTTGCCGGTTTTAATAGAATTTTTTTTTATATGCACTGTAGAATTTCAATATTGAAACTGAAATCATATAAACAAATGTTTCAATTTCAATTTCCACATATTGTGATATTAGTATAATAAAATTCTAAAATTGTATAAACATTCAGTTATTTATATCTATAGAATAACAAATTGTTTTTTATCAATTTTTTAGTTAAAAGCATTTGTATTATATCAAAAATTACTCAAATAATATATAGTATTATGTATATTTTGAGTGTATAATAATGTAATATGGTGAATTTTGCGCACTATATATTCTTAAGTTATATTTCTCTCATAAGATTTATTTTTATGTCGTGACATAAAATAATTGCTGATAGAAATGTTGTAAACATTTTTTTTAATAAAAGAAGAAAAATTGGGAAACTTTGGAGACAAAATTTTGCCAATATTGTAATTAAAAATTAGCCAAGACAAACACCGATTTTTAGTTAATATTCATTTTTCATGTCGAATTGTTCTCGTAGCGTAAGTTATGGGAAAGTTTTTTATTCGCAAATCCTTTAAATTAAAAGAAAATTAGTTTAAAAATTATAAAATTATGTAAATTGTTTTGCTTTTTAATTTCATATTTTAGATTTTAAAAATTTTGTTCCGCATGGAGCTTTCACCATTTAAAACTATATATTCTTAATTTAATATGTTTTATACAATGCAATTCTGTTATAAGAAGTCATAAGGATGTCTATAAAAATTATTAGCGAAAAATTGAACGAAATAATTAAGGCTATAATAATATTGAAGTAAAATATTGAAAATTTTTTTGATAACTTAAGATTATTTTATAATTCATAATAACTTTGAAAGGATTTAATCCTTGAATTCATAATTAATTAAATAAACCTTATGATGATTAATATTTGTGAAACAAATTTTTTTCTTTGGTAAAAAAACAAAACCACAATATAGTTCTATGGTTTTTAATTCCCAACAGATTAAAACATTTTGTTTATTGGGATTGGGTAACCAAATTTTATTTTTGTTGTTGACGCAGTCATTTAAAAATTAATTTGTTAAAAACTTTTTATTATTATAAAAAAAAAACAATGCCCTGGAGTTTTATTAAGGTGTTAAAGCAAAATTTTATTTGTATGTACCAACAATAACAGTTTATTCATGAGGAAAATATCCTTTCATTTTTGGTGAAAATTCATTAAATTAAATTTCATATTAAAAAAAAATCATGATAATTATATATTACGCTCTCTAGTCGGAGAAATTAAAACTATAGTAATCATGATTCTACTGAACTGTTTACTAGCTTTCCAAAGCGACGTCAAACATCATTATTAGTATGTTTTTTTTTAACTTTCTGTCAATTATGTCAGATTTTCAATATTTTCAATAGTTTTCCAACGCATGGTCTATCATTAGTTTAGGTGTACAATTACTATGGAAAATAATTACTTCTTATTGAGAACTTTGAACATTGCTTCTGAATCTGTTCAAGAAATTTTGGTTAATGGTTTGAGCTTAAGGCGTGCCGTTGCAAAGCTGGTGCCGAATTTTCGAGTCTGAATCCGATCCGACGTTCATCAAACGTATCGTTACTGGAGACGAGACGTGGATTTATTAGTTTGACATGAAATCCAGACATCAAGCTAGTCTTAGCTCATTCGGTGTATGCCATTCACTAGAAAGTGTTTCGGCAGACCGACATAACCAGGTCGTTTTCAGTCGCAAAAGAAGGCGATGCTCACGGTTTTCATGGATTAAAATGGGGTTGTGCTTCATGAATTCATGTCAATAGGTCAGACAGTCAACAAGAAATATTATTTGGAAACTATGAGCCATTTGCATGAAGCAATTCGCCAAAAAGACCGGACTTATGGGGAAATAACTTATGGATTTTGCACCATGATAAAGCACCGTCGCTATTGTTCTTTTGTCCAAGAACAGAATGAATACCTTCCAACAGCCACTGAATTCGCCTAATTTAGCTCCCTGTGAGTTCTTCCTTTTCGGTAAACTAAGAAACCGCTCCGGGGAACGTGTATTAGCAGCCGAGTGCAGATAATGGAAAAATCGAAGTGGAAAAACGAGTATGCTTCGAGGATTGGATAAAGCGCTGGCATAAGTGCGATGAAGCCGATGGGGAGTACTATGAAGGGGACTGAATCACTTTTGGATATAAACTTGTATTTTTAATTTTTTGAATAAATTCCTGAAACTTTTTGATCATAGTGGTATTTCTGGAAAAAATAAGGGAATACGAACTATGGGTGTTCTGTAATCATATCAAAAAATGCTGTGTCGATTTTCTTATTTGTGTATTATTTATTGGAAAATTATACTTAAATAATTATAATTTTAATTATAATAAAAATTGTTGTCATGTGTTCTCATTATTAATATTTAATGTCACGGGAATGAAAAGTAAAAATATTTATATTGTTATTATTATTATTGATATTCAGTAGCGGATCTTAAATATTTTGGCCTCCGTTGGTAACAGAAAAAACAGTATTGTGGTGGTATAGGACAACACGACAAACAATATCGGTTTGATGCCAATATAGCTCCGTGTTTGACATGCGATGAGAGAGTTGTGTTAACCAAATGAACTAATTATAGTTTTCTTGCAAAAAATGACGATCGTATATTTTTCCATTTGCATTAGATGACTTTGGTAAAAACTCGCAACCAACGATTAAAAAAAAACAACCAACTGGCATTTTGAATTTTATAAAGTTTCTTAGCACGAGCTTGAAATCGTTATTGTGTGGTCAACACAAGCAGCAAATCGTACAGCAGTAATGAACTTATAGTTGCCATCCCAGCAGTATTCCGCCACTGTATTGTGGAAATTTAAAGAAATTAATAATATTTACATGAATATTTACATTTTAATATTAATAAATTATTCTGTAATTAGAAATATTTAATTTACCCGCACTACAAAGACCGTGTAGAAATGTGTGGATAGTAAAAAGTATATAAAGTAAGAATTTATTATAATTTCTTACAAGTTCATACCAGTCGATTTGTGAAGTTCGGGCGAATTTAAAAACAAAATGTTCAAAATTAAAAACTTTAAATTGACCTCTGATGTTTATGAAAATAAACTTTTAAGAACTCATTTAATTTTTATGAAATATTATGGTTACATTATTTCATCAGAACAAAATTACGATTTTTTACATTATATTCGTGGTGCATTCATAACATTTACAATAATTGCTTTTCCCATTTTGTTGGTAAGAAAAAAATAGTTGGAGAAATGAAATAAAATTGAACGGAAAAAATATATTTTTTAGTTTATTAAAGTGTTGCTGAATTTCAAGGAAAGTCAAAGGGATGTCGCTACGTTATTAACGCTTTTTACTTTTATGATTGTTATTATGAATGCTTTTTATTATCGACCAAGTAAAATAATTTACAATTTATCCCAGAAAAAAACTCAAAATAATTAATTTCATTTAAGGATTTTATAATTTAATTAATTATATCAATGATGATATGGTGAAATTCTTAAACACATCAGACGATGAAGGGGAATTGCAAATTTTTGATTCCACCTATAAATATACATCGGTGATAACTTTCTGTTTAGCTATACTTGCAGAAACGGCAGTGCTCATTTTGATATTGGAGCTGGCAGTAAAACTAACGATTAAACCAGAATCTGCATTCGATAAAAACGTTTGTTTCTTGTTTATTTATTGGAATAGACAAATTTTAATATAAAAAAATTATTATTTTCGGTTACAAATCATAGCAGTTCTCTGATGCACCTGTCATGTATAAACTATTTCCATTCCGTGAAGTTAGTGAAAATTTCATTATTGCTCATTTTGCACCGCTACTTTGCATAATAACTGTAGCTAATGTATTTCCATTTTGGAACGCTTTTATTACAACTTTAATGATTTATGCAACTATGAGGATAAAATTAATTAATTATCGATTGGCAAATTTTAAGGTAAGAGTTTGAAAATGTGTATTGATTAATATCGGGCTAGTTTTTAGTATATTGCAGTCCGTCTGTCCGTCTTCACATATTTTGCAATAGAGAACCAAAATTTCAGATCACTAAGTCAAATTCCACATTAAAAAATTAATATAATTATATTAGCTGACCGAACAAACGTTGTTTTGTCATATAAATTATTTCTAGCCCTACTGTATATACACAATAAGTCTCAAGGCCAAACGATCTCTGTCTCAGTCTGTCTCTGTCTATCTCTGTCTGTCTCTCTCTGTCTCTATCTGTCTCTGTCTGTCTCTGTCTGTCTGTCTGTCTCTGCCTGTCTCTGTCAGTCTCTGTGTGTCTCTGTCAGTCTCTGTGTGTCTGTCTCTGTCTCTGTCTATCTCTGTCTGTCTCTCTGTCTCTCTCTGTCTCTGTCTGTCTCTCTCTGTCTCTGTCTGTCTGTCTGTCTCTCTCTATCTCTGTCTGTCTCTGTCTGTATCTGTCTGGTGGGGTTCTGGTCAATTATCACTTGCGCAGTTACCGACCGAGTTCAAAAATTATTAAATTAAGAATATTTATTAAACTATAGCACTTAGGAGTATAAAAAATAGATAAAAACCTATTCGCAGACCTACCGAATGTATATACAAAATTTCATTAAAATCGGTTAAGCCGTTTTGGAGGACTATGGTGACAAACACTGAGACACGAGACTTTTATATATTAGATATTTATAACGCTCTCTAGTTGGATATATTAAAACCATGGTAATCGGAGTTAAACATAATTTTTGGTTAAAGAAAACGGGGTTAAACATTTTTGGTTTCTATTATTGGTCTATCATTCATTTATGTGCACATTTACTATGTTAACTAACTGATTCTAATTAAATCGGACAGAGAGAAAGATAGACGGCCTAAAAAACGTTAACATAACTGATTTTTTTGGTGGAAAAGACTTAAAATAAACTTATATAAATTAAAAGATATCAAAATTTATTTAAATCAAAAATCAGATTTATCCATAACTTGGGTAAGATTGCCTATGCGGAACCTTTATATAATTTCTGTTGTTGCTGCTATTATTATTATTATAATAATATATATATTTTTTTTTTGCTAATAAGGATGCTGGCTGTGGTTGCGGGCTTTTTTTCTGTCGTTTTATAGTCTCAAGAAACAGTTTCACTTTTTTTATAAAATTTTGTTAATAAATCTATATTACTTTTAAGTAAAAGGGCTACTGCTTCTAATTTGCTACTACTTTTCACTTGTCTGATTTTTCTTATTCGTTTTCGTTTTACGACATTTTTATTCGAATATTTTCTCTCAATATTTTGTAATTAATTTCTAACTGTATGTCAAATGAAATATTGTGCTTTTAACAATTTTCGTTTGACATTTATGATGTTTTTTGTTTTGCTGTAAAATGGGATGATAAAATTTCAAAATATTGAGAGCTCGATATGTTGAATAAATTTGTATAGACAATGTAAATGCACCATCACAATTTTAGGCTTTTAAGAGAAATACAGATATTAAAAACCATGATTCTAATACGAAATTACTGCTGCAAATCCGAAATTATGAGGAAAGACAACACGATTTAATGTTGAATTGCGTCAAGGATCAAATCAATGTTAAAAGGTTTGTAAATAAGTAATTATACTTGTAACAAAATTTTTGAAAATATGATTTTAGTTTCGTACGTGAATTAGAGGAGCTTATTTCTATACCAGTTTTAACGAACTTTGTAATATTTTCAATCATAATATGTTTTGTACTTTACCAATTAAGTGGCGTAAGTAAATTTAAATGACTCGTATGAAAATTTATAAATAATGTTAAAGCTTTCTACAGGATTTAGCCAATGTCGACTTTATAGTGTTTACATTATTTTTGATTGAGGTTTGCGGATTCCTTTGGCTTGATTATTGGCATGCTAATGATATTCTTCTCACAGTATAGAAATTTTATTTCACTTATAGTGATTGATTATATATTTAATGTTCACAATTTTCAGAGTGAATTAACTTGCCTGGCTGCGTATTCATGCGAGTGGTATAATTTTCCGAAAAAGTCAAAGAAAATATTGTTGATCATAATGACGGAAGCAAATCGCCCAATAACAATAACAGGTTTTTTTGTAGCTATTAATTTAACAACGTTTCTGAAAGTAAGAAGATTTTTTTTCAAACCTTAGAAATTCAATTTTAGTTTTTATTTACTATAGATTATACGAGCAGCCTTCAGCTATTTCAATGTTTTGAGAAATATCAATAATTAATTGGTAATTTGAAAGCAATGTTGAGAAAGTTGAGTCTCGATAAATATGTAAAATTGTCAAATAAAATATATCTATTTATGCTGAAATGTAATTCAATTGTTTTTATTATTACTACTATTTAGAGAATATGGAAGCTTTTTATTAAGATTTTTTCCCAGACTTTTATTTAGACCTTGGATTGTTTTTTCCTAATTAAGTAGATTTGGCTAGAAATCGAACCAGGGATATCTCAGTTTTGTGTCTACGACTTGAAAACTATTTCTGGAAATAAGGAAATACGAACTTTTTCTTATTTGTGTATTATTTATTGGAAAATTACACCTAAATATTATGATTTTAATTATAATAATAATTGTTGTCATGTGTTCTCATTATTAATATTTAATGTCACGGGAATGAAAAGTAAAAATATTTATATTGTTATTATTATTATTGATATTCAGTAGCGGATCTTAAATATTTTGGCCTCCGTTAGTAACAGAAAAAACAGTATTGTGGTGGTATAGGACAACACGACAAACAATATCGGTTTGATGCCAATAAAGCTCCGTGTTTGACATGCGATGAGAAAGTTGTGTTAACCAAATGAACTAATTATAGTTTTCTTGCAAAAAATGACGATCGTATATTTTTCCATTTGCATTAGATGACTTTGGTAAAAACTCGCAACCAACGATTAAAAAAAAACAACCAACTGGCATTTTGAATTTTATAAAGTTTCTTAGCACGAGCTTGAAATCGTTATTGTGTGGTCAACACAAGTAGCAAATCGTACAGCAGTAATGAACTTATAGTTGCCATCCCAGCAGTATTCCGCCACTGTATTGTGGAAATTTAAAGAAATTAATAATATTTACATGAATATTTACATTTTAATATTAATAGATTATTCTGTAATTAGAAATATTTAATTTACCCGCACTACAAAGACCGTGTAGAAATGTTGTGGATAGTAAAAAGTATATAAAGTAAGAATTTATCATAACTTCTTAAATCTTCATTTCAGTTCCTTTGTGAAGTTCGGACCAATTTAAAAAAAAAAATTTTTAAAATTACAAACTTTAAATTGAACTCTGATGTTTATGAAAATAAACTTTTAAGAATTCATTTAATTTGGATGAAATATTATGGTTACATTATTTCATCAGAACAAAATTATGATTTTTTACATTATATTCGTGGTGCATTCATAACATTTACAATAATTGTGATTTCTATTTTGTTGGAAAGAACTTTAATTTAAGAAATAAAAGAGAATTTATAAATAAAAAACTAATGAAAATATTTTTTTAGTTTTTCAACATTTTGGAAAATAAAAGGGAAACAAATACTTATAATGCTACTAATATTTCTATATTATTAACTCAAGTAACTTTTATGGTTGGCATTGTGAATGGTTTTTATTATCGATCAAGTAAAATAAAATTTATAATTTTTGTTGTACAAACTTTTGTAAAGTATTAATTTCATTCTAGGATTTTATATTTTAATTAATTATAGTAATGATAATATGAGGAAAATCTTAAAATCATCATATGATATAGTTATAGATGAATTACGAATTTTTGAATCTTCCTACAAATATACATCAATAATAACTTTGGGTTTAATTATAACTGGAGAAATATCGGGATTAATTATACTATTGGAATTAGCTGGAAAAGTAGCTCTTAAACCAGAATCTGTATTCGATAAAAACGTTTGTTTCTTGTTTATGTTTTATTTTGACAAATTGTAATGTAAAAAAATCAATTATTTTCCGTCTTTTTTGGTTAGTTTTCAGACGAATTTTTGTTGTGTAAATTATTTGAATTTCAAGATGCTTTTGATAATTATATTATTATTTATATTGGACCCATATATTGAACATTCCTGTACTCCAATGTGCTGACATTTTGGAACACTTTTATTACAACTTTAATGTCTTATGCCACTTTGAGGCTAAAAATAATTATTTATCGGTTGCAAAATTTTTAGGTAAGAAAGAAATATAATATTTCAATTATTTCAAAAATTCAAATTCTATAATAATCAAGAAACAAGAAGAGCTATAATAATTAAAGATTTAAAATACGAAGAAAAATTTACATTAAACTTTAAAAATATATCTAGTAGTTGTGAGAGCTAATCTACGTTTACATTGTCGACATTTTCTATGCCATATATATGTCTTCCAATTCAGGGCACGAAGAAAAATACGAAGCTATTGCTTACTTTTGCGGAACCTAACATGAAAAAAAAACAATGAGGGAAACGAGCCTTCATGCCTCCATAGCTTTTCCGAGGAAGGCTTCCAACATGCATTGCGGAGAAGCCTTCCATTTCCTGTTGGGGATATTTATATACATTTTATCAGTTTTCGTTCGACATCTCGTTCTCTTCTCATGATATTAAACGGAATTAAAATATCTAAGAATTCGATGTTAAATGAATATGTCGACAATGGAAAAGTACCAAAACATTTTTAGGCAATTGCAAGGAATTTAAAAATGGAAAACCATTCTTCTGATCCAAAATTATCGCTAGAAATACGAGATAACCAAGAAATATACCTAAATTTAATGTTGAATTATTTGAAGGACTTCAAAAATGTGAAAAGGTTTGCAATTTACAGAACTAATTGTAATAAAATTTCGAAAATATATTCTCATTACAGTTTCGTACGTGAGTTAGAGGATCTCATTTTTATACCAATTTTAAAAATTTTTGTAGCATTTGCAATTATAATATGTTTTATACTTTACCAATTAACTGGAGTAAGTAAACTAAAACAATTATTGTCAAATGGATTTGTTTTAATAATGCGTAATCTTCTTCAAGCCTATAACTAATTTCGACGTTTTATTATATTCTTTGTATTTATTTGAAGTTTGTGGTTTGCTTTGGCTCGATCATTGGCATGCTAATGAAATTCTTGTCACAGTATATAAAACCTATTGCACTTATAGTGATCATAAATTTAATTTTCATAATTTTCAGAGTGAATTAACTTGCCTGGCTGCGTATTCATGTGAATGGTATAACTTCTCTAAAAAGTTAAAGACAACATGGTTGATCATAATGTTTGCATCATATCATCCAATAACAATGCGAGCCTAAATGGTTCCAATAAATATAACAACCTTTCTGAAAGTATCTAATGTAGTTTTTATACTTAATTAAAGAAATTATAATTCCTTTTTTATATTTATTTTAGATAGTAAGAGCAGCTTTCAGTTATTTCAATGTTTTAAGAAATATCAATTATTAATTGGTAATTGGTAACCATGTTGAGCATAGATGAAATAAATATTGTCTCGAAAAATTTGCTTCATAAAAAATTATCAAATAAAAGATATCTATTTCTGCAGAAATGAAATTTAATTGTTTTTATTATTACTACTATTTAGAGAATCTGGAACCTTTTTGGTAAGATTTTTTCCCAAGACCGCGGATTTATTTTCCTAATTAAGTAGTTTCAGCCGTGATTCGAACCAGGGAATCTCAGTTTTCCTTAACCCAAAACTATTTCTGGAATAAGGGAATACTAAATATGGTTGAAGTTTTTTTGATTTGTGTATTATTTATTTGGAAAGCTATATTTAAATATTATGCCTTTAATTATTATAATAATTGTTGTCATGTGTTCTAATTATTAATATTTAATGTCACTGGAATGATTTTGGCCTCCGTATAGGTAACAGTAAAAACAATGTTATAGTTGTAACAGCATGATAAACAATATATTTGTGTGGATTGTTTTATGCAAATAAAAACTCCGTGGTTTGGTGCTGGCTGAGAATTTTAGTAATAATAAGTAGTGAAATCATGGACATATCTTACGCTCACAGAGAACTCTAGTTTTTCTGTGCATTTCGGAACAAGATTTTTACGGTTACAATATTTCGTTGCTCCTACCATGAATATCATTTAAATATCATCAAATTATAAAAGCAATTATTATTGATCAGTAATAGTATTTTATTTAGGAAAAAAAAAAACAATTAATTATTGTAATAGTATTAGTTATTTTCAGTAAAAAATTATTAGTAAATATTTATAAATATTATGGAAATAATTCCTTTTATTTTACTATACATTAACAGAAATTTTTATTTATAAAGTGTATATAAAAAGAAATAACTGTAACGTACGTTACTCTTCGGAATAAAAATGGATTCCAAAACTTAGGAGAAAAATATTGTGCGTGTTATTCAGTTGAAGCTGAATAAAGTTTCAAAGGACATTCAATTTATATTTGTATATTGGGTAATTATTTAACAAGACCTTGTAGGATATTAATTTTATGGTGGGAAAAAGGAAAAAAAAAGAAAAAGGAAAAGAAGAATGTATGATAATTTTTTAAATCTTTATTTCAGTTCCTTTGTGAAGTTCGGACGGATTTTTTTTTTAAAAATGTTTAAAATTAAAAACTTTAAATTGAACTCTGATGTTTATGAAAATAAACATTTAAGAACTCATTTAATTTCTATGAAATATTATGGTTACATTATTTCATCAGAACAAAATTACGATTTTTTACATTATATTCGTGGTGCATTCATAACATTTACAATAATTGCTTTTCCCATTTTGTTGGTAAGAAAAAAATAGTTGGAGAAATGAAATAAAATTGAACGGAAAAAATATATTTTTTAGTTTATTAAAGTGTTGCTGAATTTCAAGGAAAGTCTAAGGGATGTCGCTATGTTATTAACGCTTTTTACTTTTATGATTGTTATTATGAATGCTTTTTATTATCGACCAAGTAAAATAATTTACAATTTATCCCAGAAAAAAACTCAAAATAATTAATTTCATTTAAGGATTTTATAATTTAATTAATTATATCAATGATGATATGGTGAAATTCTTAAACACATCAGACGATAAAGGGGAATTGCAAATTTTTGATTCCACCTACAAATATACATCGGTGATAACTTTCTGTTTAGCTATACTTGCAGAAACGGCAGTGCTCATTTTGATATTGGAGCTGGCAGTAAAACTAACGATTAAACCAGAATCTGCATTCGATAAAAACGTTTGTTTCTTGTTTATTTATTGGAATAGACAAATTTTAATATAAAAAAATTATTATTTTCGGTTACAAATCATAGCAGTTCTCTGATGCACCTGTCATGTATAAACTCCTTCCATTCCGCGAAATTAGTGAAAATTTCATTATTGCTCATTTTGCACCGCCACTTTGCATAATAGTGGTAGCTAATGTATTTCCATTTTGGAACACTTTTATTACAACTTTAATGATTTATGCAACTATGAGGATAAAATTAATTAATTATCGATTGGCAAATTTTAAGGTAAGAGTTTGAAAATGTGTATTGATTAATATCGGGCTAGTTTTTAGTATATTGCAGTCCGTCTGTCCGTCTTCACATATTTTGCAATAGAGAACCAAAATTTCAGATCACTAAGTCAAATTCCACATTAAAAAATTAATATAATTATATTAGCTGACCGAACAAACGTTGTTTTGTCATATAAATTATTTCTAGCCCTACTGTATATACACAATAAGTCTCAAGGCCAAACGATCTCTGTCTCAGTCTGTCTCTGTCTATCTCTGTCTGTCTCTCTCTGTCTCTATCTGTCTCTGTCTGTCTCTGTCTGTCTGTCTGTCTCTGCCTGTCTCTGTCAGTCTCTGTGTGTCTCTGTCAGTCTCTGTGTGTCTGTCTCTGTCTCTGTCTATCTCTGTCTCTCTCTCTGTCTCTCTCTGTCTCTGTCTGTCTCTCTCTGTCTCTGTCTGTCTGTCTGTCTCTCTCTATCTCTGTCTGTATCTGTCTGGTGGGGTTCTGGTCAATTATCACTTGCGCAGTTACCGACCGAGTTCAAAAATTATTAAATTAAGAATATTTATTAAACTATAGCACTTAGGAGTATAAAAAATAGATAAAAACCTATTCGCAGACCTACCGAATGTATATACAAAATTTCATTAAAATCGGTTAAGCCGTTTTGGAGGACTATGGTGACAAACACTGGGACACGAGACTTTTATATATTAGATATTTATAACGCTCTCTAGTTGGATATATTAAAACCATGGTAATCGGAGTTAAACATAATTTTTGGTTAAAGAAAACGGGGTTAAACATCATTTTTGGTTTCTATTATTGGTCTATCATTCATTTATGTGCACATTTACTATGTTAACTAACTGCTTCTAATTAAATCGGACAGAGAGAAAGATAGACGGCCTAAAAAACGTTAACATAACTGATTTTTTTGGTGGAAAAGACTTAAAATAAACTTATATAAATTAAAAGATATCAAAATTTCTTTAAAGCAAAAATCAGATTTATCCATAACTTGGGTAAGATTGCCTATGAGGAACCTTTATATAATTTCTGTTGTTGCTGCTATTATTATTATTATAATAATATATATATTTTTTTTTTGCTAATAAGGATGCTGGCTGTGGTTGCGGGCTTTTTTTTCTGTCGTTTTATAGTCTCAAGAAACAGTTTCACTTTTTTTATAAAATTTTGTTAATAAATCTATATTACTTTTAAGTAAAAGGGCTACTGCTTCTAATTTGCTACAACTTTTCACTTGTCTGATTTTTCTTATTCGTTTTCGTTTTACGACATTTTTATTCGAATATTTTCTCTGAATATTTTGTAATTAATTTCTAACTGTATGTCAAATGAAATATTGTGCTTTTAACAATTTTCGTTTGACATTTATGATGTTTTTAGTTTTGCTGTAAAATGGGATGATAAAATTTCAAAATATTGAGAGCTCGATATGTTGAATAAATTTGTATAGACAATGTAAATGCACCATCACAATTTTAGGCTTTTAAGAGAAATACAGATATTAAAAACCATGATTCTAATACGAAATTACTGCTGCAAATCCGAAATTATGAGGAAAGACAACACGATTTAATGTTGAATTGCGTCAAGGATCAAATCAATGTTAAAAGGTTTGTAAATAAGTAATTATACTTGTAACAAAATTTTTGAAAATATGATTTTAGTTTCGTACGTGAATTAGAGGAGCTTATTTCTATACCAGTTTTAACGAACTTTGTAATATTTTCAATCATAATATGTTTTGTACTTTACCAATTAAGTGGCGTAAGTAAATTTAAATGACTCGTATGAAAATTTATAAATAATGTTAAAGCTTTCTACAGGATTTAGCCAATGTCGACTTTATAGTGTTTACATTATTTTTGATTGAGGTTTGCGGATTCCTTTGGCTTGATTATTGGCATGCTAATGAGATTCTTCTCACAGTATAGAAATTTTATTTCACTTATAGTGATTGATTATATATTTAATGTTCATAATTTTCAGAGTGAATTAACTTGCCTGGCTGCGTATTCATGCGAGTGGTATAATTTTCCGAAAAAGTCAAAGAAAATATTGTTGATCATAATGACGGAAGCAAATCGCCCAATAACAATAACAGGTTTTTTTGTAGCTATTAATTTAACAACGTTTCTGAAAGTAAGAAGATTTTTTTTCAAACTTTAGAAATTCAATTTTAGTTTTCATTTACTAGATTATACGAGCAGCCTTCAGCTATTTCAATGTTTTGAGAAATATCAATAACTAATTGGTAAATTGAAAGCAATGTTGTGAATTAAGAGATTCGAATTTGTTTTATATAAAATTATAAAATAAAACATATCTATTTATGCTGAAATGTAATTTAATTGTTTTTATTATTACTACTATTTAGAGAATATGGAAGCTTTTTATTAAGATTTTTTCCCAGACTTTTATTTAGACCTTGGATTGTTTTTTCCTAATTAAGTAGATTTGGCTAGAAATCGAACCAGGGATATCTCAGTTATGTGTCTAGAACTTATCCCAAAGCAATTTCTGGAAATAAGGGAATACGATCTATGGGTGTCCTTTAATCATGTAAAAAAACGCTATATGTTGATTTTCTTATTTGTGTATATTATTTATTGGAAAATTACACTTAAAATATTATGCTTTTAATTATAATAATAATTGTTGTCATGTGTTCTCATTATTAATATTTAATGTCACGGGAATGAAAAGTAAAAATATTTATATTGTTATTATTATTGTTGATATTCAGTAGCGGATCTTAAATATTTTGGCCTCCGTTAGTAACAGAAAAAACAGTATTGTGGTGGTATAGGACAACACGACAAACAATATCGGTTTGATGCCAATAAAGCTCCGTGTTTGACATGCGATGAGAAAGTTGTGTTAACCAAATGAACTAATTATAGTGTTCTTGCAAAAAATGACGATCGTATATTTTTCCATTTGCATTAGATGACTTTGGTAAAAACTCGCAACCAACGATTAAAAAAAAACAACCAACTGGCATTTTGAATTTTATAAAGTTTCTTAGCACGAGCTTGTAATCATTATTGTGTGGTCAACACAAGTAGCAAATCGTACAGCAGTAATGAAATTATAGTTGCCATCCCAGCAGTATTCCGCCACTGTATTGTGGAAATTTAAAGAAATTAATAATATTTACATGAATATTTACATTTTAATATTAATAAATTATTTTGTAATTAGAAATGTTTAATTTACTTGTTTTACAAAGACCATGTAGAAATGTGTGGATAGTAAAAAGTATATAAAGTAAGAATTTATTATAATTTCTTACAAGTTCATACCAGTCGATTTGTGAAGTTCGGGCGAATTTAAAAACAAAATGTTCAAAATTAAAAACTTTAAATTGAACTCTGATGTTTATGAAAATAAACTTTTAAGAACTCATTTAATTTTTATGAAATATTATGGTTACATTATTTCATCAGAACAAAATTACGATTTTTTACATTATATTCGTGGTGCATTCATAACATTTACAATAATTGCTTTTCCCATTTTGTTGGTAAGAAAAAAATAGTTGGAGAAATGAAATAAAATTGAACGGAAAAAATATATTTTTTAGTTTATTAAAGTGTTGCTGAATTTCAAGGAAAGTCTAAGGGATGTCGCTATGTTATTAACGCTTTTTACTTTTATGATTGTTATTATGAATGCTTTTTATTATCGACCAAGTAAAATAATTTACAATTTATCCCAGAAAAAACTCAAAATAATTAATTTCGTTTCAGGATTTTATAATTTAATTAATTATATCAATGATGATATGGTGAAAATCTTAAGCACATCAGACGATAAAGAGGAATTGCAAATTTTTGATTCCACCTACAAATATACATCGGTGATAACTTTCTGTTTAGCTATACTTGCAGAAACGGCAGTGCTCATTTTTATATTGGAGCTGGCAGTAAAACTAACGATTAAACCAGAATCTGCATTCGATAAAAACGTTTGTTTATTGTTTATTTATTGGAATTGACAAATTTTAATATAAAAAAATTATTATTTTCGGTTACAAATCATAGCAGTTCTCTGATGCACCTGTCATGTATAAACTCCTTCCATTCCGCGAAATTAGTGAAAATTTCATTATTGCTCATTTTGCACCGCCACTTTGCATAATAGTGGTAGCTAATGTTTTAACATTTTGGAACACTTTTATTACAACTTTAATGATTTATGCAACTATGAGGATAAAATTAATTAATTATCGATTGGCAAATTTTAAGGTAAGAGTTTAAAAATGTTTATTGTTTAATATCGGGCTAGTTTTTAGTATATTGCATATTGCAGTCCGTCTGTCCGTCTTCACATATTTTGCAATAGAGAACCAAAATTTCAGATCACAAAGTCAAATTTCACATTAAAAAATTAATATAATTATATATTTATTACGCTCGCGAGTGGGATAAATTAAAACTATGGTAATCGGAGTTAAACATAATTTTTGGTTAAACAAAACGTGGTTAAACATCATTTTTGGTTTCTATTATTGGTCTATCATTCATTTATGTGCACATTTACTATGTTAACTAACTGCTTCTAATTAAATCGGACAGAGAGAAAGATAGACGGCCTAAAAAACGTTAACATAACTGATTTTTTTGGTGGAAAAGACTTAAAATAAACTTATATAAATTAAAAGATATCAAAATTTCTTTAAATCAAAAATCAGATTTATCTATAACTTGGGTAAGATTGCCTATGAGGAACCTTTATATAATTTCTGTTGTTGCTGCTATTATTATTATTATAATAATATATATTTTTTTTTTTTGCTAATAAGGATGCTGGCTGTGGTTGCGGGCTTTTTTTTCTTTCGTTTTATAGTCTCAAGAAACAGTTTCACTTTTTTTATAAAATTTTGTTAATAAATCTATATTACTTTTTGCAAAAAGGGCTACTGCTTCTAATTTGCTACAACTTTTCACTTGTTTAATTTTTCTTATTCGTTTTCGTTTTACGCCATTTTTATTCGATATTTTCGCTCAATATTTTGTAATTAATTTGTAACTGTATGTCAAATGAAATATTGTGCTTTTAACAATTTTCGTTTGACATTTATGATGTTTTTTGTTTTGCTGTAAAATGGGATGATAAAATTTCAAAATATTGAGAGCTCGATATGTTGAATAAATTTGTATAGACAATGTTAATGCACCATCACAATTTTAGGCTTTTAAGAGAAATACAGATATTAAAAACCATGATTCTAATACGAAATTACTGCTGCAAATCCGAAATTATGAGGAAAGACAACACGATTTAATGTTGAATTGCGTCAAGGATCAAATCAATGTTAAAAGGTTTGCAAATAAGTAATTATACTTGTAACAAAATTTTTGAAAATATGATTTTAGTTTCGTACGTGAATTAGAGGAGCTTATTTCTATACCAGTTTTAACGAACTTTGTAATATTTTCAATCATAATATGTTTTGTACTTTACCAATTAAGTGGCGTAAGTAAATTTAAATGACTCGTATGAAAATTTATAAATAATGTTAAAGCTTTCTACAGGATTTAGCCAATGTCGACTTTATAGTGTTTACATTATTTTTGATTGAGGTTTGCGGATTCCTTTGGCTTGATTATTGGCATGCTAATGAAATTCTTCTCACAGTATAGAAAATTTATTTCACTTATAGTGATTGATTATATATTTAATGTTCATAATTTTCAGAGTGAATTAACTTGCCTGGCTGCGTATTCATGCGAGTGGTATAATTTTCCGAAAAAGTCAAAGAAAATATTGTTGATCATAATGACGGAAGCAAATCGCCCAATAACAATAACAGGTTTTTTTGTAGCTATTAATTTAACAACGTTTCTGAAAGTAAGAAGATTTTTTTTCAAACTTTAGAAATTCAATTTTAGTTTTCATTTACTAGATTATACGAGCAGCCTTCAGCTATTTCAATGTTTTGAGAAATATCAATAACTAATTGGTAAATTGAAAGCAATGTTGTGAATTAAGAGATTCGAATTTGTTTTATATAAAATTATAAAATAAAACATATCTATTTATGCTGAAATGTAATTTAATTGTTTTTATTATTACTACTATTTAGAGAATATGGAAGCTTTTTATTAAGATTTTTTCCCAGACTTTTATTTAGACCTTGGATTGTTTTTTCCTAATTAAGTAGATTTGGCTAGAAATCGAACCAGGGATATCTCAGTTATGTGTCTAGAACTTATCCCAAAGCAATTTCTGGAAATAAGGGAATACGATCTATGGGTGTCCTTTAATCATGTAAAAAAACGCTATATGTTGATTTTCTTATTTGTGTATATTATTTATTGGAAAATTACACTTAAAATATTATGCTTTTAATTATAATAATAATTGTTGTCATGTGTTCTCATTATTAATATTTAATGTCACGGGAATGAAAAGTAAAAATATTTATATTGTTATTATTATTGTTGATATTCAGTAGCGGATCTTAAATATTTTGGCCTCCGTTAGTAACAGAAAAAACAGTATTGTGGTGGTATAGGACAACACGACAAACAATATCGGTTTGATGCCAATAAAGCTCCGTGTTTGACATGCGATGAGAAAGTTGTGTTAACCAAATGAACTAATTATAGTGTTCTTGCAAAAAATGACGATCGTATATTTTTCCATTTGCATTAGATGACTTTGGTAAAAACTCGCAACCAACGATTAAAAAAAAACAACCAACTGGCATTTTGAATTTTATAAAGTTTCTTAGCACGAGCTTGTAATCATTATTGTGTGGTCAACACAAGTAGCAAATCGTACAGCAGTAATGAAATTATAGTTGCCATCCCAGCAGTATTCCGCCACTGTATTGTGGAAATTTAAAGAAATTAATAATATTTACATGAATATTTACATTTTAATATTAATAAATTATTTTGTAATTAGAAATGTTTAATTTACTTGTTTTACAAAGACCATGTAGAAATGTGTGGATAGTAAAAAGTATATAAAGTAAGAATTTATTATAATTTCTTACAAGTTCATACCAGTCGATTTGTGAAGTTCGGGCGAATTTAAAAACAAAATGTTCAAAATTAAAAACTTTAAATTGAACTCTGATGTTTATGAAAATAAACTTTTAAGAACTCATTTAATTTTTATGAAATATTATGGTTACATTATTTCATCAGAACAAAATTACGATTTTTTACATTATATTCGTGGTGCATTCATAACATTTACAATAATTGCTTTTCCCATTTTGTTGGTAAGAAAAAAATAGTTGGAGAAATGAAATAAAATTGAACGGAAAAAATATATTTTTTAGTTTATTAAAGTGTTGCTGAATTTCAAGGAAAGTCTAAGGGATGTCGCTATGTTATTAACGCTTTTTACTTTTATGATTGTTATTATGAATGCTTTTTATTATCGACCAAGTAAAATAATTTACAATTTATCCCAGAAAAAACTCAAAATAATTAATTTCGTTTCAGGATTTTATAATTTAATTAATTATATCAATGATGATATGGTGAAAATCTTAAGCACATCAGACGATAAAGAGGAATTGCAAATTTTTGATTCCACCTACAAATATACATCGGTGATAACTTTCTGTTTAGCTATACTTGCAGAAACGGCAGTGCTCATTTTTATATTGGAGCTGGCAGTAAAACTAACGATTAAACCAGAATCTGCATTCGATAAAAACGTTTGTTTATTGTTTATTTATTGGAATTGACAAATTTTAATATAAAAAAATTATTATTTTCGGTTACAAATCATAGCAGTTCTCTGATGCACCTGTCATGTATAAACTCCTTCCATTCCGCGAAATTAGTGAAAATTTCATTATTGCTCATTTTGCACCGCCACTTTGCATAATAGTGGTAGCTAATGTTTTAACATTTTGGAACACTTTTATTACAACTTTAATGATTTATGCAACTATGAGGATAAAATTAATTAATTATCGATTGGCAAATTTTAAGGTAAGAGTTTAAAAATGTTTATTGTTTAATATCGGGCTAGTTTTTAGTATATTGCATATTGCAGTCCGTCTGTCCGTCTTCACATATTTTGCAATAGAGAACCAAAATTTCAGATCACAAAGTCAAATTTCACATTAAAAAATTAATATAATTATATATTTATTACGCTCGCGAGTGGGATAAATTAAAACTATGGTAATCGGAGTTAAACATAATTTTTGGTTAAACAAAACGTGGTTAAACATCATTTTTGGTTTCTATTATTGGTCTATCATTCATTTATGTGCACATTTACTATGTTAACTAACTGCTTCTAATTAAATCGGACAGAGAGAAAGATAGACGGCCTAAAAAACGTTAACATAACTGATTTTTTTGGTGGAAAAGACTTAAAATAAACTTATATAAATTAAAAGATATCAAAATTTCTTTAAATCAAAAATCAGATTTATCTATAACTTGGGTAAGATTGCCTATGAGGAACCTTTATATAATTTCTGTTGTTGCTGCTATTATTATTATTATAATAATATATATTTTTTTTTTTTGCTAATAAGGATGCTGGCTGTGGTTGCGGGCTTTTTTTTCTTTCGTTTTATAGTCTCAAGAAACAGTTTCACTTTTTTTATAAAATTTTGTTAATAAATCTATATTACTTTTTGCAAAAAGGGCTACTGCTTCTAATTTGCTACAACTTTTCACTTGTTTAATTTTTCTTATTCGTTTTCGTTTTACGCCATTTTTATTCGATATTTTCGCTCAATATTTTGTAATTAATTTGTAACTGTATGTCAAATGAAATATTGTGCTTTTAACAATTTTCGTTTGACATTTATGATGTTTTTTGTTTTGCTGTAAAATGGGATGATAAAATTTCAAAATATTGAGAGCTCGATATGTTGAATAAATTTGTATAGACAATGTTAATGCACCATCACAATTTTAGGCTTTTAAGAGAAATACAGATATTAAAAACCATGATTCTAATACGAAATTACTGCTGCAAATCCGAAATTATGAGGAAAGACAACACGATTTAATGTTGAATTGCGTCAAGGATCAAATCAATGTTAAAAGGTTTGCAAATAAGTAATTATACTTGTAACAAAATTTTTGAAAATATGATTTTAGTTTCGTACGTGAATTAGAGGAGCTTATTTCTATACCAGTTTTAACGAACTTTGTAATATTTTCAATCATAATATGTTTTGTACTTTACCAATTAAGTGGCGTAAGTAAATTTAAATGACTCGTATGAAAATTTATAAATAATGTTAAAGCTTTCTACAGGATTTAGCCAATGTCGACTTTATAGTGTTTACATTATTTTTGATTGAGGTTTGCGGATTCCTTTGGCTTGATTATTGGCATGCTAATGAGATTCTTCTCACAGTATAGAAATTTTATTTCACTTATAGTGATTGATTATATATTTAATGTTCATAATTTTCAGAGTGAATTAACTTGCCTGGCTGCGTATTCATGCGAGTGGTATAATTTTCCGAAAAAGTCAAAGAAAATATTGTTGATCATAATGACGGAAGCAAATCGCCCAATAACAATAACAGGTTTTTTTGTAGCTATTAATTTAACAACGTTTCTGAAAGTAAGAAGATTTTTTTTCAAACTTTAGAAATTCAATTTTAGTTTTCATTTACTAGATTATACGAGCAGCCTTCAGCTATTTCAATGTTTTGAGAAATATCAATAACTAATTGGTAAATTGAAAGCAATGTTGTGAATTAAGAGATTCGAATTTGTTTTATATAAAATTATAAAATAAAACATATCTATTTATGCTGAAATGTAATTTAATTGTTTTTATTATTACTACTATTTAGAGAATATGGAAGCTTTTTATTAAGATTTTTTCCCAGACTTTTATTTAGACCTTGGATTGTTTTTTCCTAATTAAGTAGATTTGGCTAGAAATCGAACCAGGGATATCTCAGTTATGTGTCTAGAACTTATCCCAAAGCAATTTCTGGAAATAAGGGAATACGATCTATGGGTGTCCTTTAATCATGTAAAAAAACGCTATATGTTGATTTTCTTATTTGTGTATATTATTTATTGGAAAATTACACTTAAAATATTATGCTTTTAATTATAATAATAATTGTTGTCATGTGTTCTCATTATTAATATTTAATGTCACGGGAATGAAAAGTAGAAATAATTATATTGTTATTATTATTATTGATATTCAGTAGCGGATCTTAAATATTATGAAAAACAATGTTATAGTGGTAACAGCATGACAAACAATATATTTGTGTGGAGTGTTTGATGTAAATAAAGCTCCGTGCATGATGCAAATAAAACTCCGTTGTTTGATGCTCATTTAAGTCCACAAAGAGCTCTCTTTTTTCTTTATTTAGTTTAACTATTTTACATAAAGTAGAATTTACAGAATAATATTTATGTGTACAATTATGTTAATGATTATTTTGGATTAGTGTCCCTAATTTACTCTGCCACTGTTTAAATTTAAAGAAATTAATAATGTTTACTTGAGCCTTATAATTTAAATAAAATAAATTATTAGATAATTAGATTTAGAAATAGAGAATAAAAATATTTATATGTAATTATTTAATATTTAATTATTTACTCGCATTAAAATTCTGTAAAGTATAAATAATAGTAACTATAATTATGTAAGTTGAAGCCGTTATATGTTATAATAAATCCTTATGTAATGTAATTTTTTTTTAATAATAGTAATTATAAAATTTTTTAAATGGAAAGAGAACCTTTAGGTTTGTCAAAATGTCATTTTCTCAAATGTTCTTTGAATACACTTTATGGAAATTTCCGTAATAAATTATGGTATTGCAATTAGTAGCTTTTAAATTATAGTAAACTCGGAAATAAAGATAAATTTAATTATTGTGTGTACTCGTAGATATATTTATAAATGATAGAGTGAGGTATGTATTGCACCTTATTTGTATTGCACCTCCAGAGCTGGATGTCCGTTTGTGGCTAGCTGATATAGTTGTGCACAATATGTGTGAATTGCACGTGTGTACTACTCATATACACAAATATATCGCTTATAATATATATAGCAGTATAATATGTATATAGCAGTATGATTCCCGTCGAGTTCATCGAAAACAAGTTCATCCAAAACGAGTTAATCGAATACGAGATCATCGAATACGAGTTCATCGAATGATCAATTCATCGAATTACAAGTTCATCGAAAAAATATTATTTTTTTACTATAACTTACATATTCATGATTTTTTTTAAAAAAGTGTAAGCGTCAGAAAAATCCCTCTGACATGTTGTAACATGAAATTTAATAAGATAGTTGCAAAAACATCTTGTCTTCTCTCGTCGAAGACTTGACACAACGAAAAGCTCCTTAATAGGTTTAATTTGAGATAATAATTAGTGCAAGGAAGAGATTATTATACAATAAAGTAGCTAAATAGTAGATCATTAGTTGATGTAATTATGTAATGTATCAGTATATTGAGAGTAATTGATAATTAGAGGAGAATAGTCACACGTGTGCAAGGAATGCAAGAAAAAAGGATTTGGAGAAATAAAGTTAGGATATAAAAGAAACAGAATAGAAAAATAATTGAGCAGTAGTAAAAGTTAGCTAGTGGAGTCGAGTAAGGTCACTGGTATTAATTATGTTTATTTGTTAAATAAAATAATTATGAAATACATTTATTTGATATTAATTTAAGGAAATTTGCTTCCTAAGTAACATTAATGATTAAGTGTGTTATAAAAGTATGTTTATTTTTCATAGATAATGAAAAATAGCTATAAAGGGGGAGGTCTGAACAATTAGTTTTAAAAATCAAAGAAAGATAATTTAAATCTAAGAAAGTCATTTTCGATGAATTCGTTTTGTAAATTGTTAGACTTGCTGACAATTGCTGACAACAATTGACAAGAGCCACTATCTTGTTGTAATAAAAGAAATAGTTTCTCCGCTACAGAGGAATTTCTGGTTCGGAATCCATATAAAATTAGTAAGTCATAAAATTGGAATAAAATGTGCGGAAAACCTTTAATATGTACATAGGTCAATGTTCACATTAGGCTGTTGCGCCAAAAGAAGATATAGCAATTGCATTATATGTACATATATGAATTTTACAACTGAGAACTAAGTATGGTAAAATGGTCTCGATTGTAAGCTGCACACATGTGTCTGCAAAATTATATAGCAATTGGCCACCAGTCTGACTGCTACACTCTAGACTAGAACTAGATACTATAGACGCTAATTTCATAGTGAAATCATTAATTTCATATTTATTCATTTGCCTAGCTACAATAAAATCAAATAGTATATTTAATATCAAACAAAGTTAATTCCTTCTTCATTTTTTGACTATACCATATTTATTACTTTTATTATTTATCATATCTTTGTCGCGACTGGAATTATTGCAATAAAAATTTAATACATTTTTTTCATTATATATTATACAAGAATTTAAAAATTGCAACATTATACCAGTATATATAAATTTTAATTTTATCAAAATATTGAATTCACTTTATTATAATACCATAAAAATAATACCCATAAAACAGAAAAATTTCTATAATTTCGATTGTATAAACTCGTACGTAAAAATCCAAAGTCTTTATATTAATAATATTTTAGATGTTAATTCGAGGAAATCCAATTTGCTGGCTAAACTTCGTTTTGTTTTTTTTTTTTTTGTTGAACCTAAAATATTTATTAATCCCAAGGTGGTAATTTCAATATATTGCGGAAATAAACTATATGTAAAATATTCAAACTTTCTTTCTTTTCTAAAATTCATAAAATTTAAAAGCTTTTAAAAAGATTCGTGCAAATTTTTGACTATATATTTACTTTTTTGTAAAACGTGTTAATTATGTCAATTAAGTATTGTTAGTGATACTATAAAAAATTTGATGATGTCAGACAGAGACAATGTATATTAATGTTTGAATTTATACGATCAATTTAAGTAAAATTACTACATAGTTCTATGAATGTCCTTTTCGATATTTTAGTATAATTTTATTTTTTAACTTTATGATCAAATTGAAAGATAATTTAGTATTTAAATGATATAAAGAAAAATATCACTAAAATCATTAAGTTAATTTTGTAAAAAAAAAAAACTTTTTAATGTACAAAATTATCATGAAAAAGTTGAAAGTTCTTTTGTCCAAAATTGACTCCGAAGTTTGAAACTATGTAATAGAATCAATGATTCAAACGAAATAAAAAAATAATTAATTGCTAAAATTTTTGTAGTTTATGAACAAAATTTTTATAGTTTACTTATAGTTCTTTTTTTCCAAACTTTTGTTTAGTTTTGTTAAGTGCACAAAAGATTATAAAACTTTTGACTGTTCATATAGTAAATTAAACATTATGCACTATAATATAAAATTACATGAAAAACTTTTGTAAAAAGTTCAATGTCAATTTTCATTTATAAGATTTAATTTCTGCTGGGTGAAAAACTATAATTTTTAACAATCAATTTTCCTAAAAATCAAATGGTATACTATTTATTAAAGAAAAATTATTTTTTTTTTTGTCAACTAAAAAACTCTTTCAGTAAAATAATATTTCTCTTAAAATTTTTACTATCCACTTAAATTCTCTTTTGAATTTTCCCAAAAGCTTTTAATCAGATTAAAATATGAAAATATTTTCCTGGAAAATTTTCTGTTTCGTGTTTTTGACACAAAAAAAAAAGTAAATATAGATAATCAAAATTAGTTTATTGCGATCCATGGCAAAGTAGAGTTTATTTTGATTATTGAAGTTTTTACATTAGGTAAAAAAAATATTACGTTGATGTTTTTTGGATATTCTTTTAAAATGAACTAATGCAGATTAATTGAATATTTTTCGTATAGACAAAAATTAAATAACACCAATTTTATAATTTATATAATTGGCCATAGACAAACCACAAAGTGCTAAAAACTTTTTCGTTTTGTTAATATTTTTTTTTGCATAAATATGAAATTTAAGTTGGTAAATGGATGTCAAAAAGAAAAATTATCTGAAAAGTGGACATTTTTCATTTATTATAAATAAATAAATAAAATAAAATATATGTATGTATATAAAAAAATTTGTCTTTTTGTGATTCAGGTGAAATAATTTAAATTATTCAGAAAACAAAAATATTATCTTAATATTTTTTTTATGATAATAAATTTTTGAAGTGAATCATTTTATCTTACAACCCATGGAAAATAATCTAAAGATGAAAAATTTATTATAATATTTTAATTACAATAAATTAATTTAAGAAAAAACCAACAAAATTCCGTAATATTTGAAAAATGAAAAATTTACTTGACGAAGTAAAAATGTACGAAAATAAAAAATTTTTTTTTTGAAAATTATTATGTGACACAGAAAAATAATTTTTAAATATAAATATTTTAATTGGGGGCGCAATTTAGACTAAAAGATTTATATCAATTTGGTAACTAATTTTATATATTTACATTATAATTCTAATTTTCTACGTGATTTAAAACATCAAATTTATGTGGTATTTACACTATACTTACTTTAAGTAAATTTATATTTTTGTCATTTTAATATTGATATTTTATAATAGCTGTGTTTTTTTCAATCGGGTCAGGATCAAGATCTCATTTTTTATATAGAAACAACAACCCAAAAACATAACCCAAATATTTATCTGGATCAGCAAAATGAGACCCAAATAAATTTAATGTAGAAATTTACAACCAGATGGCGGTACAAACAAAATTAGAGAAAAAATCTTTTTTTAGTGATTTATTTTTTTAAAAATACTGTAAAAATATAAAAAAAAATTAAAATATATGTTGCTAAGATGTTATTAGACTTTTTTAAAACTATTCATATATACGAATAAAAAAAATTATCATATCTACATAAAATTAAAATTATGACAAACCGGTCCCACCTGTTCAAATTTATGAAACTCGAATATATGATCCTTATTGTTTTTTTCAAACCTTGACCCTGACCCGTTTGAAAAAAACACAGCTAATATTAAGTTTTTTATTAATATAAATTTGAAATGTAAATTACTTTTAAATATTCAATTAATTTCTTTCAATTGTAAAAAATTTTGATTATCGTTAAATTAATTTTAACAGTTCATTAAAATTATTATTAATATTGAAAGATATTAAAATTTGATTTTTTATATATATATATTTTTGTAAAACTTTGGTAAAATTACTAACATTATTTCGGAATTTGTCAAAAAACCTAATTTGCTTTAAATTACTAATTTGATTTTTCGAAATGACCTATTTTAAGATTTTGTCGAAATTACTAATTTTTTTTACAAGTAATTTGTAAGGCCTATCAGTTTCGAACTAACATTTTCCATAAATTCAAATTTTTTTTGGTATTATAATTTAGTTAAAATATTGAATTAAATTCCACTTTATATTTTTTTTTTTAAATAGAAGATTCTACTCTAGACTTCTAGTGTACTACTTAAATATTTATGGTAAGATATTATTTTGAACAATTTAAAATTAAATATTCTTAATTATTTGTAACGTTATTAAATTTCAAAAAATATTAAATATTTAGTAAGTAAACACTATATAATTTCCAACTCAACTTACCATTAGTTAGAACCAAATAAGTTCTATGCATGCAAATTATTAAATATGCATAGTCCTAATACCATATTATTCAAAAAAATCTATGTAAAAGTATACCATAAAAAAATGTAAATTTTATTGTACAAGAAACAATTTACATTTATTTTTTTGAATATATAATAATAAAGACTATAAAATAATCTTTCATATCCTTTCGTAAACAAACATTAAATATGTAAATTTTCAAAAGGAATTAAATTTACATAAAAAGGATTAAGTATATTTAAATTAAGTTAAAAAATTATTAGTAAAAAGTAAATCTGTCTAATATAATTAATTAAAATGACAAATATTTGTCATCAAGTTTAAATTTAGTATATTTCACCATAAATATCGATATTCTATTTTTTCTTATTTTGTTTATGTTGACAATTTACCATTTTTTTTTTGCCTATTTATTTATATGTATACCAATTTATTCATGTTTATATTTCACCTATAAAGAAACCTGAAATATATTATTTTTTGTGTTTATTTATTTCTTTTGCACATGAAGAAATTTGAAATATTTTTCCTATATTTGTAAATAGAAAATAGGAAATTTTAAAAGGGAAAACATTGTAGAAAATTTTATATAAAAATTAATATATTTTAAATCTAATTTTAAAATTTTAATATTTCAAATGGTTTTCATTTTGTGTTAATAATATTTCAGAAATAATTTACATTTTTAGATATAGTAAATTCATTAAAAATTCTTGGAATTTTTTGTTTTTTTGTCTTAACTCTAAAGTAGTTTAAGATTTTTCTGAGTTGGTTTTTAAAGAATAAACTATTTTATAGTATCGTATAAATAATTAATTATATCACTTACAAGTCATGCAAAAAATTGAAAATGATTTAATTATAATAAACTTTTTAACCTATAAAGGAACTTTTTTAAAATTTAAATTAAATAATAAAATGTGTCGAATTTGACCTTTACAATTAGTTTAAAGAGTCATTTAAAAATTTAAAATAAATTTATTTATTATAATAATGATAAAAATTTTAATTTTCTATATATAAATCAATTAATTAAAGTGCAGTTTAAAAGTAATTTGATATTTTTGCAATATATTTTATGTTACCATCCATAATAAACGATAAATTATATTATTAAAGTATGTTTTCTATTTTCTATTTACTTATATTTGTTTACACTTCAAAATTACTAATTACTTTTGTGCTATAAAAGCTGTAAGTTTTCTCAAGAATTTAACAACAATAAAGTTCACATTGTATGTACGAACGAATGAGTTGTTAATTCCCATTTTATATAATATAAGTTTGTCCGAAAAGTTTGGGTGTAAATTCTTTTTCGGCTTTTATGTAATTTTCAAAATGTTTTCAACCAACTTTTTCATTTTTATAGTTTAACCCCATTATATACTTTGTTTCTATATTTACCAAAAAAAAAATATATATAGAGAATGAGTAGTATTTGAACACATGACAAAAATTCTAAATTACTATTTTTAAGTATAATAAAATTTTAAGAAATATTTTAACAAAGTTACAAATTTTCCACAAATATTTGTATAATGTACCATGTAACCTTAAAATTTCTCAACTAATATTATAGGAATGATGAAGAAAGTTTAGTATTTAATTTACAAATTAAATTTATTAAATTTTGGGAATTCTTAATGAAATTATGGGTTTGTTCGTTGATGGAAAGTAAATTACTCCTAAATACTTCAAATATGATTATTTTTATTGAAATATTCCTGACTAGTCCTGGACTATAATCGAATCGTGTTAGTTGATAATTAATAGTCCTGATAACCATTATATTTTATACCCTACCCTATACTTAAAATTTTTCATTATTTATTTTCCATTTTTTGGGCCCAATTTGCATTTGATGTAAATTTGTGAGTAAAATATTGAAAATACTTTCTGAAAATTATGGGTACCTGATATTTTGCTAATGCTAATTATTTTGTTGATTTGTCTAAATTTCCTAAGCCATCTTTAATGTGAGTTATTTGTTTTGTGCTTCTATGGTTGATGTGTTGTGTACTAAAAATAATCCAATAGTTGGAAATTTTCACTAATTCGTCCTGAAACTATAAACTACTGAAAAAAAAAACAAATAATTGTCAGGTAAAATTTGTAAAATTCCCTAATAATTGTAAAATTCCCTAATAATTTATTCTTTTACTCAAAAACCATAAAAAGTACAAAACTATCCAGGACCTGTTTAGTATTGGATCAACGAACAGACCTAAAATATGAAAAGTCTACATTTTTTAATTTCAGATATAATTAATCTACACCCAATCCTATACCATAAACACATAATGCATATATGTAATTTATAATTGCGCCTTCCAGTTAATTTACAAAAATTTAAAAGTACTTTCTTCAAAATATCCTTTACAAAGGAATCCAAAAATAAAACAAATCCTAAAGAATTGAAATGTTCAAAACATAATCACCATAATATCCTTCTAAAAAAAAAAAAGGAAAAATTTACGACTAAAAAAAAAGGATATTATTTATGAATTATATAAAAAGCAAAATGCGAAAATAAAAATTATATATGAAATTAAAATATGTGCCTGAATATAAAAATTCTGTGTATATAAATTTTCGTTTTTTGGTATATTAGGTCATTAATGTCAAAAACAGAGAAATTTTTTCCCAGAAATATATATAAATAAAATATATTAAAGGATCATTCCATAAATTTTGTTATTTGTATATTAATTTTTTTTCTAGTAACTAAACTAAGCTTGAAATAATTCAAAAAATTCTGATAAAAACTATTTAAAAAAAAAAAACAAAATTAAGGTAATAGAATTTATATTTTGAATTTTCCAACCATTGGTTAAGTATTTAAAAAAAAAAAATCAAAAATATATGTATATAAATTTTCTTGTCATGTCCAAAAGATTTAAATTTTTATTGATAATGATTTTCCAATCAATCATCTTGGATCAATTTCAACAAAAGTGCCAATTTTTTTTCTCTATATATTTAACTCGCACAGAGCCTAAGCCAAAACATTTAAATACTATAAAAAAATATATATACATATAAAGTTTATACGATTCATTGTCCTTTCTATACTTAGTCGTTTTGTTTCTTTACATTTTTAGCTAAGTTGGAATTTATTCTTGAATATTTTAGATTTTCAGGAAAATCCCAAGAGCAAAATTATATATTTTTTAAAATAAAATTTTCTTATGGATTATTTTTCACGAATTTGGTATGAAAAATTGCCGAAATTTGGGTGGGTGATAATATATATGTAAAGATTTTTTTTTTTTTTTGATAAAGTAAGTAAATAAAAAGAAATTCGTTGTAATTTGACTGTGAAATGAAGCAATTTGACAAATACGTCAAATTAAATTATTTTATTTTAACAAAAATTGAAAGAATGGTAGAAATGATTTTTTATACATAAATTGTTTTAAAATCCTTATTTCTTTTTTTCAATCCTTCACATAAAAAAAGCCACACATAAAAATAATAGAAAATGATTATTTTTTTTTTTGGTTTTAAATTTAACAACAAAAAAAAATGTAGGAGTAATATTTTTTTTATTACTTTTATTTTTATGACAAGTTATAATTTATTTTCAATCCCTTAAAGGCTATAAAAAAAAATTTTTATATTGTTTTTAGTTAACAAATTGTGAAAATCATTGGACAGCATAAAAAATTTTTTGGGTTTTGGTATAGAAAATATTTTTTTTCTAAAATTATTTTTTTATTTGTATTTTTATTTCAGGCAGGAGATGAAAGTTAATTAAGTTTTAAAGTTAAAAGGATTTCAGTTATTCACTGACATATACATACATATTAAAGAGTTAATTAATTTCTGTTTGTTTTTTTTTTAAATTCTGTGGTTATAATTAAGAATTAATATAAATGAATAATTTTTTCTCGTTTCTGGTTTCATTTTTAAAATAATCGGAAAAATATTTTAAATGTCCAAAAGTTTTTCTGATTTTCTAAAATATATTTTAAAAATTTTATGGGCTGGTTAAAATTGTGTACTACCACCACAACCACTACGCGCCTATTATAACAGAAAACATAAGTTTCCGTTAGTATGAAGTTGGTAGCTGTGGTTGTGGTTGCGGTGGTAGGACAATTATAACCAGCCCCTGATTTATTATTTCAAAAAAACTTGTTCTTGTGATACCTGTGAAGGTAAAATATAATTTGGAAGAGTCAATGATGAATTTCATACATCTATCAATAAAATACTTTAAATAATAAGTGCTAATCCTTAATTGTTAGTCCTTTACTATATTGCTGCATATTAAATTTGATTTAGAAAATTTTTCAAGAATTAAAGGTATTTAGAAACCTACAAAAAATTCCATATATCCTTAATTACCTAGAAATTCTATTAATAAAATAAAATGAGATGGAATTGAAACAACCAACACAATTTTAATAAGTCATAGATTTAGAAGCATCACATAATGTCAATAATTCTTTGTGAACAATACTATTTTTAAGGACACTTCTCTGTCAGTGTGAACTAAGTACTATCAATCCAATATTTAACAATATTTAATGTGAATTAATTAATTAACTTTAAATATTGTTTCATCAAATGATAAAATGTATTATAGTTTGAGTCTCCGCTAAAATATGGTTGTGGTCTTGATTGAACAATTATTATTCGGAAAATTTTAATAAGCTTATTACAACTTTTAATTTTCCTTTTATTTTGTTTATGATTTTTTAGAAATTTTTTAAGTATATTTCCAAAATCTGATTATATACGAGAATTTTTATAAATGTGATTAATATTACCAAATCCGATTACCAAAAATTAATTAAACTTTATTTTAAAATACAATTTGTTTCTGGAATTTACAAAAAATTGTTCCAATCTTCATTAATTTACATAATATACTCACATTTTTGTAATGTGATAATCCATTTTTAACCATTTTGTTATCATATTTTAAAGTGTACGCTGAACTGGAGATCAAGAATCTTGATTTATTTATTTTTTTCAAATTTTCGATTTAGTCTAATCAAATTTTACTTAAGTCTCCTAAAAAAAATTAAGATATTTAAGATTTTTGAAGATAAAAAATAGATCAGAAAATATTAAAAATATATCTTGAAATATAATAAATATATCATGAAATAAATGACTTCCAAGTCATAATATATTAAATTTAATTTATTATTATCGCACGGAGAAACGAGTAAAATTATTATTTTCACCTTATTTTATGATCACTCAAAGTTTTTACTCAAAATAACCAACATTTAACTAAAATATCTTTTATATGTAATTTCTATATTTCATATCAAGCTATATATTATATGTATAAACAGTCTCTGTCTGATACTGAACTGAAAATTGAAATGTTATTTTGTTAGTATTATTTCTGATACCATTCGGTAAACGTATATACTCAAAATTTTACTCTGTTCGGCCGGCAAAAATATTATAGAATTTGTTTTTAAATTGTTTTTTAAATGAAATTGTCAAATTACTGAGAATTTAATTCATTTGTAAAATATTTGAATAATTTTTGAAATTTTGAATATACATTTTCTTAGAATATCAAAATTTTATGCAGTGGGAAATTGTACGGGAATTTTTGAAAAAATACAAAGTTGTATATTTAAATTTTACCATTTGATATAATATTTATATTTTTTTACACAAATTGTTGTTATATTAGCAAAAAGTGAATATTTTATTTAAATCGATTTTAATCTTATAAATACACAATGAACTTCTAACTTTGTGTTTATAATTATAAATTGATATTTTCAAAATCTGACACAACACGCAAACCTCTACAAAATAATTTCAGTTTTTTGCTTTAAAAATGATACTAAAAAAAATAAAAACGAAATTTTTGTAGTAAAATGAAAATCTAGGTGCAAATATTTTTTTTTATCAAAACTAAAACTAATTTTATAGATAATTTTCTTTTATTGATTTTACTAAAAAGAAAAAAACTGACAAATTAAAATTTGTACTTAAAAAAAAATATTTCTAATTTTTTAGTTTGGTTAAATGAAAAATTAAAATGGATTCTATATTTTCACATAGAAATATTTTTGTGTTAAGAAAATTGAAATTTAATAAATTCAAAATTATATTTGAAGGAGTAAAATTTTGTAAGTAAATTTTTATCTAACTTTTAGAGAGAGACAAGTAAAAGGATACAATTTTTTTATAGTAAATTTTTTTTATAGGTATATATCCTTTTAAAATATCCTAATATACGATAATTTAATATATGAAAAACATTGAAAACATTTTATATTTTAATATTTTTTTTTTTCTAAATTTATTCAACCTAAGTAATAAATTTTTAATGGTTAACGAAAAACTGTGATATCAAAAATGAAAAACAAGGATAATATAATAAATATCAATAAAATCCCTAGATGGTTAATTTTGTGCTGAGGAAAAAAGGCTACAAAATTTTTTTTATATATATATATGTATAATATCCAGTTTTGCTTTTTAACCATAAAATTAAAGTTTAATAATAAAATAAAGAACTTTGAATGATAAATAAATATATATATATATATGTACATAAATTTTCAAAAGAAAAATGTATCCTTGAAAATTAAAATTTTTTATGATAAATAAATATTTAGAAAAACAAATATATATATACTTTCCTATATGGATCGAAATACGAATACTTTTTCTTTGGTATACATAGTTTATGATTATTTATATATGTATAATGAAATTTTCAATAAATTTTATATTATTTTATATTCCAAAAAAGAGAATCTTTTGATTATAAAATACATAAATAATAAGGAAAAAAAAAATCTTTAAAAGTCCTTGGGAAAATAATAAAAATGATTTTATTAGCTAAATTTTTGCGAAAAACAACAAACTTTTTTTTTGATTTTTTGGTTTTTTCTGTCCGTGTTTCTATCTAAAATTGATTCCATCTATGTTTAATATATAATATTGAAATTTATTTGTTTGTTTGTTAAGTGATTTGACTTTGAATTGAAATTAATTGAGAAAAAATTTAGTTAACTAAAATTTAATATTTAATTAATAATCATTTGAATATTTTTTTGTATAATTTTCGCTGCGATTACATTAGACATTTATGTCGGACATTTCTGTTAGACATTTCTGTCGGACATTTCTAATTTGACAGATCAAAATAGCACGCTGGCGATTTTATGTCAGACTTTTCTGTCTGACAAATCATTTGCAATCATGTCGTCAACAAGAAAACAACTAGCTATAAAAATATTAAAATTAAAATATTTGGAAGATTTAGAAAACCTTTTTATCAAGCTGCCTTTTAAAAATTAACCCAAATGTTGCAAAATAATATAACAAAAATTAGTGTTTACCAGAAATCGCCATTTACAAATTAACAAATGCCAAAAAATTTCTACAAAAATTCCAGGAAAAGTTGTCTGGACAGAAATCGTGATTTTTCTGTCGTGACAGAAATTCTGTCTGGTTTACACTAGACATTTTAAAGACACAACATATGTTCTGTCCAAGAAAAAGTCTAATGTAAACCCCAAATTAATCTCAAAGTTAAATAATATAATTGATATATCCTTTAATTGTATACGATTGATATATCCTTTAATTGTATATTCTTAATTAATTTGAAATTCTTAGTTTAAAATAATTTTTAATGTAATTTTAATTTATACTAAAATTGTATATTTACAAATCAAATAAATTTAAAATTACCTAAATTTTTCTGAATATCCTTTTGGGATAATTATACCATTTTTAGATTAAATTATTAATTTTTTATAATATTTTGTTCATTTTTCAAATTGATTTACAAAGATTTTTCAATTTAAATTAAATTAGTTTACAATATAATTTACAATATTATGTCACTATTTCATTTTACAGTCTTAAAATGAAGTTGTATTATAGTAAATGAAGTTGTACTATAGTAAACACACACAAATTTAATTTTTATTGAAGAGTTTTTGTTTAATTTATTTTGAAAAATTTTAGGTACAAATTATAATTCTTAAATTTCTAATTTGAAATTCTTAATTTTTAGTATATAGTGAAAATTTTATCTATACTAAAATTTATTCTATTTCTATAGTGTTTTAATTAAATTTCATAAATAAAATCTAAAATTTTCAAAGAAAATCATAAAATTATATAAAAGACTGAAACGTCTGGCAGACTAATATAATATAATAAATAGTAAAAGGATATAAAGAAGATGCTTGAAATAATTATCTTAGTAAATACATCAGTACTAAAATTGAGTATTAATTTAAATTCATATTTTTATTTTAATATAATATATTTTTCCCATAGTAAATTTTAATATATTAAAATTATAGAAAATTTTTTGTTGTTACTATTCAGGACGAAATATTATATATACATATATATAAATTTTATGTAACCTTCAAGGACTTTATTGTTATTTTAATTAAATCTGAAACATTCTTCCTTTATGCCAATAGTAAAATTTAATTTTAAATCAATATCTCTCTGATATTATTATTATTAAAATAATTTTCATGAAATTTTTTTTATACTCGTATACATGATCTAATAATATAAGGTTTGCTGGATATAATTTGACACTCGCCATTTTCATCCCAATGACGTAGATTTCCCTGTGCTTTTATTTAATTTATTATATTTGGTGTGTTTCTTATTTAAATCTGTAGATCAACTAGAGATTCTTTCAAATCTGAAATCAAATTAATCTGACTTATAAAATAAGAAAGAGTGAGATTTTTCAGATAAAAAATGCACCAATGTTTGCCGGGCAAGAATACAAATCCTGGCAGGCATGTCTGGGATTCTCAAATTGATTGATCTGAGTCAAAATAGGAAACAGTTCTATATTTATTAGATCGATCTGAGCACAAGTAAGAAACACACCATTAATTTCATATAAATTTTCTTGCCGTTGACGTCACATATTTCATTGATAGAACTATCAAGCAGACCTTATATTATTAGATCATGACTCGTATATACATAATTTTGATACAAAAATTTTCCAAATAATTTCTTGGTATGGTAAATTTTATAGTAATGCTATATTATAACACATAAATGTTCTTTTTGGGAATAACTATATCTATATGTAATTTTCTTGTGTTTTTTGGATGAAATTAGTAACGAAAATATTTTTTTGAATTTTGTCTACAATATCCAGGACAAATATTTGTTGATCCTTTTATATAGATAAAATAGCCTGTTCAGATTTATATTATTGTAGTATAGTAAATATGAATATTATATATTTGATCATTTGTTGATTTCTATGATTTTAAAGATATAATTAAATGATAATATTGTTTATATAATAATTATTTTACTAAAGAATAACATAAGGATAACAAATCATTTAGATAAACGTATAAATGTGGTAAGAACGAAGCTTGTATCACAGTAAATTTACAATATAGTTTATTTTTAATTCACAAAAACAAAAAAATTACTTATTACATAATTTTTGTATATGATTCAAGCTGTTAGTTTTAATTATTTCCTGTAAACTTCATTTCTATAAATTAATTTAATTAAATTTTCTTAACTCATAAATTGTTTTTCTCGCAATATATAAAAATATAGTAAATCAATTAAGTAAACCTAATAAATAAAATGTGTCTATAAAATAAATTTCTCTATCTCTATAATAATAAAATTTATTAATGTAATTAAGGATAACATTTTTTTTCTATAATTAATTTCGATGATGAAAGATTATTTTGTCATATAGGGAAGACTAAGTATAAGTATAAGTAATGAAAACTAGGACTTTTTGAAAAAGTTTTTTAATTTTGGGATTAATTGGTTATATTTCTAGTTTCATTTTTTAGGTCTCCCACTTTATGGATACCAAAAGATTTAACCCACAATTTCTATTTCGAAAGATAAAGAGTATAAGTGTGTCTGTGTCTATTTCGATTGACTTATAGTGTCTATTATGTGTGTCTATTTCGATTGAATTATTAGAAAATGATTCCAAAATACTGATAGGAAAATGTTGAAAGGTGGAAAAATTGTCTTAAATTTAAATGAGATTCTGAAAGTATACGACATAAGTATATGTGAAACTAAGGATTTCTGAACTAGAGCATCATTTTTTTTTAAACATATTTTGTTAAAGGAATCTTAGAATTATCCAAATTTTCGCTTCTCAAAAACCATTTCTATTATTCCAAAAAAAAAAAATCTATAGCGAATATTTATTAATTTCTATAAAAAAATAATCTTATTCATGTCCTTGAGTAAAAATACTTCACTTTAATATTCAACATTTACATAAAAAAACGGACCAAAATCTTGATAATTTTTATTTTGTATATAATAAATGATTTCAATATTATCAAAATTATGACACAATAAATGACGAAAACAGAAAATTTCTTTAAATTTTAATGAATATCCTTTTAAAGAGTATATCCTTTTTTTTTGCTGTTGTAAATAGTTTGAAAGGTTCAAGGAAAACTTTTATTCCATAATTTGTGTAAGGTAAAAAACAAAAAAAAAAAACAAGAATCGTTATCCTTTTTGGTATTTCGAAATTTTCGGTTTTTTTTTTGTGTTAATGAGTAAAAGGATAATAATATCCTTTACAATTTCTTTATTTTATTTTTTCTCTGTATTTTTTTTCTTTCTTGGTTGCCATCAGTGGGTGTTTTAATTGGCAACAATTAATGTACTATTATATAATTCAACACTTCGTGTTGAATTCAAATTAACGCAAGAAAATAATCATTGAATTCTTATAAGAGAAAATGTTTTTAAACCATGGGAAAACTTTTCAAATGAAAAATCATAAATGAGAAAAGAGACTGAAAAATTTAATAATTTAATTTGAATTAAATAAGTTTTGGTTATTGAAATTAATTTTTAAAAGATTTGAAATTTTGATAAAAAGACTTTTTTTTTATAATGAATTCCTTTACAATCAAAAAAAAATTCATACCTGGTAAAGAAATTATTTCAATTTCATTTTTGTTATAAAAATGAAATTTTATTAAAGTAATTTTTTTTGAAAAAAATTTCAGAAATTTTTCAGAAAAAATTGTAAAACTTGTTGAGTATAAAATTTTCATTTTATTGGCAAGGAAATTGAAAAAGGAAATTATTTATCCGGAAATTGGCCAGGAAATAGCTTATAGAGATAATATTAAAAGATTAGTTGGAGGTATGCCAAAGCTTTTAATATTGCGGTAGAATTTGTCAAAATCTTTTTTGAATTTTTATCTTTACAATACATATAATTACTGTATACTCAATTTTATTTTATGATTATTTAAAACCATTTAAGATAATTTAACTTTTTAGAAATTTTAATTGAATTAAATTTATATTTTTTCTCTTTTTTTATTTCAGATGCGAATGACATTTGGCTCCAGTAACTGAAATTAATTAAATTACTAGCTTAAAAAACTTTAAATTATACAAAGCTGAAGGATAACAATCAAGGAATTACGGAAGTTAATGAAAATATTAGATATATTATAACAGAAAATTGAGAGAAAAAAATAATTTAATAATTAAAATAGAATTTTAAAATTAATTGAAATTTTTGTAGTTTGATTTCTAATTTTTAAATATATGTAGATGAAGATTTGCTGTCAAGGAAGGTGAGAAATATCAAATATTAAGTAAAAAATAGAATGAATTACTGAATGTCACTTACCAGAATTTAGTGGTTTAGTCCAATTAGGTGGCATTATTTGACTTGCTACAAGATGACAAGTTTGTTGCAATTAATAGTTTCGCTGCTACAGTGGAAATTTTGAATCCCTTTAAATTTAGTAGTTCCATTTTTTAATAAGAAGTAATTGCAAAATGTTATCATTTAGATGGCGCTCTATGCCTCATGAGCGAACGGAGGAACTGAAGAAAGAAGAAGATTTACTATAGTGTTAATTATTTTCTAAATTATATTTACATATTATTTATAAATAGTATAAAGGTAGGGTTTTTGACCAATATGTATCCTTAATTAATAAAATATTAGACTACTACCACTTATTCCCATGATAATTTTTACCTCTGCTGGCGTAAATATTTTCACATATCAACCGCAAAGTAAATTAAATAAATTGTATACCATAAAAGGAAAAAAATGTGAACTAAAATTAATTGACTAAAAAATTTAGAAAAAAAAAATTTAAATTCTTAAAAACATTAACATAAATATTAATTTAAACATATTAATTTTCTCATAATTATTACAATTAAAATATATATTTTATACACATTAAAAATATAAATAATAATTATGTATCTAAAATGTTCGATATTTTATGTACAAAAAAAAAAAGGTTTAAATTTATCTTCTTCATTGTTTTACCTGTAAATTCAGTTAATTGGTTTGTATATACATAAAATATAATTCAAAAAGTTCACATGTGCTAATTTTGTTTACAGTGAATAAAAATGTTTCCTTAATTAAAGTTTTCACCTGGTAATTTGTATAATGGTTTTTTTTTGCTTTACATTTGAAATTAAGGTGTGTTTTTTTTTCTGTTTTGTATTTTTAATTGGAACGACAAGCCATTTGGGATTAGAATATCTAAAAACTGTGAAATTAATGTACATTATAATGTTGATAAATGATATATACCTTTAAGTGTACTTCTTATTTTAATGTTATATATATAAAAATAGATAAAAATGTCTGGTTTAATATTATTGACTAATATTACTTTGTGATGGTTTTTATGGTTTAAATTTCTATAATGTAAATATATTATTATGTGTAATTTTAGTTAATATGGGTTAAGAATTTATAGAATAGAATAGAATATGATATTGTAGCATCTGACCACGATATTGTAAATATTAGAAATTTATATTATTTTCTTGTAAAATTTAATTAAAATCTGGTAAATACTAACTATAAGTTTACTAAATTTGAATTAAATTTTAAATAGAAGAAAATATCATTAATAATTTTTCAATGTTTTTGTATTTTACACTGATACACTGATAATGTTCTAATTTATATAAGGCAAATGAAAATATTTTTAATTTAGAAATGATTAGATAATGATTAAGTTTTTTTTTTAGTAATTTTGATACAAATATCAAATTTTATGGTATATAAAAGATCACATAGGCAGTGAAAATAATTCATTTTTCCGTCAATATAATCTAAAAAAAATATAATATTTAAATAAAATATAAATTGAAGAAAAATTATATGGTAATTAAGTATTCTGTTTGGCAATATAAATATTGAAAATTGACAATTTAAATTGGTGTTTAGTCAACACAAAAATTAATCCTTTTCGAAAGGTTTTCTTTTAATTTTTTCCTATTTAATAATTATTAGAAATTTTAAACGACCATTTTGAGTTGTAAATAAATGAATTTGACTTAAATGTGATATAAATATTTATAATATAATCCACCGTATCTGCTCAAGAAACTATTTTAATTTAATAAATTCTAGTATTAAACTAAAATTAGACTTTATTAAAATATCATTTAATATTTTAACGATTGTTTAATCACAATTTAAAAATAAATAATTGTAGAATATTGGTAAATCCCATCATATACTAAAATGATAGTTTCGTCGAAAAAAAAAAATGTATAGCAACATCAAATAATTTACCCAGAAAAATTACTAAATAAACTCATAAATTTATGTAATAACTAAAAATTGTCAAAAAAGTAAAATATTTAAAATCTTATAAATTAAAATTTAAAATGTGTAATAAAATATTAATATAAGAAAATCATGATTAAAATATAATTTGATATATAAAAAAAATTACATTTTTGTGTAATATTTCATATTTCAACTTATAAATTATTAATTAATTTTTGTAATATGAATTTGTGAAATATCCTTTTTTTTTTCGTGTTTTTCCAATTTATTTGAATAATTAATTTCTCGCACACAAGAGAGATCAGATTATTTATGTACGAAATGAAAATTTTTTTTTTGCGCGCAATATTTTCATTTTACAGAATCTGTTATAATATTCATTATTATAAGTACATAAAATATTTAAAGGTACACTTTAATATTAAGATAAAGAAAATTGGTTTTATTCTTTACGTGTAGTGATTAATTATAATTACAATTAATATTCATATTTATTTTCAGTAATTGAGTTTTATATTATTTCGCGATTATCCAAAATTTTGATACTTTTTGATGTTGGATCATCTTCCAATGTGTTAATTTTGGTCTATTTTTTTTTATAGTTAAATTCCAAATTCTTGAATATTTTTCTGTGAAATTGTAAATTTTAGCTATTTATACATATTTTTCTATAAAACTCTTAAGTTTTTGTATATTTTCTATAATATTTTAAAACTATGTCTAATTTTCTATATTATTTTTCGATTATTTTTGTATATAAAATTATAAATTTTGGTCTATTTTTATATAAGGTACTAAATTTGGGTCTATTTTTCCATAAAGATTCTAGATTTTGTTATATTTTACTAAAAAAAATTTAAATCTGGTCTATATTTTTCAGTCAATTTATTAAATATATTCCTCTTTTCTATCATTTTTGGTATATTTTTGAATTTTAAAATGTAAATTTTGGTCTATTTTTCGTCAAAATTTCATAATTAGACCAATTTTTTTTTTGTAAAATTGTAAATTTTTACTCTTTTCCTATTATAGTTCTACATAAAATTGTAAATTTTAGTCTATTTTACTATAAGTTTTCTACAAAAATTTAAATCAATGATCCATCATTTTTCTATAAAATTGTAAACTTTTAGCCATTTTGCTTATTTGTTGTTGGACTATTTTTCTACATAAATAAATAAATTAAATGGTGATCTATTTTATACTATAAACTGTTAAGAGTGTTACTTTGTTTGTCTAAATTCAAAGTCTAAATAAAAAACTTTCATAAACGCGTAACAAATCTCTAAATAAATTTATATCCTTCTTGAAGACATTGTATAAATGTGGTCTTTGGTGTATTTATACACACTTAAAGTTTAGTTTTATTGACATTATACACACTTCATTCTTATTGACATAATTATTAAATGTGAATACATATGCTCTCTACACGTTATGTTTGTAATTTGTATACATATTCGTTTTACTTTTATGAGTAAAAAAAGGATAAGAATTAAAATTGTATAAAATGGAAACATATATAGAATTGAGGTTATTATTTTGTGGTTTACGTGGTTAAAAATATTCACCTCATAAACTTAAATACTTCTGAAAATATCATTTATGAAAAGGAAAATTATATCTTTCTTTGATTAAATAGAAATTTTTGGTTTATAATAATATTTAAAAATAAACAGAAAACATCATAAATAAATATATTAAAATATTTTTAACCATATACTTGAAAACTATTAATGCCAAGGGGGTTTTTTGTGTCATTTACACATTTTTCGTTAAATTTATTCCGGTCAAAATTTGATTTAATTCTGTTTTAAATAAATTCGTTTTTGTAGAAAATGTAACAAATTTTTTTTTTTATTTACATTTTGTCAGAAAAATGTTAAACGCCGTTAATGGTAAAATACATAAATTAATATTTCGAAAATTTGTTTTAATTTTTATGGTTTTGAATATTATATTTAGTTAAAAATGGATGATGGCATTAAATTTGTATAAATATTTGTTAACTCTTAAATTTGAAAATATTTACGATTTTTTGTTATAAGTGCAAAAAAGGGTTTTTGAAAATTTTATGAATAGATAATTTAAAATGGTTTTCAATTGTGGAAAAATGGATTTTATATTGATTGTACAGGGTGATCCAACTTCAAATTCCCAACTTTTTTTTTTAAAAAAAGTACACAAATTTAAGGAAAATTTAAGATTTTTATTTATTAATAGAATATTTAATGCATTTCATTAATTATGAAAAATAATATCAATTAAGCGCTTCTGGACCTTCTGCAGCGCAGTCGATCCTTTCCATTACTTTATTCGTATATTTCGACATTTCGGGCGGTATCTCGGCTATAACTTGGCGAATGTTGGTTTTTAGCTGCTCCTACGTTTCGTGTTTGTTGGCGTAGACAGGACTCCGAGTATAACCCCGCAAAAAAAATCTAACGGCCCGTTGACGTCACCAAAACGTTAAATATTGCGACCTGTGAACTTTTCATGTAAAACATCCAATGTTGCGCCCGATCAGTGACAAGTAGCGCTGTCTTGTTGGAACCACATGTCTTCCACGTCAATAACTTCGATTTTACGCCAACGGGAGCCGTACAAAAAGCTCAAACCCTGCGAACGACGAATCGAGAAATCCCGGTCTTCGGCCACACTTTCACTTACAGACGCAATATTTTCGGCTGAACGAAAGCCAAGATGGATGCACATGTCTTACTCTATCTCCAATGCTTCCAGTCTCTTCAAATTTTTTCACTATACGTTACGAATTCCGAAACGATTAAATTGACCATAATCGTCCCGTAAATTTTTATAAACAGTTCGTACAGAATTGTTATTTCTGTAGAACTATTGAACAATTTTAACGATCCATTTCGTAAATGTGTTGTTGCAAACTAATACCTGACACTTTGAACACGTGATTATTGACAGCTGTCTGATTTTTAGCGCTTCCAATATAGGAAACTGCAATTGGATCACCCTTTATACATGACGCATAATCTATGGATGTTAAGTAATGTGTAGTTAATTATTGCTATTTCCATGATTGATGATAAATTTATGTAATTTATGTGATTTTTTAGTTTGTGATTTTTTAGTTTGGTTTAGTATCATAGCATCAATGAGCTAAATAGACAACATCTATCATTCTGCAGAAATCAGCATTAGATGCCTTTCAGCATACGAAAACTATCTATCAGTTTGTCGTTGTAGTATATAAAAACTCTTAGGACAAAAATTCCTAGAACTATTGACTCCAATCCTCTTAATATAGTCTTAATATCAAATTTCATGAAGGACTTTCTAAGAGAGCTCTGATTATTTAAAATGTCACATTTCGACAATTATCACTGGTGTGTAGTTATATTATTAAGGTCCATCAACAATTTCAATTCAATTTTAATAAATTGTTCAGTGAAAGAAGGATTTAAATTTGAACTAAAAAAAATCATTTACAAAAAATTATTATATTATTCATCAAAAAAATCTTTTCTCGAATTAAATTAAAATTTTATATATTACACTTTATTCATTACATTCTTAAGGATATTATTTCTATTTTTCACTAAAACATTTCGTCCTATTTTTAAATTACTATTAGCGCAAAAAATAACAAATCTTGAAATTTTTTCATTAAAAAAAAATGTTGACAATAATGAAAACATATAAAACATTTCTATTATCATGTTTAATAAAATTTGTTCTACAAAAAAAAAAGTCTGATCCCCTTTAGGCTAAAAAAACAACAACAAAACCGCAATTCAACATTTGTTTTTCGTAATTTGTTGTATACACACACACAAAAGGAAATTATTCCAATTTTTGAATAACAAGTCATTTTCTCGGATTCTCAAACCTTTAATTTTCTTCCTGTTTTCAATTTTGAATAGAATAACAAAATGGATTTAAAAAAAAATGTGTTAATTGATGTTCATTTTCCTCGTGGATATTTTGTTTTTTTTAGATGCTTATGGGGTTTGCTTATTGTTTTGTTATAACATAATTTTTTTTTCTGTTAAAATTTATCTTTTTTATAACTGAAATTAATGGAAAATATGGAATCAAAAAAAAGAAAGAAGGAAAATGGTATTTAATTTTGCGGAAATTACAAAATTGTAATTCTTTTTTTTTTTTTTTTGTAAATTTCAGTGGTTATTAGTCCTTGCTTCAATTTCTGTTAAAGATCTGGGCAGAAATTGATACCAGACTAATTCTAGAATTGAAGGAAAATGAAGGCAAAAACGATTGTTACTATATTAAAAAATAGTCAATAAGATTGCTGATGACGATAGTTTACAGAAACTATAAAATTTGAAGACTCATCAATATTTCATAATTGGTTAACACTGCTCAATATTCTAAATAATCTTCCATATTTTCTTTTTTTTTGGCTTGTCCCGAAATCCAAGCGTCTGGCGTACGATTGCTGTCATTCCCATATATTTTACAGTACGCTCGAGATACGCGACGTACCACAAATTATATGGGCATGACAGAAATCGTACGCCATACGCTTTGATTTAGGGTCTCGACTTAATGAATAGTTCCTGGTCTAAAAATTGAACAAATCTTGAAGTGTGCAAGTTTGCAATTATAAAGCCATTGTTCTCAGTGCTCTCTAAATCTGAACTAAACTTTAATTTACAATAAAATCACCTATAAGGATCAAACCTTTAATTTCAGTATATAAAATATTAATGTAGGATTAATGATACAAAAAGGAATATGCTTCCTTCATACAATATTTTCCTTCATTTCTTTATCTAAATACCAATTTGTGCATAAATTGAATGAGGCTTAGTACTACATTCTGTTTGTTTTCCTGACAAATAGAATACTGATTCCATAGCTCTAGATCAGAAAGAAATTTACACCAAACCACCAAAGCTTCATAATATATTATTTTGAAATATGAAACCTTAGAGTATATAATATCAGGAGTAGGAGATGCTATAGTATACTTTTGCCCCTACAAGCTGTTTCCTCACATAGTTTTTTTGGTTAAATTTACAGATTGTATGTAATTTTGCTGTCAGATTGCCTGGAATCGCTGTCAGGTTGCCTGAGATTGACAAAATTGTGTGGAAAATCTCTTTTCCCCCCACAAAACATTCGGACATATTTTATTTGCTATAGCATCTCCTATTTACTCTAAGTATGAAACAAGACTTGTGTGCTTCCGTTAATAATATAAATTACAAAAAAGCTTTTGAAGAATTCTAGCATGGTTTCAAACCAATTATAAGTAAGTACACAGTTTCGAAAATTATATTGTAGAAATTTTAATACAGAAGTGAAAAATGCTCTCAAAATCTATTTTTATCTATAGAAATAAATTTTTTTCTAATATTGTTTTCTAGAAATATTTGAATTATATTCCAAATATTTAATTAAGACTAATGTTTACTATAGACAAATTAAATAATTAGAGAAAAATCTTGAAACACATTTTTTTTTTCAAGTTTAAATTTTCCAAAAAAAAAAAAGATTAGACCAAACAACACACAGTAATAAATTTTATTAAAAAAATTAAAATTTAATTTTAAAATTAAATTTTTAATTAAATATTTTTGAAATTAAAATTATATTTGAACAGAATAAATGATTTTAAATATACCACTTTTTAAAAAAAAGTAAATAATTGACTTTATTTTTAGTAAATTGGATGGGGTATGGGGGTAATCTTTAATTTTACCACATATCTTATACAAAAGAAAAATTATATTAATCCAAACATTCAACAGGATTTACACAGAATAATTTTCTATTTAATTGCAATTTTTAACTGTCAATAAATTTCCTGTTTATACATTAACAAAATTATTTTACACGCACATTGTGAAAATAAATTGAAAATTTTGACGAATTTAGCATGAATGGAAATGAAAATTTGACGGAAGAAGGAGTATAAAAAAAATAATACATAATTGTGAATTAAATGAAACAAAGGTAATTTTAATATAAATAATGAGTTTTTTTCTTAACATATAATTTTCAGGAAATATTATGTAATTTAAATTTATTTTCGTTGTATTGTAAATTATTTTTTTTTGGATGAATTTATTTTGTTTGAGAAAGAAAATCTTTTGAAATTTTTAGATAGTTTTTAGTTCATTTACATTTTTTTTTTCAGGAATAACAAAACAGGCAGAAGTGACTACCAAAAATGTTACACATAAATTTGTCTTTAATATTTTTATTTATATTGTGACATAGAATCAATTTTCTTGCAAGTTGCAAGACATTTTCTTTATAAACTAAGAAACTTTTACAAAAATATCATCAAAACTATAAATAAAAATTTTTCCTTCAAGTTTTGCGGACCATGATAAAACTTTGAAAAGGAGTTAAAACAAAATTTGTAATTGTATTTTTTTTTTCTCTATTAAACTTAAAATTAATACTATAAGAATTTATGTAAAATGTCGAGGACTTGCATTATAACGACCTAGAATTTATGGCTAAAGACGTATACCAGCCAATACAATTACTCAAAACAAAATAACTTATTTCAAAATTATTTTATTTGTATATTCAAACATGAAAATTGATTTAGTACAGACATTTTTTTTCACTATAACTTTAATAAATTTAAAAAAAAAAAAAAAAGGTAAATGTGAACAGAATTTAATCGAATATTTCTTTTATAGGATTTTTTGAATAAATTATCCTTTTTTTTTTATTTTTCTTAAATTATATTTATAAAGAGAAAATTATGTGTTAATTTATTTATTTATATCGAATTTTGTTTTTTTTTGTAGTAAGGAAATTGAATAATAAAATTATTTATAGATGCGAAATATATAATTTAAATTTATAATATGTAAAATATTTATTAAGTTTTTTATTTATTTGCAATTATGTGTAAATAAATATGACCAAAGATTCTAAAAGATAAATAATTATTCAATGTTTTTGATACTGTACTAACATATACAGATATAGTATATATTAGATACTAGCAGATATTAGATAGCACTAACAGATAAAATATTATAGGTTATAGCAAATAATACTTACTATAATAAAACATGTCCTACTTTGAACCGCAAAAGAAATATAAATAAACCTTATATAAAAATACATTTAATACATTTCAACTATTTCATTCATTTTAATATTTGTTCCCAAATTTTCAATTTTTTTTTTATAAAATATTAAAATTACCAAATGTCAAAATTTAACGTAATTCGCACAGTTCAATTTCCCAAAAAAAAAATTAAAATTCTGATTCACCTTTCCCCACAAATTAATTTAATAATTACTAAGTTTTACCGCGAGTTCGCACACAGCCTTAAAGTAAAATTATACATAAATTAAAATATTGGTAATAATTATCAATGTAATGATACGTGATATTACATTCCTATAATAATTATGTTATTTGTTGTTTTGCAACATTATGTATCCTGTTAGATGTGGAAAAAAGGGGGCATAGACTTTAGGCCGCGTGACTTTTGGCCGCGTAGAACAAAATGAAGGCGGTCTAAAGTCATTTGCCAAAATGCGGGAGAGGTCCTGGCTTGTGTTCAAGCACAAACTAATAAACTGTATACAGACGATTATATTAGAATACCATTTTTGTCTACAATTTTCTGGCTCCACAAAGAGAGAAAATGATATATTCTGGAAAAATGTAGAAAATGTAGAACAAAAAGTAAAGAGAGCGACGAATTTCTCTACTTTTCATTCTACATTTTTCCAGAATATATCATTTTTCTCTTTATGGCGCCAGAAAATTATAGACAAAAATGGTATTCTAATATAATCGTCTGTATACAGTTTATTAGTTTGTGGTTCAAGCTATTGCACAAATATATGTACAATACAAAATTAGAGTAAAGAACTAAGTTTTATTTTAATTTTTATTCGAAGATTACATAAATAATATTACATGAAAATTACTACATTAGTTTAAATATTAAATAATTAATAAATAGAGATTCAATTAACATAAACTGAAATAGATATATATTGTTATAATAATCTATTTAACTAAATTATTAGGTTGCTGATTTTTTATGTTGACCTAAAATTTTTATCATTGGTCGAAGTTTGACCCACCATTGATCTTTAGGTAGTCTATTACTAAAACGAAATAACAAAAAAAAAAAAATATATATTTTTTATATAAACATTGTTAAATTTAATTATAATAAATTACATAAAATCAGTTTCAGGTAATAAATCTGCTACAGGAGTAAAGAGATAATCGCGCTTCCTAACACCTAATAAACATGCAGAGTCATTATCAACACAATGAATAGTACCATCTGGTTTCAAATTTTTTTTTATTTGCTCAACAAACCATTCTACACACATAGCACCGAGTTTAGTGCCAAAAGCACGATCAAATGGTGTTGTTATACCACCTTGCTGCATATGACCTAAATAATAGAATTAAAAGATTTTATAAAAAAAAAAGAATTTTTTTTTTTTTTTTTTTTAAATATTGTATACCAATAATATTCATTTTGGTTGTAAATTTTCCTTGTCCTTCTTCAGAAAATACACGATAAACAAAATCAGTATTATAATTCTCTGATGCATTTTCACTTCGTAATATTAGTCCACGTGATACACCAGCATTCATTTTATTTATCATATTTTGTACATCTCTTTGTATATCTCTAATGGTATATTTTTCTTCAAATATATATGCAGCATCGGCACCACCAGCTAAAGCAGAAAAAGTTGCTAAATAACCACATTTATCACCCATTGTTTCAATAATGAAAACACGACGCCTTGTACCATGGGCAGATTGACGAATACGATCACATATTTCACTAATTACATTTAAGGCAGTATCTGCACCCAAAGAAAATTCTGTACCAGGTATATTATTCGAAATTGTTGCTGGTATTACTACTAATGGTATACGAAATTCTGGATAGTTACATCGTTCATCAGCTAATTGGCCACAGGCATGATATGCCTCGAAACCACCAACAATTAAAAGACCATCAATTTTGAATTGTCTTAACCGTTCTGCAATTTCTTTAAATTTACCTTCAGGAAGTAAACGTTTTGTACCTAATCCAGAACCACCTTTTGAAACCCATAAAGATACAGAAGTCCTAAATATTATTTTATTATTGAAAAAAATATCACGAAAATATAATAATTATAATAATAATTACCATTTCATTTGTGTAAATTGTCCAGCAATTAAACCAGATATACCATCATTAATTCCAAAGACTTCATAACCACGAATCAAACACAATCTAGTAAAAGCTCGACTTGCAGCATTCATACCACAAGCCGGTTGACCAATATGTATCATAGCCAAACGATAACCTGATGTCTATATATAAACAAATTATGACAAACAAAATTACATACATTAACAACTTAGCACATATAAATAATATTACAAATTTACAATTTTTTTTCCAGTTATTAAATCAACATTTGGCGACTTGAACTCTGTTAATGTTCTATAAATTTTTATATTTTGCTTAAAGGAACGGCCCCGTAAGTCTACAGCTCTTTCAAAATCTTTAATAGCCATTGCTTTAGCAACACCTTGTGTTTTTTGAACTCCTTCCATTAAAGACTGGCGAACAGCAACATTATTATGTAATGTTATTACAATAGACTCACTATCCTGTGTAGATTCAGCAAGAGCTATAACAGCTTCATGTCCCATTCGGCAACCCTACAGTACAATAATATATGACAATAAATATATACGAACTACATTCTTTATGGTGGTTTATATTACTAAAATCCGGTCAAATGCACTGGGATTACCACCACGTTGTACATGACCCAATATAGTAACACGAGTATCAAGGTCCAAACGCGCAACAATAACATTTTTAATTTCTTCAGCTGATATTGGTGTACCGTCGCGATCAATTGCTCCTTCCGCTACAATAATTGTATTTACACGTTGTCCCTTGACACGTGTCTAAATTTATATAAATAATTAAATCAATAATATTACATTTGAATATAATTACAATTAAATTACATAAGCCAATTTATCACATACTTCATCTTGCCAGTCAACACTAACTGGGTCTTCGGGTATAAATACAAAATCAGCACTGCCAGATAAGGCTGTGGATAATGCTAAATACCTAAAATATTTTGTTTTTTGTGTATTTAAAATTATACAATATTGTTAATAATATTATTAGTTATTTTAATAAATGATTCAAAAGAGTTATTTCCATGGTTGTTTGATACAACCCGTAACTGGTACATATACAATTACATACCCGCAATGTCTACCCATTACTTCCAGAACAAATACCCGTTGATGAGAAAATGCAGTACTGTGAATGGCATCCAATGCTTCAATTATACGATGTAGAGCTGAATCTGTACCAATTGTCATATCTGCTCCACAAAAATCATTATCAATTGAACCAACCTATAAAATTTATAAGAAGGAAAAAAAAAACTGCATAATAATCCAATACCATTTAAATAATAAATTCTTCAATATTAGAATTTTTGTGATATAACAAAAATTATTATTTATGATAATGATACTAACAATGCCAACAATTAGCAAAAAATCATATTTTGTTCTTTCTTCATCGGTAATTCTTTCATTTATTAATAATTCTTCAAGTAAATTAGTCCATTCTTGACGGAATAAATTTGCACCAGTTAATGAACCATCACCACCAATTACAACCAAATGAGTTATTCCTCTTTTAATTAAATTATTAGCAGCTTTAAGACGACCTGCGCGAGTACGAAACTCTGCAGATCGTGCTGAACCAATTACAGTACCACCGAGATGAATAATACTAGAAACACATACCCATGTTGCTTCATATATATTATCACCTCCTTTAACCATTCCCTCATATCCTTCCTTAATTATATATATCTATATATATTATATTGTGCATTAATTATTTTTATAAATCAATTAATTTTTAAATTTATTAACCTGAATACCTAAATATAGTGCTGTACGAACACTTGCTCGTACAGCAGCATTCATTCCCTGTGAATCTCCTCCACTTGTAAAAATGCCCATTACTTTGCCTTTAAATGTATCTCGTTTGTAATATTCAGGAACATTTGATGTAGGAGGCATCTTAAATTATTTCTCTTTTTTTTTTTTTATAAATTTATTCCAAAGAAAATAATTTAAAACAAAAAAAAAAATCAAATAAATTTATTATTTGATTTATTCAACGAATTATATAAATGACACATTTCTAAATGGTTGTTGATCTTAATTTAGTTCGAACTACTTTTTACTTTACTTTTTACGTGTATATAAGCCTATTGAAAAAAAAATGCCTCGGCTATTGCCAAGGAACATTAACCTACCCATTAGGTTAGGCATATAGAAGACACTGATGTTTAGAAATTTTAGTATAATAAAATGATATATATATATACAGTTGCTCACAAAAGTATCCGGCCACTTCTTTTATTCAGTAGAATTAATCTTAGACGTTAAGTTTTGAATATCAGAAAACAAATAATTAATTTTTTTTTAACATTATTTATTCTTGTAATTTATAATCCAATCATAGAAATATCAAAAATAAATATACTTCAGAAAAAATCGACAACCAAACAATTAAGTACATAATTCGGAAATGCAATTTTTCTCGAAAAGCGAACTATTTGGAAACTATTTGGTAACTAAACTTACTTTGGGGAAGTCCCCCGTATGCATACACACTTAGTGGCCGACTTTAGTGTCAATTGTTTTATGAGTTGGGACAGCTACGTAAGTTTTTCTGATAATTAATTCATTTTTCTAATATGTTTTTCTAGTATTATAAAGTGCATTAGTAAAGGCTTTTTATAGCCAATATTAAAAAAAATACTTAATTGAAAATGAAGTGAAAAACATTAAATATTTTGAACCAAGTAGGGTGGCCGGATACTTTTGTTAGCAACTGTATATAAAATAATAATTATATTTAATTTTTTTTTTAATTTTTAAATTTTAAATCTAATATAATTAATTATATTTCAGAAATTTAATAATAATATGAATAAATTTCAATTTTATCAAATATACTTAATCAACTTTTCTTATATATCTCGAAAATACAGAAGAATATTAACAAAAATTATGTACAAAATTTTACATATATAACATAAGCTCATCCAGTAAAGCTTAAAATCAACAAAAAAAAAATTGAATTTTTGTTGTTTTTGTGGGTGGTGGGGGACAGAAAATATTCCACAATATTAAAATTTGTCTGATGAAAAATGGCAATGTTTTTTTTTAGGGCTTTTTTTTTAAAAAAAACCCTTATGTTAACGCTTTTCTGTCCGTCCGTCTGTCTGTCCGTCTGTCCGTCTGTCCGATGTAAACAATAAAAAGCAGTGATTTCACATAGTTACTGTACACGCAAGTTCATGATAGACCCACCAATAGAAAGCTTGATTTATTGAGAACCAGATGTAGTTGATATAATTTTAAAATTCGGTCGGTAGACGGCGCTATTCACATTTTGCTAAAACATATTTTTCCGTATAAAAATGTAATTTTATATAGTAAATGTGCACCAAAAATAAAGTTTGACTACTCGTTGGAAAGGTATTTAAGAGTAGAATACGATGTCAGTAACCATATTTCAAATTTATACCGGTAGAGGCGCTGAATGGTAAAATATATAAAATGTTAATTTTTAAAATGTGATTTCCAATAGTCAATAATCCCCTAAATTACGTTTAATATCGCAACTGAAAGGCGGTAAGTAGTAGTATAAAATCACAGTTGATATAATTTTAGTTTCTGCCACTAGAGGGTGCAACATAATACTCAAAATATGCATTTACAGTAGATAATTTCAAAAAAGCCCATGATTATAATACTACTAATTAGTAGTTCGGCTGCGCGGCATTTTTTTTATCTGTTATTTAATTTTGCTTGTATGTAAACATGATTGTCAATTAACTTTATGGTTAATTAACTTGAATTTATTTTAATTTAAACCAATAATTTCAATTTGATTTAATTGTATAAATATTAAATATATTTTTTTTAATATAAATATAAACACAAAAAAATAATTTAATTTTCATTTAGTGAAACTTAAAAGAATTTATATTTTTATTTAAATATAATTATAATGAAACTAAAGTCCCCTGGAATTTCTTTATACATAAATTGGATAATTATGTAGTAAGTATATTACACGAGAAAAAATGTTAAATTAAAGTATAAAAGTTTTAATATTTCATAATTCACTAAATCCAAACCAATAAAAATTTATAAAGATTAATTATAATTTTAATTGGAAATTAAAAAAACAAAATGAGATTAAAATATATAAAAAAATTTTATTTGAGTAAATTTTTCTTTGGATCTGCATTTTTTTTATATAATTTAAATTTGTTAAATAATTTGGTATATATATTTATAATGTAATAGACCAAACTATTAAATTTATATGATAAATTATTACTTAATTATTTTCATCCTCAAGATGAACTACAAGACGACTTGATTTTACTTTAGTCCTTGCACAATATTTCTCTAATTAACGCATATTAGAGCCAAAAACAATCATTTACCACCAACATTTTTATTTTTTCTCCTGGTACTTATCCCAAATTGTCCTAAATTGATATAATATAGTTAGGATTGCATAATGGTATAATTCATATTTTTCAATGGTATAATGATCCAAATTTCCTGACACAAAATCAAAATCATTATATCAAATAGTTTCTGATTTTAGCAAGTTTTTAGTGTAACAATTAACAAGGACAAAAATGCAATGAAAATATCCCCTTTTTTAAGAACTATTTTTTTCGAGAGGTCGATAGTTCTCAGTAATATAAGTATCTAAATTATATTATATATATTTTTGAAATATTCTTGAAAATTCTATACTAAGTAGGTATATAATTTTTATACTAACCACATACATTTTCAAATTTTCTCAAAATCATTTTACAAAATCGAAATTTCTATGAATAATACAATTTTTGGTTACAATAATTTTAAATTGGCCAAATCATTCAATTCATTTCAATAAAGTTTTCAAAAATATTTACAAAATGAAAACCATACATCTTAAATATATACAGTTAAAAACTTTTATGATTCAATTTCAATTGATACTTTTAAAATTTTATAAAATTTACATAAACTTTTCGAAAAATATGAAAAAAAAATAAAAAGGATATTAGAAAATTTACTTGAATTTTGTTTTTAAATTTTAAATACATGACCACATTTAAATTATTATGTATAAGGAAGTATACATAAAATAATATTTAATTACTTTTCAATTATTGTATATAATCAATGATTTTGTAATCGAGAAATATTTTCTACAAAATTATAAATATTTTTTATTATCAATAATTTATTATTGGTGTTATGTGATCAATTTATTAAATAACTTTATATATATATTTTTTTTTGTGATAAATTACTATTTTATACAAAATATTGTAACATAGGAAAACATCTTGTAAACATAAGAATATATTAGCTACGTTCCTTTTGGCTTCCAGGAGTAGAAAAGAGTAGGTAGGAGTAGATAGGAGTAGTTACTCCTACTCCTCGCTATATAAAGGAGTAGTTCCCAGGTGTAGTTGAGAGTAGTTACGCTTATTTTTTCCGATAGAGTTATTTTAGTTCCACAAAATCTGAAAGATGGCTTAAATCATTTTAAGGTTATGAAATTTGAATTTGTATACAAATTTCTGACAGTTAAATTATTTTATTTTTTTATAATTATTTTTTTCCGTTCAGTTAAATTATTTTATTTTTTATAATATTTTTTTTCCGCGTTCCATTCAATAACTACTCCTATCTACTCCTACCTACTCTTTTCTACCCCTGGAAGCCAAAAGGAACGTAGCTAATAATGATATTTTTCTAATGAGTCACGTATGTATACAAAATTATAATTTACTACATTTTCGTTTGTATTTTTAGTATTTTTTTTTGGATTTTTAATTGAGTATTAAATCGAACCAAACTCAATTAATTTCGTTATTTTATTGTTTATATATATATTTTATAGACGATTCAATGTTATTTCTACATGATGAAAAATTACATTAAAATTGTATACTTTAAATTATGACAAAATAAATTGTTAAAGTAAAATTTTGTATACCTACAAATATTTCTTTATATTATTAAGTCCTTAAATGGGGAAATCAAATGTCTGGAAAGACAGACAATTTATATATAATTTGGTAGAAAATATAATATAACTCAAGGACCGATGATTAAAAAATTAATTGTATAATTTAATAATACTTAATTCGACAATGATTTTAACCCTAATTAGATTGATATTATAAAATGGAATATGATATTTTAATATTAGCCCTCTAGACACGTATATTGTATTGCAAATTTTTACATTAAAAATAACAACAATTTGTTGGCAATTAAATGAGAATTACAGTACTTATTTATCCCTAAAAATTGAATTGTAATGGATAAATAGTTAATAATATGATATGTAGATGGCTCTGTTGTCAATATTTAATTTAATTTCATTTATTTCAAATTCATTGGACAAAAAAGAAATAGCCTACATGTTTTTTTTTTACATTAAAAAATGGCAATTTATTAGCAAGTTTTTTATTTTTTAATTATTTTCTTTGACTATATATATATAATATATGGACTGCTAGTAACCAACTTCATTGCTGTAGCTATGACCGACTATGCGCATACCACCAGAGATGGCGAAAAAAGGAACTAACTATTCCGAATTGCCTTTGACGACGCTCGCCTTTTTGACGGCCAATAAAACAACTAAATCATTTATGAGAATTCCATAGATTTTACTTGAGAATTCTAATGGATTTAATTCAGAATTCCATAACTTTAGTTCTTTCATTGGCCATCTCTGGTGCTATGCGCTACCAGTCATAATAGTATTTTTTTCTTTGACAGCAAAGGAAATTATAAGCGATTAGCAGTCCATATATTATATAGTCAAAGATTATTTTAATGATTTAGAAAAGGTCTTTTTTTTACGTTTTTTTTTTACCATTTGTTTCCATTTAGTCTTTTTTTAAAGACCAAATTCGTACTTTTTTGTAAATTAAATTCGTCTGCTGTAACTATACTGCCAATAAAACTACTGAAGACCTCATCGTTCGGAAACCATATATAATTAAATTAGTAGGAAAATCAATTTATAAACTCAAAAATTTTGATTTCAAATGATTCGAAGACAAGTAAATTAATTTTTTTTTTGTAATATTGTAATAAAATAATAAAGTTTAATTAAAAAATTCTTACCATCACTTTTCTTACGCACATATATAATGCTCTAAAATCCGATTTAAGGATAATATTTTCCTTAAATTTCTTAAAAAGAAAAAAAAAAGGATTATTTTTTTTTTGTTTTAATACTTTTATAAAGGAAAACTTTATTTATATTTCTTTAGTTTTTTCAATTTTAACATTTTTCCATTTATCCATCATTTATAACTCTGTAGAATTTTAAGGAAGATTTTTATGCTTGACAAAATCTAATAGTAAATCAATTCTCTTCTATATAGAAAAGAATATTTTTTATATTATATTACAAACATAAAAAGAGAATATGGTCAAGGTTTCAAATAAAATATAAACTCAAAAGAATCCTTACACAAAATATACTTTGAAAATGATCCCAAAGAACAACAAAAAAAAAAAAAAAATGAAATCCTTTAATAATCAATATTTCCTTTTCAGAGATTCTTTTCTTATTACAGAATATCCTTTAATTTTATATTAAATGGCGATAATATTCTATATATGTCTAAAAAAAATTTCTTATATTTTATTATTTTGTTTTTCCTTGAAAAATTGGAAAATGAAAAAAAAAAATCATCCTTATTATATGTGTTTTAGGATGAAAATAATGGACGGGAATAATAAAATAGAATCAGCAAAACACAAAAAAAAAAATGTTTACAATATTTTTTAAAAACAAATGACCGCAATTTCAATAATATTTTTTTATAATAAAGTAAAAAAATTATTTTCTTTTTTAAATTTATTTTTATTTTTCAAAAAAATGGGGGAGAAAAATGTAATGCAGAAAATGGTTAAAATTTAAAATTTAGAAATTTCTTGTTCCTCAATTCAATTTCGCAACCTAAATAATAGGGGTGATTCTATAAAACCTGGCTATTATAAAAACCTGCTATGATCCGTATAAAATTTTAAAATTCTGCTATGGTTTTACCTAGCAGGTTTTGAAAATATATGTAGTAGGTTTTTACAGAATCACCCCCAATATTCATTATTTTGAATCTATTTTTCAGGAAAAATTATAAATGGATATTTAGATTATGTAATTTATGTTGTAGTATACTAATTATTTCTACAGAGATTAACCATCTCATAACATAATCGTTTTATCATATTTATCATTTTCTAAGGTGTAACAAAATTGAATTTTAATTTATAGAAATTTTGTCTGATATTTATGTTATATATACGAAATTAATGATTGAAATCTCTATTTTCATATTCAGTATGTCATTGTATTATATCTTAAAAATTGAGTAAATTAGAGCACCGAAAAGGTGGGTCCGTTTTTGCAGACAAATCGAAATTCTCCAATATAGACAAATTTGGTATCTATCGATGCGAAATTTAAATTATGGGTACGGAATTGAGTGCGAAAATCGCACGGAGTTGCGTCCGCATTTGGGTACAGAATTGAGTGGGAAAAGCGCAAAAAATTGAGTGAGAATTTGGGTACGGAATACATACGGAATACATACGGAATGCATACAGAATGGATACGGAAAGGATACGGAATACATACGGAATGGATACAGAATGGATAGGGAATGCATGCGGATGCGGACTAAGTATACGGAATGGGTGCGCATTTGTGTACGGAATGTATACGAGATTAAAGATTAAAAACTCTATTTCAGTATGGCTTTTCATTGTATCTTAAAAATTGAGTAAATAAGAGCATTGAGAAGGTGGGCAAACTTTTTTTCAAGTTTTTTTGCTATAACTTGGTCAAATGAAAAGCTATTTGGAATTAGTTTGGATATTTTTAAAATAATTAGAGAATGTCGATATCTTACGCCCAATAAACTATATTTAACTCTAAACTAATTTCATTATTCTAAGAATTAAATTTATTTCGTATTAATTTTTGTTATTTGCATTTCAGGCTGGCAACTTTTGAAAAATAAATTTAGAAATCTTTATGCTGAACTTGATTATAATGAAATTAATTGATTATGCATTGAAAATTGTTTACCAGGAAATCATATTAAACAAAATTTATATTTTCTTATGATTTGCAAAACTTTTATTATATAAATCATAAAAAAAAATTATTATTTTTTAATTTTTACTTTTTTATTTTATTAAAATTAATTGTAAAATTTATATTTAAATTTTATTATTTCCAATTTTTAATAGTATTCGTAATTTTATTAATTTTTCTTATAAAAATGGAAATTGCAACACAAAATCGCTTAATTAAATAAAATAATAAAAATATTTTTTTGTAAATTATTTTGTTTATCTGAATTTTAATAATAATAATTTTATGAAATCGTTAAAATTAAATTTTCTTAAAAGTTTAATGCAATTATTGTAAATTTTAAAAATTAAATTTTTATTATACTGTGAACAAATTTTAGTAATCGATTTTATATTAGCTGATGGAAAAAAAAGTATTTGGGTAGAAAATTATATATTTTTCATAGTATCTGTCATATTGCAACAACCTAAAGAGCCAAACACAATGAGTGTTTTCTTTTATTCATTCCGAATATTCCGAACGCGCCTAATATGTCAAAAAACGTTCTTTTATTCATTCTATTAAATTCTATTCCTTCCATTCCGTGTTCTTTTATTTATTCGGAATATTCCGAATACAATTTTTTCGTACTAAGTAGAAAGGTAGAATAAAAGGAATATTCTTTCTTCTAACTTCAAATTTTGAAGGAAAAACAATTTTTTATAACTTTAACATGACTATAATAATAAGAAATATACTTCAAAACTATAATAATTTAAATTAATTCTAGCATATATAATTATGTAAATAAAAGAAAACATTTAATTTTACGTATGACAAAAAATATTCCATTTATTCTTTTTTCATTCTTTTAATCGATTGCGTTTGGAATATTCAGACATGACGTCATCAATATTCTATTCCTTCCACAGAATGAATAAAAGAAAACACTCAATGCTGGCGTTATTCGTTAGTTGTAACTACAAAAAAGTTTCAACATATATGGAAATTAATTTTACGCCAGCACTAGGCAATGGTGCCAAAATTTTGTTAATTTGTTTTGCACCATTGTTAATTTAAATGTCAAAAACAGCTGCCATTTAAATTTAAATACAACACACTTTTCCATCGAATATTATTTTGACTTATTCATATATTTTTACCGCCAGCATTGTGTTTAGCTTGGCTTTAATGCTAAGGAAAAATAAAACTACAGCTAACACATACAAATTAACGCCAGCATTGTGTTCGGCTCTTAAATGTCCCTCAACAGAGATAATTTTCTTACTCAACCTTTGCAATTAGTATTAGTTGTATAATAAAAGTGGAATAAACAATTTTCTAGTCTTTTAGCCGCATCTATGACAAATATTACATGTCAAACTATACTATTAAAAATTTGAAGGCTCTTAATTATAAATATTAATCTATACTTTAAAAACTTTAAATTTCTCGTCGATTTTAATCTTCAATTATAATTCCCAAACATAACTTAAATTTAATTGGTATCATTTTACATATAGAATTTGATACTATATGCATAACAACAAATTTCATCACTCTAACACTGATCCAAATATAGTAACTGCAAAAAGGATATCACAATAATAATTTTATTTTTTTGATTCAATAATATTTTTGTTTTTGCAAAAAAAAAATTTAAAAATTATAGTGTAATAAATTCATGTTGATTATTATCCTCATTTTACAAGATATCAAAACAAAAAATGATATACACACAATTAAACCAACTAAAAACAATTTGTTTAGTTAGAACAAGAACTTTATATATATGTTTCCACCCAACTCTTGGGGTAATTTTTGTATATCACATTTTCCTTTTACTTTATTTTTCCATAAAAAATAAAATATAAATACATGAACTTTTCATAAAAATAAGAAATGAAAATAAATTTTGTATTCACAACGACTTAGGTCATAAACTGCAATATTTTATATTAAATATTGTCTAGATTTTTATTTTATTTTCAAAGAATTCTTGTAGAGATATTTTTTAAATGAATAATATTCTTGTTAGCATTTGTATTTGTATATATAAAGGATATATGGTTACTTTGAATGTCCAAAACTTAATCTAGATTTATTACAAAATAACATAAAAAAAAAAATAATGTAGAAAAATGATCATAATATATGTTTATAAGGATATCACAAAGGATATTTGAAAAAAAAAATAATTGAGAAAGTAAGAAAAAACATATTTGCAAAACGTAAAATTATAAATTGAAAAACTCCTTTTTGATATGGGGAGAAAATTTATATCGTATACCTACATAAATATAAAGTTTCTCTTTATTTTCTCGATGTTATCAATATAGACAATTTCTAAAATTTATGATAATCTTTTAACAAATTGACAATATTTTGTGGTTAACATTATTGATTTGACTATAAAATAATTATATAATCAAATATTTGATTATTTGACATATCAAATCTATAAATTCAATAAATTATTAATATATATAAATCTATGATAATTATTGTGACAGTTTAAATGGATATTTTGTAGGGCTTATAAAGGATTTTTTAATTTAATATATATATACATTAATAATAGTCTGTAGGATTATCTAGATATTAGTCATTAATCACTCATCATAGAGAAATATATTTTTCTATCCGCAAAAATTTTATTAAAATATTTCAATGAAATTTCATTTTATATAATATAAAATTTTCTATGGTCATGTTTCTGGTTTTTTTTTTGTTAAAAAAATAATGTAAAATTATGATTTTATGTTGAGTATAATTTAAAATCTATTAAGCTTAATAACTCTGGTAAAATTTTGAAAAAAAAAAAAAAAAATTTCCTTAAAAAAATATTGTAATTTTCGTGCAAATACAATTTTTTCTTTGAATAGAAAAAAATATTCTTTGATATTATCACGAATTTTATATTTATAGAAATAAAAATGTGCAATATTCAATGTTAGGAATTTCCTTTATATAAATTTTTTCTTAATATAGTTTTAAAATGTTAGAATTTTTTTTTAGTAGATTATGGCATAAAAATGAATTGCAAAATGTAAATGAAATATAAGATAAAATGATATTGCATTTTATATAATCTAATCTAGTATAATAGAATTTAACAGTCAAATTCATTGGTATTGCAATATAAATTTAAATAAAATTATATTGAATTTTCAATTGAAATTGATCTAGTAACAATTACTTACCGGTCAAATTCATTTTTAGCACACCAAATTGGAAGAAATGTGTATACATATTAGTTTCATTCTGTCTGTCCGCCCGTTTACACAAACTTCTACATCTATTAAGATAGAGTGTTAAAATTTTGCATATAGATAGATAGTAATAAAATAATAGGTCCAGTAGAACAAAATTTTCTTATATCTCTTGTCCCCTCTAAGTTATCCCCCCTCCAAGTTCGAAAATTGCCCACATTGAAAATCTAATCACTTTTAAACCAATACAATTTTTTGAGGTCTGTAAAAGCCATAAGATAGGAAAATCTTTTATCTTTTTTGTGAAATTAACAAATTTTTTAAAATTTAATTCTTTGATGTATAAAAATACCGTTATCTTCATACAACTTTTTTTAGTTTTTTTAACACCCTGTATTTCCCAAACTGCTTATTATGGAAGGCTGAAATTTATGTACCAAATAGATATCTAAAAAATAACTAGAGTCTCTGAAGAAATTGTATCCGTATCTCCCCTCCCCTTTCCGTTGTGGCCCTTCAAAAATCAAAAAATTACATTTTTAATTTACTTGTAAAAGTATAACTGCACAATATTTTTAAAAACAAATATTGATAAAATTTTCGAAAATCATATTTCTTTAAAGTGCATTAATTAATAAATTATAATCATTTGCCTCACACTTATAATCAATCAAAATGCTTAATCATGTACAATTTTGCAAAAAACGAACATTTTGCATATTTTTAGGAGCTATATAAATGGAATATTTGATATTATTTCATGTCACATTAAATTCAAATACAAACAAAATTACAGAAAAAGAAAACTTAAATGATAAGATTATATATATTTTCCTGCAATAATAATCTTGAAAGGAAAAAAAATTAATAAAATCGTACAGGACACATTTTTTACCTATATTTACCATTTCATTTTTTACGTATAGTTTATAGTACATTGAAAATACTACTAAAAAGTACTATACACGTAAAGTAATTCCCATTATTTTAGAATAGCTCATCTCATAGTTCTACATGAGACGATTTTGAGGAAATGTACTTTTGACAAACCCAGGGTTTGTTTTTCATATTTTTTATAATAAAATTCGTTAATTTTCAAAAATAAAAACTAATTTGAATACAATAATGATTAATTTTAATCTAAAAATGCAATATATACGAGTATATTGCAAGTTTCTATTGAAATATTAAATTTATCTAAATTTACCTATTATAATTTTCTACGAAATTTCTGATTATGTTTCGAAAAATTATTATATTATCGAATTGAAGTTTAGTTTTCTGTAATTTTACTTCCATTACACGCATAATAATGTCAGTTTAAAATCTTCATCTTTTCTATATACAAGACAATATATTTTACTTCGGTATTATTTCTTGTATAAATTTTAAATTATCATAACAAAATTTCTGAATAAATTTTAAAATAATAAATAAATTTAATATAAATTTTCTCCCTTAAGGACTCTGCCGCTCTTATCCAAAAAAAAAAAATAGTTTCAATATTTACCAGACAAAAAAATTATTATATGAAAAATGATAAAAATACTTTTTAAGACAACAAAATAAAAAATAATTTTAAGTATATTAAAATATATTACATCATTATTTTTACCATTAATTTAATACTTAATTTTAAATTTATATATGTATTTGCAATAATATTTTCTACATCATTTTTAACAACATAACGAACAAAAATGCATTTTTTAGTGTCATTGAATTTGAAATTCTTTTTCCATTAAAGGGGGGGAAAAAAAACTAAATCCATGATAAAGAAAATATGATTCTTCGAGAAAAGGAAAAATAGAGTATACACCCTAGGGAATAATTTTTGTGTACAATATACGAAAAAAGAAAAGAAAATGTGACCTGGATGACACAATTTAAACCTTAAAGAGCATAAAAGAATTTAATATTCTTCTTATAATGTTGTAACTATAAAAAGATTGTGCCATGTATATGTTAAAAGGATACATTATAAAACTTATTCGGCTATCAAAAAATCTCGATTAAATTTTCTTTTGACTCTTTAAATTTTTCAAAATTATTAACTTTTTAAAGGTCAATAAATTTTTTGTGTACCATTTACCACTTTACCACTTTGGCGATCATTAAAAAAAAAGATGAAATTTCTATATGGTAACAATTTTGCGGTCCTTCATAGCTAAAACTATATATAGAATATTTTTATATCATTTTTATTTTAGCTTTTCCAAAGATAATTTAGTGATAATACTCCTTGTTCGAAAATTTTCTTTTATGGCCGAAACACAATGCCAGCTTTAGCCGTGACTGTAACATTGAAAAAGTTTAAACATATGAAAATCAATAGAAATAAGCATAATGCTGGCTGAGCAAAAAAAAATCCACCGCTGGAGTTTCAGCAATGTTGAAAAAATAACGCCAGCGCTAGAAAATTTATATGGCACTACTGGCAATTATAAGTTTTGGGGACAATTTATTGTTAAATTTATATGTATTATATTACGACAAATTTTGCGCGTAAAATTATTTTGACATAATTAATAAATTTTTCACCGTCAGCATTGTGTTTGGGTCTAGCTTGAAC